>JAJJMC010015296.1:755466-820922 GCA_023531435.1 Papaver californicum
GTTGAAGAAACTGAAGTTGTGAAAATTGAATTGGGATTGAAATTGGGTTGTAAGAATTAGGAAAACTGAAACCGTGATTTCAACGGAAATCGTAAGAATCGAAAGCAAAAAGAGATCTAAAGAAAAATCTAATCGTAAGAACTGAAAGAATTGAAATTGAAAGAGAAAGCATAAATCATATGAATTGACATTACCCTGCGTTTCTTAAGATTTACGACAAAAACCAAATGTAGAAAAAGAAAACTGAGGGGTATTTTGGTCCATTCACTGGAAAGTAGAATACTGCATCGAAACTACCTTATATAATTAGTCCTAATACATAATTAGTTTAGATAATTAATTAGATTAGATTAGTTATATGGATTACGGTTAGGATTAAAATTAGAGAATTTTATTTTATTTTTTTATGAGTAGAGAAGAAATAGGGTTTTTGGAGGGAAAAAAAGTGAAAACTAAAGTTTGAGAAATGAGTGATTTTAATGCTCCAAATGAAAACCGTTAACTCAAAATCGATTGGTAAACTAACAATATGTATGAAAGGTCGAATTTTTGGTTTAAACCGTCGAATCATTGTGGGAAAGCAAATACACAAGGCAAGAGTCATCATGGTTGTAAGATTTCTACAATGACGATTCTTCAATGCCCGTCATGGGTCTTAATATCCGACAGTGACGACCTGCACCTGTAATTTTATCAGGCTATAAAAAATCGCCATGGTCATATTTCTGACCATGACGACCCTAACCTGGTTTGCTTCAGTAAGAGTCGTCAATGTACTATATTTATACCATGACGACTCTGGAATCAAAAAATCCTATATGGAATTTATGTTAGGATCGCATCGGTTCACACCATATACCATAACGACTCTAACCAAGTTTAATATGTCGTTGTCAGTGTTGATACTCATAAACTTGACGACTCCATTTGGTGATTTTTTGATTTTTGCATTTGTAAAACAATTTTATTAAAAAGGAATACATATTTAATAAGAATTTCATTGAAACGAAAATGGATATATTTTCGTAGCATAACATTGATGGAAAATAAATAGCATTCATAACATTTCTTTTAGACACTTAACAATATAGGGTGAAATCGTAGAAATTATTTTCCAAAATACGATAACAATCTTCATGCTCAAACTTTTTCCTTTTTTTAGCTTCATATCCTTCCGAGCCATTTGCCACTGAAAAAACAAATCAATTTAAGTTAGTATTAGTCAAAACTTTTTTTTGATGAAAATCAATATTGACATACTTACTCTTATCGCACCCGCCAATATGGGATTGACTTCCTTTACGGCTTTTATTTCCTATTTAAAAGCTTCACATTCTCTGAAGATTTGTTGGAATCTATTCTTAACATTGTTTAGTGTTCTTGAACTGCGATTTCCGTCTAACGCCACAAAAACCCAAAATACACGGTTCCACCAGAAATTGGAGTTTGGATCCAAGATTTTGTTGTCGGTTATAATCTCCATTTCCTTAAGCTCTTCTTCATGGTAGTCCAAGTCACCCACGCTCTAACTATCGCTATATCTCCACTGTCAGTGTATGCCATGTTTTTTTTTCTTCTATTTTTTTGGTAAGAAAGAGAGTAGAAAGAATTTGAAAGTTAAAAACTATGGTTGGGATGAGGAAGAGATGAAAACTTGGTCTTTTTATAGATCTTAATGACCCAACGGCTAGTTTGTTGAAAAAATTAGTCGTTGAGAGTCCCAACCGTATTGGTTGCAAGTCAAAAAAAAAAATGCTTCTAGGGTCGTCACGCTCATAATGTAAAACCATGCCGACATAGAACCTGGAGAAAACATAAATATGTTAGGTCGTCATGGTCCATGACGACCCAAGCTAGCAATTTTTCGAGGTTTTTCCTGGATGTTTTGTTGTCAAGAGTCTTATCGGTTTATTGGTAAGACGAACAATAGCTGCCATTATTTACTAGGGATGGATTCGTCATGGTCGACACCAATATACCATGCCGACCCCCTACGAAGATTATGTTGATTTAGGATTTTGACGAGTTTTTTTGGGAATTTGTAATTGAATTTTCATTAAAAGGAAAATAAAAGGCATACATATCATGACATAGCATTACAATGGAGTTAATAAATTCCATAGATCATTGAAATACGTGATATTTGGCCAACACTTCATAGCATGCATCATGCCTGAATCTTTTGCCACAATCCGTCTTGTATTATTTGTTAGCAATAGTTTTATGAAAAAGGAAATCAATAATAAGAGTTGGTATTATAATCAAATAAATTCGGATTTGATTAACATATAATTTATATGTACTTACGTGTTCCCAAATTTCGAGCTGGGGATATATCTCGATCATGTATTTCTAAAAAAACAACATCGATCATAGATCAATTTGAATCGTTCCTTCACGTTTGTTATAGATCTTGATTTTTGATTGTCGTCTAACACAAAAAAAAAAACCGTGAAAATATGGTTCCAAAATGTTGCCAAGGGCCCATTTATGTTGATCTTGAGTTGTTCGTCATGTTCTGTGATCGAAACCTACGCTCTAAATGCTGCAACATCTTCTCAAATAGTGAATTTAGCAACCATGTTTGTGTATATTCGAATGATGAAGAAATTTAGTGTTTGGGAGACATTGTATGTTGAGAATAAACTTCATTTTATAGAAATCAAAGACCCAACAGACATTTAAAAGAAAAAGAGCCAACTAGCCGTTACGTATAGGTATAGGTATAAAGTTGCTAGGTGTGGTACAGTTATCATAGTAGATACCTATAAACTATGACGACCCAATATATCAAAGTAAGTCTTCATGGTTGATGCATATAGACCGTGAAGACCTAATCTAGCAATTTTTATTTTTTTTGGATGTTTTTGATTGCTAGGGTCGCATCGGTTCTTAAATCAAACCATGACGACTCTTACCTGCCATTTAATTAATTTTATGGAGAGTTAGGGTCGTCATGATCTTTATCTCAATACCATGAACGAATCAAGCACAACGACTAGTTTTTTTCCCCAAATAGCTAGTCGTTGGGGCATTTCCTGTATAAGGTGATAATTTCACATGAAAACCTTAACATTATACTCAAACTAAAACTTTTTTGCAACGGAAAGTCCATCATCAACTACCAATTCAACTGAAGAGATACTCAGAAGATGCAGACGAACTACTCCATCATCATCAACTACAAATTCAATTAGTGTTATGGAAGATGAGATACACAAAAGAAGCAAACCAATTAATGCTATGGAAAAATAGGTACTCAATGATATACACTTACTTTAGAAATTTTTACTACTCAATCTATATGTTAGTGTTTATTTATATATTAATATTATTATTTTTATAGGTGCAAACATAAAACCCGATGTTACAAATTGGAACCGGCTAAAACAAGACTTTTCTTATACAACTTGGACGTGTTTAAAGTGGATGAATTCTAATGGCATATTCGGACTTGAGATGTGTGGCTAGGAGTGGATGCGAGAAGAAAAGTGGGATGTCCACTGTTGACATTGGCTAGGTGAGAAGTCAGGCCAACACGTGACAAGATGTAGGTGCGTCAGTAAAAAGGAGTCAGAGACAGAAAGACGTAGAGTAGGTGGGTAGGCACGTGGGTCAAAAAGCTAAGTCTAACCTAGAGAGAAGGGACAAATGTACGGATGTTGGAGAGTATAAAAGCCAAAAAGATAAGAGGTTGTGAGGGGGAGGGGCTGGCACAGGCCAGATTCGAAGAAATAAAATTCCAGAAAAAAATTGTTGATGCTGCAAGATCATCCCATGAAGAAGATGAAGAAACTGTGACTAAAAGTAGAAAACTATTGTTAATTCCGTTGTTTATTCTTTTAAATTTATAAGTTATAACAAAAGTTTTTGCTACAGTAAAAGCAACAGTTTCTGGTTTTAATACAAAGGAAGACAGTCCTTTTCCAACTGCTTCTAGAGTGTGTCGTAGATTCAATAAATCATTTTAATTCTTTTGTGACTTAGTTGGTCAGTTCTTTTGTACTTTTCTTCTTCTCAACCACTTTTGAGCTATATATCTATCTTTTTAGTGTGTTTTTGAAATGATGAGCTAAACCCCATCACTGGGACAATGGAGGAAGCTATTTTCCACACTTGTTTGGTAACTATATTCGATTCTTTATGACTTTTTGCACTTATTTTAATTATTTCATGTTTTTTCTTAATTGATTATCATTTAATTTGATGGTTCATGCTTAGCTTAAGTGTTTTGATGGTCCATGCTTAGGATTTACAATCAATGTTTTAAAAATCTACTTTTGGCAAACAAAAAAGAGTCCATAAAAGAGCTTAAATGGTTAAGAATCAATATTTGTACCACATAAATGTGAAAATCAGTGAAATTCTGAGTTCCAGTCCCTTGTAATTTTGTCATTACTTTTTATTTATTTTTTAGTCTAAATTAGGAGTAAGTCTAAAATCAGTATGCACAAGTTCGAGAGTTCGAAACCCTTATTTACCACTATCGAAAAACAAATCAGTTTTTGGCGCCCCTGCCGGGGAGCGGTTGTGGAATATTGTAATTAGTATTTTTGATTTTCTAATCGTAGTTTTGGTTTTTATTTATTTATTATTTTGTACAATATTTTTTATTTTATTTTAGGATTTCTTTTTCCATTTTACTTGTTTTTTGTTTTAGTATTTCTTTTTAGGTACTTTTCTGAGGATGATGACTCCTTCTCAGGAGACGTCATCTAAGGTGACACTTCGGGAATATATGAATCGGTCACGGCATGATGAAGTTCTTGATTCACATATGGTAAGTGAAGAATCACCTCTAATGATATATGGGAAGTATTATAAACACAGACCGCTTAGTTTGGAACAAAGATTGAGAGTTCTGGAATGCCAGAAATTATATGCTGATGATGATCAGTCTTGTAGTGACTCTCTGTTCCATACAAAATATATAGATGACCCTGTGGATGATTGTGTAGATGATTTGCCTAATCCCATAGATGAATCTATCTCACAAGATCATTCACCCGACTTAGATGTTGTTTTTAGACCCCTAGACTTCCAAAAGTTACCTAATTTAGGGTTAGAATTGTGTGCTTCTCAAGTTTTGTTGGATCAGTTTGCATCCAAATACCCATAGGGCTTGGCTGTTCCTGAAATCGTACATGAACCAATTGATATTTCCCCAATCCCAATATTATCCCCATATTTTGTTCTTTACGCACTTCCAAGTGTGGTAAAAACTTGGTTTGGGGGTAATCCCTTGTTTTTGATAGTTTAAGTGTCTCCGTGTTGCCATAATATAAGTGTGAAATTGTCATTTGTAAATATTGTATTTTGGGTTGATCCCCAAATTTTCAGGTTGTTAGTGTATGGGGATCCTTTCTGTACATATCCAATAGGTAGATTCTTATTTTCTTGTTTTTTATTTTCTTTTTAGGTTTTTTTGTTTATTTTTATTTTTGGTGTTCTTTGTTATTACTATCGTTTGATGTGTGTTACAGAGAATACTGTTTTTCTTGCGTCAATCAGGTGAAATCTTCCAATCTCTTCTTTTTGAATTACATTTGTTTCTCCTATTTATATTTATTGCATGTCATTCTAGGTTGCAAGGTTTGAATTATTGAGGATAATGTTAAATTTAGGTTTATGGGTAGAGTTTCAGAAAATTGATGCCTTAAGAAACTCTGAAATTTAGAAGCTTGTGAACAATTCAGGATGACACTAACCATTCTAGGTAGATGGAAACTTATCTCTTATCTATATGAATTGGTGTGCCCAGCTAAATGGTCTACTCATATCTGGATGCACTCAGGTGTTAGAAATAACATGATAATCATTGAACAAGCGTATCTCGGAATCATTATAACCATATCACTTTTTGTTTTTATTTTTGCAATTTTATGTTTCTCTAAGTGATTTGGTGGGGTCCTAATATTGCCATAAGGTCGTAGTTCGGATGCATTAGAGTTTTAATTTTGTTGAAAATAAAATAAAAAAATTGACACTTTGATAGCAATATGTGTGTGTTCTCCCTGTCTTCGTCGCCTAAGCAAGCGTGAAATGCAGGATCCATGGGAATTATCATGTAACCTGCTGAAAAGGAGCATACGCTTAGATTCAAAAGGTCTAATCATGTAGTCGTGAAAAATAAAAATAAAATAAATTATGTATATAAATAATAATAATAATAAAAGTTGGAGCATCCGAGCCGGACTTTATACTAATATTTTGGGAAACACCGTTCACCTTAGTCAACATATGCACCATTCATTACTTCTATATTCATCTTCTAATCTATCCTTGTGTTTGAATTTGATTTATTTCGAGCAATATGAAGTTGACAATTTTTATCCAGTTTTGAATGTTCAATGATTATTTGAATAGAGTTTTGCATTCTTATATGAATTTTAGTATGTTGAGTGCAAACTCGTGTATATCATTTGGATTCATACAAGGTAATGATTCTTATAGCGAAAGAATTTAGTATGCCAACTAAATAGCTTGTTTAGTGTCTATCCTCAATTGTTCACAGGTAGCTAGGATTTGGAGTATAAGTTTTGTGGGTACACCTCTTATAAATCCTCATGAGACAAAACTCGTCCGCTAAGGCCATTTAGGGGTTTAAAGGCTTATTACATATGCTAAATGTAGTCGCGATTCCTGCGAAAGTGAGTTAGGATTTTATTTTAATTTTTTAGATTAGTTTTGCTCGAGGACTAGCAAAATATAGGTTTGGGGGTATTTGATAGGCACTTAATTTATACATTTTTACCACTCAATCTATATTTGTTATTTATTATTTTTATAGGTGCAAACATAAAACCCGATGTTACAAATTGGAACCGGCTAAAACAAGACTTTTCTTATACAACTTGGACGTGTTTAAAGTGGATGAATGCTAATGGCATATTCGGACTTGAGCTGTGTGGCTAGGAGTGGACGCGAGAAGAAAAGTGGGATGTCCACTGTTGACATTGGCTAGGTGAGAAGTCAGGCCAACACGTGACAAGATGTAGGTACGTCATTAAAAAGGAGTCAGAGACAGAAAGACGTGGAGTAGGTGGGTAGGCACGTGGGTCAAAAAGCTAAGTCTAACCTATAGAGAAGGGACAAATGTACGGATGTTGGAGAGTAGAAAATCCCAAAAGATAAGAGGTTGTGAGGGGGAGGGGCAGGCACAGGCCAGATTCGAAGAAATAAAATTCCAGAAAAAAATTGTTGATGCTGCAAGATCATCCCATGAAGAAGATGAAGAAACCGTGACTAAAAGTAGAAAACTGTTGTTAATTCCGTTGTATATTCTTTTAAATTTATAAGTTATAACAACAGTTTTTGCTACAGTAAAAGCAACAGTTTCTGGTTTTAATACAAAGGAAGACAGTCATTTTCCAACTGCGTCTAGAGTGTGTCGTAGATTCAATAAATCATTTTAATTCTTTTGTGACTTAGTTGGTCAGTTCTTTTTGTACTTTTCTTCTTCTCAACCACTTTTGAGCTATATATCTATCTTTTTAGTGTGTTTTGGGCATTATGAGCTAAACCCCATCACTGCGACAATGGAGGAAGCTATTTTCCACACTTGTTTGGTAACTATATTCGATTCTTTATGACTTTTTACACTTATTTTAATTATTTCATGATTTTTCTTAATTTATTATCATTTAATTTGATGGTTCATGCTTAGCTCAAGTGTTTTGATGGTCCATGCTTAGGATTTACAACCAATGTTTTAAAAATCTACTTTTGGCAAACAAAAAAGAGTCCATAAAAGAGCTTAAATGGTTAAGAATCAATATTTGTACCACATAAATGTGAAAATTGGGGAAATTCTGAGTCCCAGTCCCTTGTAATTTTGTCATTACTTTTTATTTATTTTTTAGTCTAAATTAGGAGTAAGTCTAAAATCAGTCTTCACAAGTTTGAGAGTTTGAAACCCTTATTTACCACTATCGAAAAACACATCACTCAAGAAACAAGGTTACGACCAATTCCAACTAAGGGAAAGATTAAAGTCTTTTGAGGAAGAGACGAAATGGGTTAGGAATATTTACATCGTCATGGATCTTCTCGAAGAACATCGAGATGATCGTATATTTTGGAATCTAGTAAAAACATGACCTTTCGTTCCCAAGTTGTAATTACAAGAGACCACGCTTTGATTACGGGGACGATTATGTTTGTTCAAGGACCAAATATGTTAAGAAGTTGTGCTACAAGTACAACGATTTTCTCGCTAGGAACGTAGGGGAAAGGTTTGCGGCACATGAAGCATATACCCAATGGAGAGGATAGTCGTTTTATCATTTCGAAGTTGCCAAAATAGTTGAATCTCGCACCGAGAAAAAGAATAATATGTAAAGTTTTTAGTAACACCAAGTTGGTCCTCAAGTTGTTAGCCTACTTTAATATTGTTTTCACGTTCTAATGTACTACTACTCCAAATTATTCTCTAATTAGCTCTTTCAGAATTGTCACAGTTTATAGTGTAGGACCATGACGAACCCAAATATAAATTGAAAATAATATGACCGTTGGGTTTTTTATGTATAATACAACCCCCTTCTCTAGGGGAAACTTCTCCAAACCTTTTATTTTTGCTTTTTCTACAGATTACATCTGGTTTTTTTTTCATTGGAAAGCGAGACATCAAAGTCAACGGCAGAATGGGAAACAGATGAAGATATGGATCTAGTTAAATCTTTCATTAAGGTGTTCCATGAACTTACAAATGAAATTTATTCAATGTTTTGGAAGAGAGTGAAAGAGTTCTATTATTAGTGCACCGCGAATACCAAAAACCGAAAATGGAGAGAATTAGCGTTTCGATTCGACTACATCAAAATTTCAATTCGAGAGTTCATTAAAGTTAGAAAAATGGTGAACGACCATCATCCCCAAGCTTCTCTACCGAAAAGGTGAGTAATATACTAATACTTAATATTTTGTGTACCTTTCTCATAATTTTATGTTTGAAAATTAACATTTAATTCATTTTATTTTAGCTGGAACGATTTAATGGTCTATGGCGAATAAGAAATGGTGAAAGAAAGTTCATTCACGCAAACTGCTATGTGATGTAGTTTTAAAAGTGGTAAATAAAGTGTTCGATTCTCGAACTTGTGAAGGTAATGATTTTAGAAAATAATGGACTTAATCTAATTAAATAAAAATCAGGAAAATAAACTAGAGATGATTTTTAGAAAATATGGAGAAAACCAGGAATCAGGAATCAGTTATTTCCAACAATTTATGTGATTAATCATGCAATTCTTTTAAATAAATTAAGCTCAAATATTGCCAAAATAGGTTTTTATGCAAACAAGCAGAGGTAAATCACAAGCATGGGACATCAGAGGTTGTCAACCCAGCATGACCCATCAAACAAAAACACCACTACTGAATGAAAACCGTTTTTCTATTTCGAAACTATGCAATTTTAACAAGTAAAGAATTATAAATAATTAATTAAAAATAGACTTACCACATAAAATTGAGAGAAAAACCTCCTCCATCATCCCAGTAAATAAACTTAGCTCATGGTGGAGAAAACTTGCTCAAAATACTCTTTCATTGCTCAAAAAGTGCTTACAATGGTGAAATAGGTGTAAAACAGCTGATTAGATACGCTTATAAGCGTTACAGGAGAAGGTTCAGCCGTTACACAAAGGATTAAGGCAACAGAAAGGTAAAGAGGAAACGTAACAGGAACTGCAACGCTTATATGTGTTGCTTGCTTGTCTTCTCCGGCTCCAGCTGATGAAGAACAGTTGGCCGGCCGGTGCCGGATCGCTGGCAGTTCCCGATGAGTATTCCGGCGAGCTTTTTCTTTGATCTCTAGGCTTCCGTGATTCTTTTTAATCAATTCTCTTGGTATATATAGGTTGTACAAACCCTAGGGAGTCTTCCAAACCCATTCAAACACGTTAAAATCTATCCAAATCTTCACAAATCCGATTCCAAGCCGGAATCCATTTTTCCGTCCAAATTCACGATTGTACAATATTTTCCGGCGTAAATTACTCCAAATCGATGTGTTTAATCTTGTGTTGAACTCTTGTAGCTTTTGGAACAAATTGGAATCCAAAACAACCCATTTTTTCACGTAAACAATGTTGACAGCACTTTCACTTCTTTAACACCCGTGTTCCCGCCACATTTTGAATTTGAAATGAAAGGGGTGCCCCCAATCCAAAGTGTGGGTGCTTTAATCAATTTCCCGGGTGCCTTTAGCACTTTTCGAGCCGATTTTTCCACAAATCTTTATTCTTCTAATGTACCTACAAAAGCATAAAAACACGTAATAAACGCAAAATCGAATACTAACTCACTAGAAATTAAGGTGCAAATTAGACACTAAAATGTGTCTATCAAATACCCCCAAACTTACTATTTGCTAGTCCTCGAGCAAACTACTCTTAAAAATAAAGTAAAAATCCTAACTCACTTTCGCAGGAATCGCGACTACATTTAGCATATGCAGCAAGCCGTTAAACCCTGTCCCTAGTGGACGAGTTTTGTCTCATGAGGGTTTACAAGAGGTATACCCACAAAACCTGAATCTAGATCTTAGCAACACGTGAACGATTAAGGGTAAACACTAAACAAGCTAGTTAGTTGGCTACTCAGATATTCGGCTATAGGGACCATTACCCTTTATGGATCCAATCACTGTACATGAGTGTTAACTCAAGCATACTAAAATTCATATCTAAGACAACAGAGTTCTACTCAGACAGTTATCTAACCACCCATCACATGAAAAGACTTAGAAGATGGACGTAGACTGTAGAAGATCGCAAATGTTGACCAAGGCGAACGATGTGTCCCATATCTGTCTGAAGGTCAGTACCGAGATGAAACCTAGTGTGTCGAGATACTCCCCATTTATTTTCAACGGTTACTACTAACTAAAATATTTACAAGTTCCCATGGATCCTGCGTTCCACGCTTGCTTAGGCGACGGAGACAGGGAGAACTTTAAAATACCAAATACTATTTTTTTTCAATTTTTTTCTAACTTTTTTCGATTTTTTTTTCCTTTTTTTTTTGATTTTTTTTTCTTCTGACACCTAATACATGTGTGTTCCCATGGATCCTGCATTCCACGCTTGCTTAGGCGACGGAGACAGGGGGACCACACACATAACTCTAAAACACTAACGTATTATTCATGTGGGGCATGATCTCAACACACTAAATGTCATTCCAGAGCTAATTAACATGTCGATGCTAGGACCCACCAATACTCTCAGAGAAACACGAAATTGCAAATAATAAAACAGAACGTGATGTGGTGGTGACAACTATCATGTTATTTCTAACACCTGAACTATGTCTCCTTTATGAATAGACCATCTAGCTGGGCACACCAATCCTTAAAGCAAAATGACTAAGTTTCCATCTACCTAGAGTGGTTAGTGTCACCCTGAATTGTTCACATGCTTCTAAATTCCAAATCTTATTAATCCTAAAAAGTCTCCCAATACCCCCAAACTTAAATTAAACAGTGTCCTCAATGTTTCTAAACATTGCACGAAAAGGAATTAGGGAAGGATATTACCGTGTCGCATGAGCATAAGTTACCTCTTTAAATCATATAGCAATAATCGGAACAACTGTGGATCATCTGAATCAAATAGTGTTATCCACAATAGAAGGAAACAGCAGCAAGCTACGAAGATAAACAATCTGAACACACTTTGATCCCTATTTAGGTAAACCACATCGACCAGAGGATTGGTTTTTGGGAACTGAACTTCTTTCTGAACAGGAGGATCAGTGGATCTAGCTCGAAAATGTTCTTGTACAATGGCAGACGTGCATATGTCAGGTCCCAAGCTAGGGACCTTCCTAAGAGTTAATGGTATAGCACATGGAGAATGATAGTCACCCCCAAACTTAGAGTTTTCAGTGTCTCTAGATAGACTAATAACAATTTTCCTCATTTCCGGATCGTCAGATTCTCGAAAATAGTCAATTGCTTCTTCTAAATTACAATCTGGTGGTGCAGAACCTAACAAAGTGATCACTTCATTAATAACACTATCATTATCGCCATCAATTCTATAGTTGTCTAGGCATTTCTCTAATGGATCTTCTAATGGGTCGAGCCTACGCTGCATCTCCCTAGACGGTTTGGATTCCTCCTCTGAATGGATCTGGTGCATACAAACTGTTGGGCTAATTCCCTTAATATCTGCTATGGTCCATCCTAAAGCTTTCTTATTTTCCTGAAGCACGGTTACTAGCCTATTCTCTTGGTCACTATCCAAATCTGAAGCTACAACCACAGGTAAGGTCTCTGATGGGCCTAACTCATCAAACTCTAATCCAAAGTGGGCTAGACATTTTTCTAACGGGTCTTCTATCAAAGTGTTTGGTAATGACTCCTGAACTACAGTCTCCATCATGTTGACGGTTTCTAAGATGGGGTCATCTAACTCTAGTGGTTGATTACTAATGTTGAAAATATTCAGCTCAATAGTCATGTTACCAAAAGACAAGTTCATAACACCGTTACGACAATTGATGATCGCATTAGATGTTGCTAAGAACGGGCGACCTAGGATAACCGGTATCTGATTTTCTGGATCAGGCACGGGTTTGGTATCAAGCACAACAAAGTCCACTGGATAAATAAATTTATCCACTTCAATCAAAACATCCTCTATGACACCACGAGGAATTTTCACAGACCTATCAGCTAACTGCAAAGTCATCTGAGTCGGTTTCAAATCGCCTAGTCCTAGCTGGAGGTACACATAGTACGGCAGTAAGTTCACACTGGCTCCTAAATCGAGTAAGGCTCTTTCTACCCGGTAGTTTCCTATTGTGCAAGCTATGGTTGGAGAACCTGGATCTTTGTACTTAAGGGCCGTACTACTCTGTATAATTGAACTTACATGACTAGCTAGAAAAGCTTTCTTATGTACGTTAAGTTTTCGCTTTCGCGTACACATGTCCTTAAGAAACTTGGAATAAGCAGGAATCTGCCTAATTGCATCTAATAATGGAAGGTTGATCGTGACTTTCTTAAAAACTTCCATTATTTCATTAAAATTGGATTCCTTCCTAGTAGGTGCTAACAACCTTGGGTATGGGGCTCTAGGCATGAAATCAGTTCTCTGAGGGGTTGCCTCAGGCTCGTCAGAGACTTTATCAGTCTCTTTAACTATTGAGACAGGATGAACTACAGTTTGTTCACTAACGGGCCTAGTTACCTTGTTATCCACTACCTTACCATTCCTGAGGGTCGTAATTGCATTCACGTGACTGGATGATTTCTCCCCAGTCAATATTTCATTGACTCCTCTAGGATTGGGTTCGGGTTGACTAGGGAACCTACCAGGTTCTCGCTCTCTCAGAGCCGCAGCAATGTCACTAACTGAGGTTTGTAAACTAGAAATAGCTCTTTCTATGCTCTGGAATCTCTGCTCATACTTATCATCATTGCTGGGCTGAGTTGGACCAACCGAATTCTCATAACTGAAGCCTGGAAGACCATTAGCATTACTAAACTGACCTTGAGCTTGGCCTTTCGACCAGGAAAGGTTCGGGTGGTTTCTCCAGCCAGGGTTATAAGATTCCGAATACGGGTCGAACTTTCTATGGTTATCAAATCTAGTGTTATCATAAAGAGAAAAAGCATGCTCTTCGAATTGGTTGGGCTCTGAACTACTAGCTTGATTCATTTCGACCAGTTCTAGCCTTCTAGATAAGGCTTCTATTTGGGCCTTTGGATCAAAAGATCCTTCTACCCTATTAACATTTCCTCTTCCTAGAAGAATTGTTCTTTTTGGCTCCTTAATGCTCTCCCACTGCCGGGTCTTTTCGGCGATGTCACTTAGAAGTTTCATCGACCAAGGTTATAGATGTGTAGTACAAACCCTCATAGAGGATCTGAACTAGCCTTAACTCCTCTATTCCGTGGTCTGGGCATTGGGACAATAAGTCATTGAACCTTTCTATATACACATACAGAGACTCTCCCTCTAGCTGGGAAAACGTGCATATTTTCTGCCTAACATACGAAATTTTGTTCCTAGGGAAGAACTTCTGAATAAAAGCTGAAGTAAGTTGGGCATAGGTTTCAATTGACTGCGGGGCCAAGCTATACATCCACGACTTGGCTTTATCTCTTAGTGAAAAGGAAAATAATCTAAGTTTAATAGACTCGTCATTCAAGTCTCTAATCCTGATTGTGCTACATATTTCCTCGAATTCCCCAACATGAAAATATGGATTTTCGTTTTCTTTTCCTAAGAATAATGGAAGCATCTGTATGATTCCGGGTTTCAGTTCGTAGCTCGCTTCAGTAGCGGCTAACTTGATGCAAGATGGACGTAAGGTCCGGGTCGGATTCAACAAATCCTTCAGAGATGTCATTGCTGACATGGTCTCGGGAGTGACTAGTTGACTCTCAGTTGGCTTCTCAAGGTTAAGGTGAACTACCAGTCTTCCACTAATTAACCTACCTTGAGTGTCTTTATCCCAAGTTCGCCTTAAGGGCGTTCTTGGCATGCAAAAATTAAATCCTAACAAGCAATTAATCAAACATAATCGTGCCCTGACTCAACCAAATCAAACCTAAATCTAGCAAACAACAAGCATGATGGTTCCACTTAGATTGTTTCTAGACTAGCTTCTATTCTTTCAAAAGGCAACTGGTTACAATTTTAGCAAACCTCTTAGAACGATCCGAATTAGATTAAGTCGAAGAGAAACAGGATAAGCTCTAAGGAGCTTTGATAACCCTGTCTCTTTGGCACTTTTCCCTGGGTTACAAGGCGGCTCTAATCAACTTAAAATAATCTTCCTGAACTTCGAGTTAGGCTAATAAAGTAACCAGTACAGTCCTTTTGAACGATTTTCCAATAAGCTCGATACCCTATAGGTCTCTTTCTAGTCAAGATTTTAGGCTTAGGTTCGCGTAGGTTTCGTTTTCCTAAAGCGGGCAAGAAGGAAACGGTGATGAAATCCGAAACCTTATCTTGTATGGCCAGGCCTTGCCCTTTACTATGCAAAAATTAAAGTCCGTATTCAGTCCTCCACATATATGCATACAAAGGCGTCCAGAAAACCCACTGACAGGAGATTCGTGGGTTGGTCGAAGTTTACCTCCCGTACCAGACGGGCGATGAACCGTTGAAGTCGACTTGGGCCACTAATATCCTTTTCAATAGTGTGCGAACCCGAGGGCCGAGAAAATATCATAATTGTCGTCCTTCCCTGCACACAGTTTGATATTTAAAACTACCCTTCCGTAGGGTTTAAAAACAATAAAATGTCCAAAAATGTCTAAAGGAAAGTCCAAAAAAGTGTCCGAAAATAAAAGAAAAATTACAAAAATAATAACAACCCTAATATAATTTTCTAAACGAATTAAAACTAATTATAATAAACTAAAAATCTAATTAAGAAAAATAAAATCTTGATCTTCTTTTTCGTTCTTTAAGCTTTTTCCTTTAACTCCAAGTCTTTAGCTTTAATTCCAAAACTTTGGCTTACTCCCTTTTCGATCCAAAATTCAACCTGTAGCAAAAAGAGAAATACCAAAAGAAACGTAAAATAGAACAAAGTAAAATAATAAAACTAAAAATAAAAACCTAAAAATAAATCTAAAACCCTAAACCTAAAAACAAGTTCGCGTCGGCGGCGCCAAAAATTGATGTAGTTTTAAAAGTGGTAAATAAAGTGTTCGATTCTCGAACTTGTGAAGGTAATGATTTTAGAAAATAATGGACTTAATCTAATTAAATAAAAATCAGGAAAATAAACTAGAGATGATTTTTAGAAAATATGGAGAAAACCAGGAATCAGGAATCCGTTATTTCCAACAATTTATGTGATTAATCATGCAATTCTTTTAAATAAATTAAGCTCAAATATTGTCAAAATAGGTTTTTATGCAAACAAGCAGAGGTAAATCACAAGCATGGGACATCAGAGGTTGTCAACCCAGCATGACCCATCAAACAAAAAACCACTACTGAATGAAAACCGTTTTTCTATTTCGAAACTATGCATTTTAACAAGTAAAGAATTATAAATAATTAATTAAAAATAGACTTAGCACATAAAATTGAGAGAAAAACCTCCTCCATCATCCCAGTAAATAAACTTAGCTCATGGTGGAGAAAACTTGCTCAAAATACTCTTTCATTGCTCAAAAAGTGCTTACAATGGTGAAATAGGTGTAAAACAGCTGATTAGATACGCTTATAAGCGTTACAGGAGAAGGTTTAGCCGTTACACAAAGGATTAAGGCAACAGAAAGGTAAAGAGGAAACGCAACAGGAACTGCAACGCTTATATGTGTTGCTTGCTTGTCTTCTCCGGCTCCAGCTGATGAAGAACAGTTGGCCGGCCGGTGCCGGATCGCTGGCAGTTCCCGATGAGTATTCCGGCGAGCTTTTTCTTTGATCTCTAGGCTTCCGTGATTCTTTTTAATCAATTCTCTTAGTATATATAGGTTGTACAAACCCTAGGGAGTCTTCCAAACCCATTCAAACACGTTAAAATCTATCCAAATCTTCACAAATCCGATTTCAAGCCGGAATCCATTTTTCCGTCCAAATTCACGATTGCACAATATTTCCCGGCGTAAATTACTCCAAATCGATGTGTTTAATCTTGTGTTGAACTCTTGTAGCTTTTGGAACAAATTGGAATCCAAAACAACCCATTTTTTCACGTAAACAATGTTGTCAGCACTTTCACTTCTTTAACACCCGTGTTCCCGCCACATTTTGAATTTGAAATGAAAGGGGTGCCCCCAATCCAAATTGTGGGTGCTTTAATCAATTTTCTCGGGTGCCTTTAACACTTTTCGAGCTGATTTTCCACAAATCTTCATTCTTCTAATGTACCTACAAAAGCATAAAAACACGTAATAAACGCAAAATCGAATACTAACTCACTAGAAATTAAGGTGCAAATTAGACACTAAAATGTGTCTATCACTATGGGGTATTGTACCATCGTTCTCGGAGGTTCATTGAAGAAATTTTAATGTGCAACATACATCGTCATCCATACTAAACATTATGTAATGCGAGATTGATGTAATGTTATTGTCTTAATGAAATCATTGTATTTTTTATCTTTCAAAAATAACCACTAATGTCTTCCGAATTGCATATAGGGTCACCAGGGTCGATACCAAAACACCATGACGACCCTTGACACCGTTGAGTTATTTTTCCTGGACGTTTGGTTCTTTAGGGTCGCATCGGTTCATACCAATAACAATGACGACATATATCTGCCATTATATGGGTGAGATTCAGTCGTCATGGTCGATAAAAGTAGACCATGATGACCCTAGATGCAAAAATTTTGGTTTTCCCTGGATGTTTTGGTGTACTAGGGTCGCAACGGTGCATAATATTTTCCATGACGACACATAGATGCCATTATTTGGGAGTTGGGAAGTCGTCATTGTCAATAGCATAGACCATAACGACACTAGATGCAATGGTTAGCTGCTAAAAGTGCCAGAGATGGAGTCGTCAACCTGCTAAATTTGATCATGACGACTCTAACTCTGGGAAATAATCTTCCAAATTGTGAGAGGAGGGATCGTCAACCTGCTATTTTTTTCCATGACGACTTTGAATTTGACAGAATATTTTTCTAGTGCGAAGACTAAGGTTGTCATGGTCGATACATAAAACCATGTCGACACCTGCGATGATTTAGGCATAAACAATTCAAATTCTCCAAAATAACAATGTCTTAACAATCAATTCAAACCACACCTACTATTAAATTTTCTCCAAAATAAGATTGTCTTAAAGAAAATTAAGCTGTGCTAAAAACCGTAAATAAACATGAATTCAAGTTAGCATTATCTTAAGAATAATAACATTGTCTCAACCACGACCACGACCCCTACTAGCTGATCTCCGGACTCGCTTTGATGCAGGTCCTTCACTTCCACGACCTCGCCGAGTATCTCTTTGGATACATTCGCCTTGTTTAACACCTTCGTCTAGTTCATCATCGTTTTGCATCTCTTTACATTGGGTATCAAAACCTTCTTGGATAACTTGGGTAGACGGTTTTCGATACCTGTTACTTGCATGAGCCAGATCAATATACATTTTATTTGAAGCGCAACATGTGTCAAGTAGTCAATGTACCGACCTTGTTTGTCAGGCATCATTGGTTCCCTTGACCTTCAAGCAACATAGTCCCTTGATCACAATCTTCACTGGATCCCTCTATTCGCATTAAAATTGTTATCGTGGTTAATATACACATAAGAGTATATATTTAAGAAAAAAGAACAAGAAAGACAAAAATACGTATGATAAGTTTTAGAATACTAGAGTCAATTCTGTTGTCGGGTGCCTAAGTAGAAGTTTTGTTGCTTTTCCCCGTGTGAGTATTTATCCTTATCACACGGCCATGGGAGAAATTTTGGTACCATTTCAATTAACTAACATTTTCCTCGTAACCTTCATCCAAAATCTCCCAAAGAGAGACATCTACCTTGCTAGCATGCCTATCATCCCAATGATGGGTCCCTGGTAGAGAGTCGTAAACCATCACAATGCTAGAAGCGTCATAACTGCATTCATCAAGGTTGAGTCGGAATTTTGGTATATAATCCTCCTCATGTAGATCTTGAATATACCCAAGCTTGCGCATTACTCTCGACGGATCATACATTGAGAATCCGGTAGGGTGAAATAAAGGACCATAGTAAAAAGAGACATCCTGCATTCTATTAGGGTCATCTCCTATATACGAATCAAAGACTACATCTTTGGGTGTAATGATATCCAAACTTTCCCGCATAGCTAACAACATGGACTTATGATCCTTCTCATGGCCCACAGTGAACGTGTATTTCATACCTCTTTGTTGAGCACTGGTCCATGCCACGTTCACTTTGACGCCCTTGTTGTCTTTGAAGAATGAGGGAAAATGTTCATAAATTCACACAATAAAACTAATATTCATAAAACAAGACATTAAAAAAGAATAATAATTCATCCGACAAATAAATATGATCACTTTAATTACCTCAAATAGACTTGTATTCCCGTTGATTTGAGAAGTCTATTCCTTATATGCTTTTGTTATCTTCGTATTCATGTGTGCTACGATGGCAGTCCCCCATGAGTACTTATTCACATCTTCCAAAGGATGCAAAAGATGGAGAAAGTTGGCACTAACCTTGTTTCCTGTGTTATCGGGAAACATTACATACCCTAGCACCTACAATAGATAACCGACATCCGCAGCACGAACTTCAACCACAGTGAGGGACCATGATCTCTTTCTTTTGTGAGTGTCCCAGAATATCTGTGCCTCAACTCCACAAGATTGAACTCTCTCCTCCGGTACTTTGGCCCCATGACTTACATATTGTTCGTTGCCTCTTCATCCCAACCAAATAACTCCTTTGATAATTCATAAATTGTAGGTCAAAGAAGTCATTTCTTGTAGTTGGACATGGTTGATTTTCCTTCGACCTAGAGCCCTAAAATATTTTGTGCATCCTCAGGAGTTAAAGCCATTTCGCCAAATGTGAATTGGAAGCAATCGACTTCACGGTAAAACCTCTCACTGAAGCAAGATACCGCAACCCTATCAAGAAATGACAGAGTTTTATATGACATGATACAAACCGGAGTTCTCGATTAACACTCTAACTCTTCCATATTCTCCTTCTAGGGGCAAATACTCCATTTTTACGTACAAAGACTGGCGTCTGAAAACAAGTGTTGCATTCGTATGATCCTACAAAATAGGGAGAAAAAAACACAATAAAGAAACAAGATCCCAACAACAAGTTAATTGAAAAGCAAAGTTCATATTCTTACGATGGTCTCATAGATGGTACGATCCCACGAGCCGGGATATGTAATAGAACTTTTTCTTCATCTAAGAG
The DNA here is from genome assembly GCA_023531435.1 of Papaver californicum. NCBI lineage: Eukaryota > Viridiplantae > Streptophyta > Magnoliopsida > Ranunculales > Papaveraceae > Papaver > Papaver californicum. Next base: position 775,352 of record JAJJMC010015296.1, read on the forward strand.
TAACCCTTAAGTTTTTTCATTGCATTGAGCCTCCAGGATTAAGTGGGTAGCAGGAACGTGCCTCACGGGTGGGGATTTTGCCTTGCCCATGCTCTTGTCACTTGCTTGCACCTCCGCCTCTTCTTGTATATCTTCTTCCTCCTCTTCATTGCCACCACTATCATCACCACCACCACCACCACAACCAGACCCACCAACACCACTAGAACCACCATCTCCACCAGAACCTCCATCTCCACCACCCCCACCACATCCATTTGTCTCATCTACATCATTTTTAATATGTTCGTCGTCATGGTCTGAAGTCTCAGATGGAATAAAGGAGGCAGATGAAGAAGGGGAATCCTCGGGTTTGTTAGCTTGTTGTGCATGTTCACGGATAACAAAAGGTATCTCTTTCGGTTGTTTTCCAGGATAAGGACCAGCCCCCAAGAATTTCTCATTGCGGGGAGGTTTTAAAGGAGGAGTGGGTAGATGTTTTCCTTTTCCTTTCTTGAACTTTTTAAGCATTCTACAATTGAAAACACAAAAAAAAAACATAACCAACATTCATAGACTCAGTAAAGGGGTAGTCATGGTCTAAACTTTCGACCATAACGGCCATAAGGTAAACATGATGACCATATGGTTATACACTGACGACCCTTGGTATCATAAAAACTAATATCGTCATGGTTTAAATAAGAAAATGATGTGACCCTAATAGACTTGTCTTCAGTGAAAATAAAGAATAAATGTCGTCATAGTTTAGATAAAAAACCGATGCGACCCTAATTGACTATATCTTTAGTAAAAATAAACAATAAGGGTTGTCATGGTTTTAGGTAAAAAATGATGCGACCCTAAACTGATTCTTCGTCTTCAGTGAAGAAAACCAGTTAGGGTCGTCATGGTCCCAAATCAAAGACCATGACGATTTTTCATAAACTCAACATGCATATGAAAAGTCGTCATGGTATTTTGATTTGGTTCCATGACGACCCTCTTACTGAAACTGCAACTTTGCGGTTACAAAACTAATTTAACACTCAAAACACACATACATACAATCACAACAAGTAGAGTAATGGGTTTTAGTCTACTTACTCTCTAATTGGGGCCATTTCGTAAATTGATTCTTTTATATTTGATTCAAGGGTGCTCCTCAAGTTAACTTTTCTTTTAATCTCTCTACGATTCTAGGGTTATCCCGTTCTCTTTGATAATGTTTTGTACGATCCATGTTTGAAGAAGAAGTTAATCATCGATTAAAGTTTTCGAATCGACGATTACGATGATGAATTGATTTTGAAAAAAAAATGGAGGAAGAGGGGTCGTTAGGTTTAGAGGAGAGGGAGAGGGAGAGGGGTGAGTTGATTTTCTGAATAGAATGGGGGCTTAGTATATTAGATATAATAGTGATTTAGTATTAGTTATTAGGGGAGGGTAACTTAATGTTTACACCACCTTTTGGCTCCCTCTATAATTTATGGCGCGTGGTATATTTCTAAAAGCCCCATATTAATTTTCTAAGCCCCCAATTAAGCCAGGCTAAAAAGACGGGAGTGATAAGAATCAAGGTAAGAAAAATGGGTCATGGTCAGCATGCTACGCCATGGATGTATGGCCTAATTTGTGGGTGTAGATGTTAAGATTTTGTTTGATTTTAGTACTTGTGTACACATTTGTACACCAGCATGCTAGACTATGGAAGTATGGACTGATTTGTGGGTATGAATATTATGATTTTGTTTGATTTTAGTACTTGCGTACACATTTGTACACCGGCATGCTAGACCATTGATCTATGGCCTGATTTATGGGTGTAAATGTTAGGATTTTATGGATTTCAGTAATTTTGTACACATTTGTACACATTTGTACACTAGTGTGCTTTTTGGTTCTTATTTTCATTTGTGCATCTTTCGTAGATAAATGGAAACATTATAGATCAAGTTTCAATGTCCCTAGAGAAGCAAAAGGAAATCCCATTTTGGAATATGTTAGAGGTTTTTTTTAATAAAGGAAAAACTGAAAAATCTAAGAGTAAAAAAGATGATTGGTGGAAGAGTCCAAACTCAATCTTTAAAATTATGAAACTATACCATCATCATCATAGTGGGGATGAACATTTTTTTGTTTTTGGTGACAAAAAGAACAAAAACGTGAAAGTAAAAACCACAGCTGAAGAGTTATCTTTCATTTTGGAATTGAGATGGGAGCATCAGAACCTGGAGAAGGAAAAGATGTTAAAACAAGTGGTGAAAAAACATTTGGTTTAGTGGTAAAAAGATTAAAAATGGAGAAAACTAGTCAGTTGAGGAAAGTGGAAGTAGAGGAAGCAATCTTAAAAATAATGAGGGAGAAACCAAAACAGAAAAAGCAGATTGAAAGAAATGTTGAAGATTTGGTCAAGTTGTTTGGTTTGTACCTGTGCATCACCATATTTTTTAATCAAGCAAATGGAAGTATTTTGAGTAAGAAACAGTATGAACGCTACTTTGAATCATTAGATAGAATGAAGAGAACTTGTTTGCCAAGTCTTATACACTCTTATTTGATGAAGAGAATAAAATATCATATCGAAACACTATTGACTGTTAATGGTTGTGTGATATATATTTTTTGGTAAGTTTCAATATACATTTGTGCAAACACTGTACATTTATATTAAATGTGCATCATTATGTAGACCAGTTGTTCCTTGTCTTGTATTGTTATATTTCTAACTCTTTAAGTTTCTGTTAATGCAGTATTGGTTTGTTGAACATAAGAAGAGTATGAAGCCCAACAATAAACAGGTTATGCCAAGGATGGTGAGTTGGATAATGAGTGAAATCATTATTACCATTAAAAAGAATCTGAACGAGGCAATGAACAAGGTATGACACTGAAAAATTCTCTTAAAATTGTTATTCATATTAAATGTGCACAAGAATGTACACCAGTAATTCAGGTGAACTGGATTGCACAATATTTTTGGCATGTGTACATTGTTGTTCACAGGATTAAGTGTTTAAAATTTTATCAATTTTGGCATGTGTGGATGTTCTCAGATGTCACCAGATTGGGTAGAAGATTACCTAGCTAGAGAGAAAATGATTTTGAATGAATACCAAATGAGTAGGAAAGCCAACAACCCAGAAACATTTAAAGAGAGTCTTTACAAATCTGAAATGCAAAGAGAAGAACTGTAAGAAGAGCTTACTGAAGTAGAGAGTAAGTATGACAGGCTTGTTGGTTTCATTGAAGAAGAAAGTAAAAAAAAGTTCACAAGATGGATGCCAAAAATATAGAAAATTCTGAGTTGAATTTGATGTACATGGATTCTTTGTCAAACATCTTTGCATTTACAACAAAATTACAAAGGGAGGTTGATGAGGATGATGATGATGATGATAACGATGATGATGATGATGATGATGATGACGATGATGATGATGATGATGATGATGGGGATAAAGATGAGGAGGAAACAAAAAGTGAGGATGGGGATAACGTTGATGAGTAAAGAAAGAGTGACGATGGGAATAATAAGGAAAGTGAGGATGGTAATGATGATGACAAAGCAAAAAGTGATAATGAGGATGGTGATGGGGATGGGGAAGATGGAATGATAATGATAAGGACAAGGATGCGAATGATCCATGTATGTATATTTTATGACTTGGTGTAAACTTCTTTGGATATTAAAGGTGCACCAGTCTTTACACTTCTTTCAGACTTGGTGTACCAGTCTGTACAATAATATTTCCTTTATCCCCATGTGCGCATTCAAAATTGATCTTAAATTTATATTTTTCAGCAAGGATGGGGAGGATGAACTGACTGATGCAAGAGGTAATGAATCTGATACATTTGAGAAATCAGTTCAGCCTGAAACTGAAGATCAAAGGTATGATATATTTTATGGTAATTGTGTAGTGTAAACTTATTTGGTTCTAATGGTGCACCAGTTTGTACACTTCTTTTAGACTTGGTGTACCAGTTTGTACACTAGTATTCCCTCTATCACCATGTGTGCATTTAAAATCTAATCTCAATTTATGTTTTTCAGCACGCATGTGGAGGATGCGCTGAGTAAAACAAGAGGTAATGAATCCGAGACATTTGAGAAATCGGTTCATCCTGAAACCGAAGATCCAAGGTATGGTATATTTGACATTTATAAACTTCTTTGCATATTAAAGGTGCACCAGACTGTATATTTCTTTTATACTTGGTGTACCAGTCAGTACATTAGTATTTCCTCTATTACCATGTGCACATTTAAAATCTGATCTCATGTTACATTTTTAAGCAATTCTTTATCCAAGACAAATGAGAGTCCTGAAGATAGAAAAGAACATGATGCAACCATGACAATTGATGAAGAAGGGGAGAAAAAAGAAGAGAAACAACAAGAACAAGAGAAGAAATTGGCTACTGATACCTTGGATGCTTTTATTGCTAGCTTGGATGTTGAAATCTTGCATGTTGAAACCTCGATTGATGCTACTAATTCTACCTTGAATGGTGCTGCTGCTATCTTGGATGCAACTACCTTGGATGTTGCTGCTTCTATCTTGACTGCTGATACTACTACCTTTGATGATGCAACTATTAGTTTTGATGAGGGAGTGAACGAAATGTCAGAGAAGAAAATTCAACAAATATTGAACTACTTGTCAGATGATGTGTGCCAAAAGCTTGATGTTGGTGGTACTGTAATACCACCTAAAATGAAGCAACTGGTGTCATACTTAATCGTCGTTGAATGTCCGAGCTGGTCATTGTGATTGATTCAAGAATAGGTTCAAGAAGAGAGCCAATAAAAATCATCTCAAACTTTATTGACTAATAAATACGTTCACTCTAAGATCATTGAAGGAGCATTGTAGTTCATCCAACATAATCATAGTGTATTTTTCAAGAGCCAAGAAGATGAATCTCCAAAGAAATCAAAAAAAAGAATGGATGAAGGAGAAATGTTGAAGAAGAAAGCATCTGGAAAATTATCTAGAACACCTATTGGAAAGAGAGTCCCAAGATCGAAGTTGGATCCCAACTTTACCACTGGTAAACCTAAAACTAGAGGAAAGGTAAAGAGAAAATTCATACAGAAAAGTTAGAGAATGAGAGGTTACTGGTAGCAAGACAAAAGAAAAAATCAAGTACTTATTGTCCTAATAATCCATTGGATAATATCCGTGAATCCGAAATCTACAAGTTGATGGAAGAAGGAACAGAGAAAAAAAGAATCCAAAAATTCTTTAACTATGCACAAAAACTGTAAGTTCACGGAACTCTACCTTGCACATCATCATTTTTGTTTTAACTTCTAACTGAGAAAGTGTATGTACAAACTAGGACACCACTTATAAAGGTTGTGTACAATCTTGTGCATATGTAAGAAACATGTGTAGAATCTTGTTTTGTATTAACTTCCAACTGAGAAAGTTAGTGTACAAACTAGTACACCTTTTATAAATGTTGTATACAATCTTGTGCACATGTGACAAAGTTGTGCAGAATCTGGTAGAAGCAAATCTGTGTACATTCTGGTGTACCAACATGTAATATTTTCTTATGATTACACAGATCTGTAGCTTGGGAAGTATCAAAAGAAGTACTTCCTGAGGCAAAGAAAGAAGTTCTTATAATTGGAGATGTTCTAAATGACCTGATGTTTAATAAAGATTTAGACCAAGAGGTATTGACATATACCAACGAAGATGTGCAATTGTTAGAGATTCTATGAAAGCACCAGATGCTCGGAAGTACTTGAACTATGAATTCATGAGTCCATCAACATGGGTAAATATCTAAATTACGTAATACATATTTAATATAATTTAGTATGTGTCAATCTAATTGTAAAATACTTAAATTGTAAATACAATTTTGATTGCAGTACTATGTGCGAAATAAACTTGATGAAAATATAAAAAAACTTGTGGTTGATTTCGTAAAAGATATGCCCAATGAGTTTGGATTTTATTATAGTACCAATGAACCATTCTGCAATTTGAGAGGAAGCTAACATGGGAAAGCACTGGTCGTTGTTGTTTTTTGATTTTGGAGTACCTGAATGGAAATGGTACAACTCCTTGCATTTTGATTCAGCATCTCTATTGGATATCAAATGACATGGCAACAATAATGCAAACTCAAATTGATAGGAAGAGAGTTGAATTTGGGGAATACCCAATATCTGCATTTGAGTTGAACATCATAGATTTCCCAAAACAAGGTACAAACCCAAACTGCCTAATCTACACATGTTACTTCATGAAGAAAGTTATCAAGAAAAACAAATTTATTCAAAGAGATGATGAGACTGCCAGAGAAATATATCAACATATGAGATACAAAATGGTAGCCAATATGCTAACACCCATCTTTATTGTCAACGTGTGGGATATCGCAGATGAGAAAGAATATCAAGATTGGCATGAGAGTAACAATCTACCAAAAAACAAGAGAAAGCAGTTGCTTTAGAACTTGCTTAAACTTCAGGAGGAATTTGTTTGTAACTTTCTTCCATTTCTGACAACTCTATTTTTATTTTTATTTTATGCTTAATGCTTTAGTTACTAAAACCTTGAATTTATCTTAATTATTATTGTTTTTGTTCTTAATGTTAATGTACATCTGTGAGTGTTAGAATGTAGACAAGTGTCAGACTTGCCGGGAATATTGAAAAAATGAACCATATTATGTTCATATTTTGCAGGTGTACCAAAATGAACCATATTATGTTCATTTTTTTATAGGTGTACCAAAATGTATACATGTATTGAAGGTATACATAGTTGTGCACAAATACTGACAATGGGTTAAAAAGCTAAGGTGTACAAAAATGTACACAAGTATAAACAGGTTATAAAAGAAAATATCCAGACCTGCAGAAGTAATCAAATCATTAAAACTAGATTCTTTAAACGAAATAACATAGTATCATCATCAAAAAAAAAGATAGGAAAGTGTACTTATTGTTGCACAAGTACTAACAACAAGTTAAAAAAGCTAAGGTGTACATGTTCCCAAAAAAATATCCAGACCTGAACAAGTACTGACATATTATAAAAGAAATATCCAGACCCGTAGATTTGCAGAAATATCATCCATTATAACAAGCTAAAAGAAAAAAACATAGTTCATCAAAAATAAAAAAAAGAATGGTAGTAAATGATAGTTCATCAAGAAAGGGGGCAAGTAGCTCAGTTATGATGGCCAAGGGTGAATCACTTTGTGCACAACATAGGTCTTCTTTGATTCTCCCATGCACTTCGAATGCGCTGAGTTCATGGTCTTCCAGATGAAGGCCTAGGTATGGGACCAATGATTACATCCATTGCATCATAATCCTCAGGCTAGTTATAGTTAGGAATAAGGCATATAATCTCTTGATATGAAAGGTTAAACCATTCAGTGGTGAAATATGGCTCAACATATTCATAGATGACATCACCCTTAGCTTGAATAACAGCACAAGCATGTGCACACGGGAACCCATTCACTCGCCACCTATGACATGTACATGTATTTTGATTAAGATATACATAGTGGGACCTTGGTGAATGAAATTCATATAACCTATTCCCTGACTCGCTAACAATCCATGTACGACCAATATCAATGTTCTCCTTAAGTAAAGCTTCGAAATTGGGAATAAGCCTAGTATTAAAAGTTTTTAGAGCTTTTATGCGTCTCTTAGACATCATCCTCATAACCTTCAATCTGAAAAATAAAACATAAAACATTAACACTTGATATGCAGATTCAGTATAAAATAAACATGTGCACAACTATGTACACATTATGAGAAAACCAACACAAATTCAGTAAAAATAAATATGTGCACAACTATGTACACATGGTAACATATTGCACACAACTTCAAAAAAAAAATGAACCTGTGTACAACTATGTATACATTAAAAAATCAAAACCGTACTCAACGAATCTCATCCACAAGAGAAAAAGCAGACAACTTTTTATCTTTTCTAATCCAATTGTTAAAAGACCCAACAACACCTGAAGAGTGAGCACCATATCTACATGCCTTGAAGAATGCAGAAGCCTAATTCTTCTTTGGAATAGTCCGGATATAGTCAACAACAAATCCACACTCAAGAACATGCATACCCCGCAAAGAATCTTCATAATTAACAGCTGTATAACAATATGTAGCTTTGTAGAACAAATCTATAACAACCTTGTAATTCTTGTTAATTGATCCAATGGGAAGATGCCCTTTAAATGATAAAAGCAATAACTGTGGCATGAATAAGGAAATACTTTGGGAATGCCTTTTATAAGACCTTCACCACTATCACTAAGAAATACGATAGGACGTTCATCTACCACTTCTTTAAGATTGTTCAAAAACCAATCCCAATTGTCCACATCTTCACCAGGAACAAGTGCAAATACTTATGGGTAAAAGCCTAAAAACAGAAGAAGAAAGAAAAAAACATAAAAACCTGAATCAATTTCTAATTAATATGAACTGCAAGACCTATATACATGTATACAACTATGTACACATTAAGAAAAACCTTATGTAAAACTACGCACACTAAGGAAAAAAAACACATACAAAAAGAAATGAAAAAAATGGTACTAACCACCGTTCCCATTGAGACAGGTTGCAGTATCAAACCACCCCTGTATTTACCGGTGAGGAAAGTAGCATCCAAGTATATCATATGCCTAAGATACTTATATCTCTGTTTACAAGCACCAAAACATATGAAGATCCTCTCAAATCTTCTCGATTTCTCATCAAATTGAAATTCCACATAATTAAGAGGATCAGTTTTCCTAACAACTTAAACATACCATTGTAAATCAGTATATGACTTCTCGTCATCTCCAAAGGCTTGTTCAAAAACTGCTTCTTTACCTCTATGAGCATGGTGGTACTTAATGTTGGAACCATAAACCTTCTTAGGTTTTAAACTAGGATCACCATTTACATGGTCTGTTATCAGATGTTTGACTAACTTGGTTGTTACCGGTGGAGTCTTCAACCTCAAACCAACACCACAACTGCAAAAAAAAACAAAAAAAAACATATAACTAAAAGTAATAAGTAATATTGTGCACCACAATGTACACATACAGAAACATACTTAAGGTGTACCACTGTGTACACCATCATGAACACTACACTAAAAAAACATAGGACAAAGAAACAAGTAATGTGCACCACAATGTACACATAAACAAAGATAAAGACTGTGCATAAGTATGTACACCACTGACCTGTGAAGGATATTGGCATCTTCCAAGGCAAAACGAGATTTTTTGCCATTGACAGGGAGAATGTGGACCCTCCATAAACAACCAACTTCCTTACACTTTGCAGTAAAATGATTAGCATCATTATTTAGAATCCTAACCTTGTAACCAGTCACTAGGCAGTACTTCCGGACAACAAGTCTAATCGCACAAACACCACCAATAAATTCTTTAGTTATCTTGTCAAAAATATTCACTCATTCATCAGAAACAAGAGGTTTAAGCTTGGCTGCATCATTATCTACCACTCGACCAAGCTTAGGAGTAACGGGAGAGCTTGCAGTTATATACAATTTTTGGGTATGACTCGATGACCGTGAATTAGAACCATAACCACCCTTTTCAAGTATATCCATATGAAAATGAAAATCTTCATTGTTATTGGCACACGTAAGAGCCACTAAACCTTGAAGAGCTATATCACCAAGAACATGTACTTTTGAATCATTATCCATGTAACTCAAAACTATATATGATCATGGTACAAATCTCTTTATTACTTACATGCAAAACGCTTCAACTCATCCAAAGTGCTCTGCATACTAACACGAAAATGGACTGAATGCTCACCATAATACAAAATAACATAAACAATCTGACCAGACATTCTTGATACCCTGCATAGTACAAAAACATATATATATATATATAATGTAAATTAAAGTACACATCCTTAGATAAGCTGAAGATTGCAAAAAACACATACAATGTCATTAAAGTACACATCCTAGATAAGATGAAGATTGCAAAAACACATACATTGTACATTAAAGTACACATCCTATATAAATAAAAACAAAAATAGTGTAGATTAAACTACATATCACAGATAAACTGAAACAAAAGGATCTTTCTTACAACCTGAAACAAAAGTTAATCAATAAAATAAGAAATCAAATAAAAACATGGATCTGGAAAAGATGAAAAAATCAGAAAAACATAACATATCAAGATCGATCTCAAATAGTTATTCTGTGAAATCAAAATTCTACAAAAATCAAAAATAGAAAATTGACCAAAAATGAAAACAAACAAATGAGATTAAAACATGAAACAAATAAATTAAAAACCAGAAATGTAAAAAACAACAAAATAAACATCAAGAGAGTGGAAAATCAAAAATATATGGAAATCAAAAACCTCAAATAACAAAATCAATAACGAAAGCAGATATCAAAACAACAAATTAAAGCATGCAACAAGAAATCAAAGATCGAACAAATATTTTTTTGATCGATCATCAAAAATAAAAAATCTATGAGAATCAAAAACCTCAAATAACAAAATAAAAAAGCGAAAACAGATATCAAAACAACAAATTAAAACATGCAACAAAGGATCAAAAGATCGATCATCAAAAATCAAAATCAAACAAAAAAATCAAAGAAAGATTAAAAAAGAAAGAAAGAATCAACAAAAGATAGATAAACAACTACCTAATTTGTCACCTCGAAGAAAATATCTCTATGACAAGTCGCCTCTCTTTCTGCTCCAAAATCATCTTTGTCTCTCTCCCTCTCATATCCGAAAATTTATGATTTTTTAAAATTTGAGGTGTTAAATATGGTAACGATGGAAGGTCATGTTGGGTAGTTTTAAAATACCCGATTTGGACTCATGACGCAGCTTTGGACTAAATCGTCCAAATTTGGACTAAATCGTCCAAATTTGTAAATTTGGACTAGATAGTTCTGGGCTTGGGGGTACTGGACTAGAGCATCCAAAGCCTAGCGAAAAGTGTATTAAACGTTAAATTCTACTTTTTATAATATATATATATATATATTTCTTTTACAAAAATGGTTATAACAGACGTGAAAATTGGAAAACCGTTCTAAGAACATGTTATTCAAAAGAAAAAAATCATCAAATTAATTTTTAAAAAATAGTTATAGCGTCCTAAAAATGGTTATAATATGATTATTTCCATTTTAACGGTGTTATATAGAGAAGGGTATCGATGACCCTCATGGGCACTGAGCATTTTAATAGCAGTTTTTTCAGAAAACAACAACCATTTTTCAAACCTTGATGAGAATGAATATGATCATTGTAACTTTTCTAGCTTAAGTATTTATTGATTAACTGACAGTGTTAAAAAGAGAGATTTTTACTGCAATTTCCCTAAACATGGAGAGGAGGAGATTTTATTACCCTTCTAATTGAAGGTCCTGAACATGGAAGACCCATGGCGTGTCAAGTGACTATAAATGCATACATTATGCGAAATAAACAAAGTAGTTATCGTCAAACTATAATTTAAGGAGGCTACTCGATGCGGACCTGTCCAAATATAGACACAATATATACTCAAAAGGCCCAACCGATTTTTGAATGGATGGTTGAAAACGTTATCTATAATACAAAAAAGAAGAGTTTTTTTTTATTAGTTCAGTTAATAATCGATCCACAGATACTAACACTAGTAAAAAAAAAAGAGAGAAAGAATGAATTTTATTTCTTTTTATTACGTAAGTTCATTGAAGTGTTTCAACACCCCTTATAAAGAGCGTATAAGCCATATTTATAGGCAGATTTATATTGATTACATTAACTGGATGATGTTATCCATTACACGTGTTTAAAAACATGTTATTAGCTTCATGTAAAAGGCCATTTGGGTTTATCTGTTGCTACAGGTAAACAACCGTATTTTGACCAAGGTTAATACTTTGACTTCTCTATGGTGGGTCTTCCTCCCCCTGGTTAAGGCGGGAAAACCTTTTTAGGTTATCATAACTTGTACCAATATCTTATGGTGATTTTTCTCCCCCTGATTAAAATGGAAGAACCTTAAAGGTTATAAACCTTACTCAAGCCAACTTCTGGTGGCGAGTTGTCAGGCCAACTTCTGGTGGCATTTTATTTTTCTTGATCATGACGGAAACATTACCATCTTATTTTTGGAAAATTCTGGTTCCGTAATTTTGTCCGATTTTCAAAGACAACTCTACTCATGATGGTTTTTGGTTATTCATTAGACCACACATACGGTATTCCAAAAACGGCTGCAGGATGAACAAAGATGAGACATTTCACGTCGTTCCTGTTACGACTTACTTCCTCCATCTAATGGGGGGAATATAGTCTCATACGCAATAAAACATTACATATTCAATATTTTAAATATCTTATGATGAATCAAAACCAACAACATATATATAGTTAGGCGGCGCCATGGACCAAACACGTAAATATGAAATGTAAGGTTGCTTCCCAAAATAATATTGATAATTTACAGTTGGTCGAGCAGTCAACTAAAAATGCTTTACAAAGAACTCAACTATACCATGTTGAGTGTTCACATAGTGCTCAATATAATACCAACTGAAGGCAAATCATCAAAAGCCTGTAAATTTATCACCAATAGAAATGGACTTAATGAGAAAGTCCAAAAATGAACATGCAACCAAAAGAAAATTTGTGTAAGCAGTTTGGAAAACACAAAATTACGTGTTGACAAGAGACCATCCGTGGATGCATCTATCGATACCTGTAAGTATTGAAAATTATCCATAGTGTAGGGTGAATAAACTCTACAAATGCCACCCTAAATTCTCTGTGAGAATGTTGGTGATTCAATGAGTTACCAAAATACTTTTATGTTAATGCTAGCTAGTTTAACAACCAAATGTCTCAGGAAAAAAAAACACAACTTATACCCTTATCCGACAGAAGCTTCGGGTTCTGTAAAGGATGTTTATGGGCATTATGTATTGTTCTACTCATCTTGGTTGAATCTGGGTGTCCAAGCCGACCATGCCTAAGCAGGAATGGTTCAAGGTCAATAAACTTCTAGCTTATGATAACATGAGATTCGAGTGTTCGAATCCTCATATGGTACACCCATAAAAGAGAGACGCAGGCTTCTTTACAACGTTCTTCTGGCACATAACAGATGAAGTAACAAGTACTCCATAAAATGCTCACTTATCGTTTCAAGGTGGTAGTTACGCCTAATATTTTCAAAACTCAACAGATTCTTCTGGAATCTAGAATAATATAAAGCGTTAATAATACTAACTTCTATACCACCAAAATGATACACGCTCTTATGGAGCTGTCTATCATATTATTTGAACCAAAAATGGTATTTCATATTTCCAAAACCTTTACAAGGTTATAAAATGGTTCAAGAATTTGTGTTTTTTGTTCCGCTGTCTTTGAGACAAATGTCTCAATCGCCTATTTAATATACTGGATAGATTACTTCTAGCAGAGATAGACGAGAGAAAAATAATAGAGACATTAAAAAAACATTTTAGTAACCATGAGCCATTTTAGAACCCGAAAGTTCATAGCATATTTCTGAAATCCAATCATCTTCATAGACCACTTCTGGAGTCTGTTTTTATGGATTACTGTTGGAACCCATAATATTTGGATTACCACAGGAAACTACAATTTCTATGTTGGACCTTTTCTGGGGTCAACCACACCTCATGGATTGCTTCTGGAATCCATTATTTACAAACATATAATTTAAATAAACTGAAAATAAAGAAAGTACATAAAAATACATACACTTATAATACTAATATAATATTAGCCAATCTCTATTTTCGTCACCTGCAGGGTTGATAAAATATTTATTTACAAATGTATACATGGACATTTTTATGGCAAAATTGCCTCAATATAAGTTACATGTCACTTCAGGAACCCCTGATAGAAACCAACTAGCACTTTATTACGGGACATTTCTGGGACCGACCGACTAGCGGGACGCGCATCTTGTGCCCATATTATACCACAAAATATTCCAGCTTCTGGTGGAACAATTTAAGATTTTCTGGAGATTTTTAGAGCAAAAGAAATCAAATTTAGGCTATCCTTCAAGGATACGACATTTCTCGCTTTACCGGTATTGAAACCGTTAGTACCATAGTAAAATGATAAAGAAAAATTAACAAAGTTCCCAAAGTTGCGATACTCACCTTTCTCATTATTACCAACAAATACAAATTAACATATATATTGATAATATATATGTATCTTAAATGATATAAGGTTCAATTTATTATACCAATTGAAACTATACCCTGTTATGATGTCCTGGTCATAACGAAAACAATAAGGTAAATACAAGATTAAAAACCATATTTAATGGAAATAAATTAAAACGGTTTAGAGAATAAAAATAATGATCTCCGCCGATTGATAACATTGTTTTCCTCCGATCGATTAAACGAATAGACCGTAATATTAGCTTGACCGTTATGAGCATTTTGTGCTGATAACATTTTGTATTATCATTAGTTCAGTTAATAATCCACCCACGGATACTAACACTAGTAAAACAAAAAATAGAGAGAAAGAATGAATATTATTCCCTTTTATTATGTAAGTTCACTGAAGTGTTTCAACATCCCTTATAAAGAGCGTATGAGCCATATTTATAGACAGAGACTTATATTGATTATATTAACTGTATGATGTTATCCATTACAAGGTTAATACTTTGACTTTTCTATAGTGGGTCAACCACTCAATACTAATATTATAACAAGTTTTCTAATTTCGATTACCAAATGAACATTTTAAAAAGAACCCTCATATATGGGCTTATAGTTTCAATAAAGTGGCTTTTCTAGGATTGAAGGTGTCCAAATAGTTAGTTAGGGGTGTTTTTAGACACTAGCAAAAGCCTAAATTACTATTCTATCTATTAAACTCAAACAAATTAAAATAAATAAATAAATCTAATTCAAACTATTTTAACTCCTTCTCGTCCAAAAAAAAAACAAACTAAATCTAATTCAAACTATTTCAACTCCTTCTTCTTTTTCCTTTTTTTTTTCCATCGAAATTCATCGTCTTCGATTAAGACCAAACTCATCATTTTTTTTTCTTTCTCTTTTTGTGTTTGAAATAGTTAGATTGATTGAAATCAGTGAATTTGCAGAACCATTTACGATTAGGTATTCTTAATTTCCTAACCGTAAACTTGTTCTCTGAAGTTGTTACGGTTAGGAAACTAAGAACTCCTAACCGTAAATCATAAAAAAATAATTATTATATGTGTTGTTACGGTTAAGTTTATAACCGTAAATAGACATGCCGTAAAAATCAAAACTTGTTATTTACGGTTGGAAATGTACCCAATTTCCCAACCTTACAAAAATATGAACCAAAGGAATCTAATATATTTCAACCATAAAAAAACAACAAATCTAGGATTTTTAAAAAATATCTTTTTTTCTTCGTCTTCTAATCTGTTATATCTTTAACTACAAATCAAAATCATTAATCTAAATCTAATAACTAATAATAAATTAGTTAATCTAATTAAATGATTAACACTAATTAAGCTAGGGTTCTTTAGCCATTTAAAAATATGATGGATATAGGGTTTTTGCATTTACTTACTAATGACCCTATTTTGTTCTCATATAAAAATCCTCTCTCTGGAACCATAAGCCCCTACATGAGGGTTCTTAGAGTAATTCCAGTGGGCATTGGCATTTTAGCCAATATGCCAAGTCACGTAGCTTGGCAAATTCGATTTTGGGCAGTGGAAGAATTGGCAAATTAGCCAAGTAGACCCAATTTATGTATAAACAAATATTTCTTTTAATTGATGGGATCCGTTTTTATATAAATAAATAATCTTTTAGTTAAGTAGGACCGGTTTCTATTTTAAAATCAGTGTATATATATAATATATATATATATATATATATAATAAATTAAAATAACTAACTTAACTATATTTTAAATAAAGAAATATTTCACTCGGTAAATGAAGAGCCGCTCGGCTCAACAAAGGTTGATGATCGGTGCATGAAGAGCCACTCGGATCAACAAGGACCGATGCTCGGTGCAACATGAGCCGAGCGGCTCAACATGATTCGATCGTCTCCTATGAAGACGATCGACTTAACTAACGTCTTAATGGGTAAATCTTCATAAATACCCATTTACCAATTCATTTTTTAGAATTATCCATCCCACTGTGGGATGGTAATTGATAAATTAACCAATATACCAACCCACTAGAGTTGCTCTTAAAAAAAAATCTAACCAGTTTAATATCTACTAAGATAAATCCTGAAAATGATCGCTATGTTTTGGGTGCTCCTACACTACAACTACTCTACAAGGACAGAAGGTGTCTTTGGGAATTCCTGTTGCTCCAATAAATACCTTTGGGTTGCAGGCATGTAATTACCAACAGACATCTTGTACTGGCAAACAGGACACGCTGCTTTTTGGATCTGGACCCCTGCGACAGGTCGTAGTACAACTAAATCTATGGATAAAAACAGTCGAGGTGCATGGACGCCTCACACTCACTCATAAATGCTAAAACATCACTGTTACACTCTCTGCATTATGTTGTGTGCACACTTGTAGTGTAGTGAATAAGTGTCGTCCAGAGTCCTTGCCCCACTATCATCATTTTCACGCTTCTCTGTCCCACTATCGTGTTCATGCTTCCTATGTTCCACGCTCCACCAAGGAATAGGAAAGGGATTCTTGTTTTGTTATGTGGACTATTCCCTTTCCTGGGTCTGTATCAATCAAGAGTATAATGAAGTACAATAGTCATCACTGACCGAATCACTAGCCAAACTTCCCAACCACCCACATAACTTAGTCTGAAATCTGAATCACTTGCCAAACTTCCCCAACACCCACATAACTTAGTCAGACTAGGTCTTATGGCCTTCAAAAGAAGTTTCATGAGAACCAAAAGCCTGGTCCAAAGTCTCTCTTCGCAAGTTGGTTCCTCGGAAGGAGAAAACGAACTTACAAATGTTATCCAAATTGAATTGTCTATGGTGCACAATTTTCTGTTTGCAAATCTGAAACTAGCAATGCCAGTTATCCTAGAATGTGTAGTTAAGAATGAATGACCTAGTTGTGTAGGTTTCAGCTAAAGCTGTGTACTCCTCTGTGACTGACTGGGGATGCAAATTCAAAAGAAAAGAAAAGGAAAAAAATAATTTAATGGTTACTTTTTTATCCTTAATAATTCCCCTGTAGGACAAGAAGTTGTAGGACAGAAGACAGTGAGACAATTGAACAAC
Organism: Papaver californicum; assembly: GCA_023531435.1. NCBI lineage: Eukaryota > Viridiplantae > Streptophyta > Magnoliopsida > Ranunculales > Papaveraceae > Papaver > Papaver californicum. The sequence continues at coordinate 792,652 of JAJJMC010015296.1, forward strand.
TATCACCCAGTGATTCTTTAAAAAAGAAAATTATCACCAGTGCAGTAGACTCAATATGGTTCTCATATTCTCTACTAGGCTGAATGTGGCCACTTGAATAGAGACCAGAGCTTCAATGTTTTTCATACAAAACGTGTATATGCCTACTTCGATCATTCAGAACTCAATATATTAATAGTTCTACACATTATTATATTCAATGTTGAACAAGAAAAGGGATGCAGACGATATCATCTGAGTGTTTAAACAAAACACTAACAATATTCGATTCGTAGAACTAAGAACTAGGCTGATATATACATGCAGATGGCAAGGAACACATAAATATTCTTCAAGCACAATAACAGATATAAGCTGGTGGTAAATTTAACAGTTATGGAGTAAGTCATCGGAAACTAATACAATGATTCATTCATTCGATAGTGGGCACCTTTCACTTGCATTACATAATTATAATGGTAGAATTCAGCGGGAATCCAACAAAAGACCTGCAATAGGTGAAATAAAGGTTAGACGAAAGCTACGGTTACCCAGGGAAAACAAGAAGTAGCAGTACTCAGTTTAATATAGCATCACCATGAATGAAAACAAGAAGTAGCAGTACTCAGTTTAATATAGCATCACCATGAATTCTTCGCATAATGTGATGCCTTATCTTAGTACCACCAAATCAAGAAACAGCTATTACCACCAATAGTTCAAACATCAAGCTTAATAATAGATATTGCGGTAAACAATGTATGCACCTATATGTTATGTTCACATGACAAAAAATAAGTTTTCTTAAAAGACAATGAAGACCATATGAAGAGTTCAAACAAAGACTAAATTTGCTATCATCAACCTATAACGTGCGCACGTTTCTTTTTGCTGGTATCGTTAGCATATTCTTTCGACAAAAGATCAGTAAGCTTAATCAACTTAAGGACAATGACAAGGAAAAAATTGGTGGGTTCTTGTTGACTATATATGGTTATCAAATTACTGAGAAGTGTGGTGGTTACCCACGTAGAAGATTTTGGGTGCCTGGTGGGGACCTAGGTGGCAAGTTAAGTGGAATCCATAATGATAATTAGTGGGGAACAAATTTGAAATTAACACTCAATCAAAATACTCTAATTGGAACTTCTTTTTTTGTTGGTACTAGCATAATCTTTCAACAAAGGAATAGAAAGCTTAATCAACTTCAGGACAATGACGAGGAAAAAATTAGTGGATTCTTAGTCAAGGTTAAGGGTGAAACAACACAACACAACACACACATCCAAAAAAAGAAATAAGGAAAAAACTTTTTAAAAGGGTAAGAATAAAGTATCTATGTCGTGATTTAAGACAATCGATGCAAATTAAAAAAAAACATTTACAAAAAATTCACACACGTCAAATCGAGCACAACCAAGACTAATTTCAAAACATTTTAAAACAAGAACTAAAAACAAAAATAGATTCCAAATTCTGATCCAAACATTCTCAGATATTTTATTTTATATTTTACAACCATGTCACACTAAGAGAAGCCCTTTTGCGCTTATAGAGGTGACAAAAAAATGTTTAGACATAAGATTAATATGAAAAGCATAACTGTCCAGAGAAATGGTATAATATGTTGCATCATACGACATCTTATACAGTAGTTCAATTAATTTCTTTACTTAACTATGAACAATTATAAAAATATATTAGTTGAAGTAATATAATTTCCATAAACTAAGCATTCAAAAGCAACCATTCCACCCTTGAAATGATGGTTATAGTCAATTAAAACTACTACAAATTAAACATACCAATCAATTAAAACCCGGGCCAAGATAATTCTAACAAACTATTATTAAACTAATATTTTACACTGTTGGTATGAGTTAAAGTTCATCAACTGATCCATGACTCTTGACTAATTCTTGCGTGGGTAATCTACTGAACATTCAAAACTAACAAGTCTTCAACTTTCTCATTAGATGAAGCTAGGGTATAACTTAACCATGAATTTGATTGTTTATACAAGGATCATCAATGCGTAAGCATGACAATTTCTGTTGGAACAATCTATACAAGAAATTTAAACCATGGGTCAAATTCATATAGCAGCACAGGTGGGTGTAAACAAAGTGTAAGAAAATTTAAAATAAATAAGAACACCCAAATCACAAACCAATGGAGAAACCCTAATAAAAATTCAATCTTTACTATAAAATATCAAAATCAAACATAATCAAAATAGAGTATAAGAGTGAAAGAAATCAAACCCTAGAATTTATTTGTATTAAGAAGAAGAATGCTTTCCCTGACACTCAGGACTTTCATCAAAATTCTTAGCTGGATATTTAGCAGAAACCATACCAACTTCAAAAACCAAATTCTCACCACTAGATTTTATCCCAGTAATAGACCACCACTGAAAAAAAGCCCAAACTCTAATCCCTTTTAATTCACCAATTTTACCTTCAACAAGTTTCCCTGTAATTTTCTTAGAATAAGTAGCTAAATAATTATCAGGAGGAAGTGTAAGTTTACATGTATAACCAAGATTTACAGAGAAATCTCCAGATGTTTTATTCAGAGAATAATTTAAGACATTTTTTGGTAGTAAACCAATTGGAAAACCATTGGTCTGTAGTTCTTTGTGTGCTGGTGATGGATTGAAAACAGGGTTTTGAATAGATCTTGCTGATGAACAATTGATGAAAAGTATAAGGAAACAGATGGAGAAGAGGAAGAAGGTGTTGTGAAGAAGAAATTTTGCCATTGTTAGTTTTCTTTTTGGGATTCTTTTTTCTTTCTTTCTGTTGACCGAATTTTTATCTTGATTCTTGACTATATATTGTATCAAATTTATTGAGAAGCGTCATAGTTACCCACGTAGACGACTTTGGGTGCTTGGTGTGGACCGAAATATCTGGTTAAGTGGAATCCATAATTATAGATAAGGGGCACTAATTTCATAATTGGTAAAGAAATCCTAAGATTAAGAGGTTAAGATTGTTTTGTTTTATATGGATTGATATTATTCCGTTAATTTTGGTATCTAATCTTGACAAATTTTATTTTATGTTAATGTTAGGAGGACAAATTTTCCATTACCACTATCAAAATACTCATTGTATGGAATATAAAACGATCCCTAAATTTCTACGATTCCCAATTTCAAATATGATCTTGTATAGTTTAATCCCTTTCAATATAAGGTCAGGAAGCTTATAAACCATGAGTCCAGATGTTAGAATTCTGATTTGCTCAAGCTTATCTTCTCATCGCATATTGTCAATGAAATCGAATAGATAAATATTCCTTTAGAACCTACTAGTGACAAGCTGCTTTGAACTTGTATCACTTTTGATGAGTTCACCACCCAATTTTTCCAAAGTTTCTTTCTAATGAAGCTGGTGAACCCTTTCACTTGGCTGATAATGACTTCCTTTGAAGGAATTGTCGAAAGTTAAAACCAATTCTCCCTAATTTTGTACTTTTATTTCGAGGTTAATGAATAATGATCTTGCATGTCTCAATAAGATTGGTGCTCATACTGATGGCATTAATGTTGATCACACCTTATGTCATGAGGGTTTGGAAGACATCAACCATCTTTTTCTTCACTGCAAGCATACCCAGGTGTAGATGGTGGCTTTTTGACAAGGATAAAATAGTAAATTATCTCTTAAGACTCTGGTCTGAGCAATACTGAACTGTTAAAGTTCTGTAAAAGAATTCTCGGGTAGGCGCTTATCTTTACTCTATATCAGGCACATATCCCTGACCTCTCTCTATATGTCCGACCAACATATATGATTAAATTGATGAGTTTACTCAATATTCATCACCACACAAAATCATTAGAACAACACTGGCGCACACGATAAGTTTCCCAGATGTTCCATGATTTTTACATAGAATCTCTTAGGCTCCTAGATGTATTGCACACTAGGATAGAGCAGTTTGAGTATTATTTTCGGGTGTTATATTCCACAGTTGAATCCCAAAATTACTTACGTTAACATTTATGTTCAAATTGAGGAATATTAACCTATTAAAATAATATATATATTTAATTAATTAATTAAAATACCACAATTGTGCTTAAATTAAATAAAAATGAGTTTATAGCTTCTACTAGCTAAAAAATCATACCAAGTTGCATTGATCTTTTTCTTAAAGAGACAACCAATGCAAAACGAGTAAAAGAATTCGAAGAAGGGTTTTAAAGTGCTTCACAACACTTATAAATGTGTCAAAAGCATTTCAAATTCCCAAAGCCTAATTAGGATTTGAAAATAAGAATTGCAACATTTTGTAAACGTTGCAAAAAACGTGACCAAAAGTATTCCAAACCCTAATTAGGGTTTGAAGATGAATTTGTAACATCTAAAGCGTTGTAAAAAGATGATGAAAAGTGTCTTTTAAATTAATTAGGGTTTGAAAATAGTTTTGCAACATTTATAAGTGTTGCAAAAGTGTGTCAAAAATTTCAAAACCTAATTTTCTCTAGCTCGTCTAGCTCTCTTGCTCACGTGTCCTGCTTCTTGATATAAGACTTGCACGCTTACTCAAAACCGAGCATGAACATCATGCCCCTCTCTAAAAATTCTGAATTTTTCTCTTTTGCCCTCAACATGTGAGGCTAAGCACAAGAGTAAAACATGAACTTCTAGTCTTCTGGCAAGACTCTTTCAAAACCTGATTTTAAAGAGAAGGAGATACCTCTACTTCTCTTGCTTCCAATGTGTATGCTAGTCAAGCAACTAAGCCTACACGACTATTTTCAAGACAAGACATCAAAATAGAGCCAAGTTCACACGACTTGTGTTTCTTGTCAAATTTTGATGAAATTACTATTTTACCCTTAATATGTGAGGCTGAGTACAAAGAATAAAACGTGAGATTCCTGCTTGAAGACTAGAACTTGATGCTCCTCTTCTCCCATGGGCGTGAGAACCAATATTGGGTACTCTCCATCTCTTTCACGTGAACAACATTGGGCACTCTCCCTCTTTTTCACGTGAACACCATTGGGTGCTCCTCCCTCTTATGTTCACGTGAACAAATTAAGGTTTGACAAACCCTCTCATTCCTTCACGTGAATAAATTAGGGTTTAATAAATCTTAAGCCATATTAGGCCCCTCTCATTTATATCTTTCGTATGAGGCTTCACAAATAATTTTTCATGCTCAGCAGCATACACCTATTTTTACAAAATAAACACCTCGATGCAAAATTGACTAAGAGGGACATGCTGCTCCTCATACACAAATAAATACATATTTATTTTATTTTAACCTGCCAGACTCCCCAGCTAGTCAAGCAGGACACATTTATTTTATTTTAGTCTGCTAGACTTATCAACTAGTCAAGCAAGGCACATTTATTTTATTCTGCTAGACTCACTAGTCAAGTCAAGCAAGACAGACTCATCGTCTAATCAAGAAGGACGAGTCTTTATTCAAGAGACCCATTGAGCAGGTCTTAATTGACTTTACATCAGTAGTGCTTAATACTACAATATACACGAGACATCAAATCATAAATGTGTGTGTGTGGGGGGGGGGGGGGATATTAATTAGGGTTTTGGTCTGGCGGTCTAGGACATGTGGTGCAGCAGTACGCCCACTATAGAGAAGTTATAGAAAGATCGATAGCAGTTGAGTAGAAGGGTGGGAGGTTGAGTAACTGACTATTCAACCTTAATCGAAGGAAAGAAGTTGTCAACACCTTCTCCACTTCACTACTACTCAACCATCGAAAATTTCTTCTAGAAAAGAAGTCGAGTGGTTACAATAACTATGGTATAAATAGATGTTCAACAAACTGAACAGAGGGACAAAAGTTTTTTTTTAACACAAGTTGGAACAACAGAGCAAATATGAGTTTCCAAGTCGAACACAAATGAACTCGACCATCCAATTGTTCATAGCTATTTACTCCGACCTCATCCTTCTCTCGCTTCCCTCCTTAAGATCAACTATTCTCCTTCTCACTTTGTGACTGAAGCAAGACTGGAACAACCATTGCTTGATCTAGGACATGATTGTACAGATTGATCTTCCGAATCTAAAGTGCTTTAACATCACAAATGTTTTAAGGATTAAAGAATTGTTACCTGCTCACCCATTTTCCCTAAAATACCCTTCAATTCATTTTTCCCCATAAATATTTAGGCGACCACAGTGGGAGGTTAATCTCTCAGTTGCAATTGTTCAATTCCTCAATTTATTAAATTTTAAATTTTATCAATTTCAAAGATGGTTGGTCTCAGGTCAGGATCAAAGATTACTCCTAACGTGAATTCTGCTAGTACCATCACTGGCATACCAGGTAGTGCTCTTCAAGCTACCAGTGTCGACAATAGCACTCATCTTCCACCTGAGCAGCACACTGAAGAAGCAAGGGATGAGAAGACTCCTTCTACCATTGTCGATTTGATGCAGACTCAGGAAACCCTTACAAGGACTCAAACAGAGATGACTGCAACACAGAAGGAGAACCCCACCTTTTTCAAGTCCCTTACAGAGAAATTAACACCAGCAGAGTAGACTCGAAATACTTCTGAAGCAACTGCTGATGCCAACACATCAAGGAGTCACGTTCAAGATGAAGATGAAATCCGTATTTTTCCTAATCCATCACTAGAGAGAAGCCATCATCCTAACTTTGTTACTCGTGAATATTTAGAGCGGCTTCTTCAAAGTTGCAGAAAGGAGAGTTCATCTGCAATTCATCAACACCAACCTCCATATCCATCTGACATGCAAAGGATCCCTCTTCCTAGGGGATATTTGTCTCCTCTATTCTCACATTATGATGGAACATGAAATACTCGTGAACATATTTCATGATTTCTAGAAGTATTAGGAGAACATGAGTACAATCATGTGTTACGCCTGAAAGAATTTTCTAAATCTCTTACTGAAAGAGCTTACACATAGTACAAAAACCTTGCTCCTAACAGTATTTATAACTGCTGAGAAACGGTTAATGCATTTTACATGAAATACTTATTTGTGTATGAACAAGTTATATTTTCGGATTTCGGAAGGATGTTTCAACGATCGAATGAACATCCTAATGATTATGTGAAGCAGTTCATGGTTCAAGCATTAGACTGCCATGACCCAAATGTGACTGAACTCCAACGGGAGAAACTATGCATCAATGGAATAATACTAGTCCATCGTGCTTTATTAGAGAACTTGCGCTTTCAGACACTCTGAACTATATGAAGCTGCCAAGAGATATGCTACTACTGCACTGGTCTGCTAGAGAAGACAAGGCCTCCTTCCAAGAATGAAGAGGCCCGTGAGACTCGCAGCAGTCGACGTCTGGCTAAAAAGCAATTCATCCCACAACCATATGTAGGTGCTGTGACTGAAGGCAGTAAAAAAAAAGCTCCAACATAAGAGCCACAATCCAAACCTGCAACACAAGCAGGCCGCCCACCTTGAAGATCTAATCAACCGGCCGCAGGTCCAACCCCGGATCAACGTCAGCAATAACAACCAATAGAAGCCACATCAGTCACAGATCTTCCCCTTCCCATTGAAGAAGTAATTGAACTCTTGGAAGCTTGGATTCAAGATGGTGCCGTCAACTTACCTCTTATTCGACGACCACAACATAAGAAGAAATAACAAATCCCAAATACTTTCACTTCCACATATATGTCAATCACCCAACAAGCGAGTGTTATACCTTGAAGCGGATATTCAAAGAGAAAGTCGAGTCAGGAGAGCTTGACTTGGGGACTGAAGGTGTACATAAGAACCCTCTCCCTATCAGGTATTTTACCATGTCTGAAGATCCTACTAATCAGGTGGTCCAATCTCTGATGGAACGAGTATGTGAACTCCTCTACCTCGCGAAGGCGTAAAACAATGACTTATTCACTGCTCTTAAGTATATCATGTCTGGCAGAAGACTAGGACTACTCAATGAAAGAAAAGCACACACTGAACCTACACATATGAGCAAAGATGGAGAAAAATGTGATTGAGGAATTTTCACTTCTGCTAGCCCCAGAAACGCCGAGTTTAAGAAAAACTTGATTGATGCAGGCACTGCAGTCAACATTATCCCTATCAAGACACTCATATCCATAGGGATCACTCACAATGAAAATGTCCATTCTCCTACTACCATTCAAAATCCTGAAGGAAGGCCTATGAATGCTTATGGATATATTAATCTTGAAATCCAAATGGGTTCTGCATGTGCTACTACGAAATTTCACATAACAAATAAGGATATGGGCTATGATATGATCCTATGACGTCCATGGTTATACAACAAGAAAACTACGACTACTAAGACACCTTCATTGTCGAATCTACTTCAAGCAGACGACTCAATATCTTACAAGAGTCTTGTGACAGATGATCCTCTTATGTATGTGGAAGAATATCAAGATTTGGCAGCTATGAAGCAAGAGCCAGGAGAACATGCAACATCATATGTGGAGAGGTATCGTACTCAAGTAAAACTTATTGAATTCATCTCTTTATCGCTTAATATCCGTCACACCTCTTATGAATGGGGACTTGAGTTTACTGGAAAACTCGATTTTGCCTTAGTCAGGCGTTACGAATGGATAACCTCACATCTTCAAAAGTTTGCTAAGTGGATGAAGCAGACTCCTCTTCAAGCTCAACATCATATTGAGCCATTCATCACTCACCTGATGTCTAACCATGGCAAGGAGCATCATGGATACTTCCCTGTGACACTACATAAATGTCCACATGTGCGTCAGAACCATCCTAAGAAGACTCTTACACGTCCATACACATGGAATGCAAGAGCTTGTGCAAAAAGAAAAAAAAAACCTCAACAACAACACATCTTCAGAGATAATCCAGTGAGAGTTAGTTCTTTTCAAGTAGGAGATTGGGTTATAAAGGCAGCAAGACGCAAGCGTCGCTCTAAGACAAGCTCCGCCTGGGAAGGGCCATTCATGATTGCTAATGCTACTATTGGTGGATACTAAAAATTAATTGATGAGGATGGAAAGTCGGTAGAAGCAGCAATATAGGAGAAGTGACTCAAGGATTTTGGCACCTGAAGCATCCAAGGATACTTGTTTAATACATTGTAATTTCAATTCCTTCAAAATGGATGCAAGACATTTGCATTCAGTATCAAATTCCCTTTTCAGTAATTGAATTTCAAATCTTATTAGTTCAATTTTATTAAAACCAAAATCCCTGTTGATCCAAAATAAAATCCTTGCTAACATACCTACCAAATATCCAATTATTCAAAACCAAACCAAATAAACAAAATCAAATAAGTTTACCATCTCTCTAAAATAAAAATAGAAGTGCAGAATGAAGATTAAAAGAGGCCGGTCAATAATGGTTCATCCCTCCTGGAGAGGGAATCCTCCATATTTTTGAGAGAATCCTTCTTCAACTCCAATTCTTGAGTCAACCTTTCAATCTCTTCCTCTCCTTGCTCAATAAAGTCAGAAGAAGGAATCACGATTGCTGCCGCCTGTGACTCCTTGACAACATTTATTCCACGACCAAACCAAGTTGTGTTAAACTCAAGTCTATCATATACTTCCAAATGATATTCCCAATTTGCAAACATCCACTCAGCAACAGTAGCACTGGTCACAGTACACATTTCATACATAAAAGAAAGTACTTCATTCACACGAAAAACAAGCCCAGCGGGGTTTTCATATTTCTTGGTAGTTGTAATATGACCATACTTCTGCCGTACTTGAGTGTAAAATTCAGCATACTTTGCTAGAACACTGAATCCACCAATGAGCACATGTTTTGGAAGTGGCTTATTGAGTGGAGGATGAAAAGGAAGACCTGCACCAGGATACTCAGACACCACCATATTTTCTTTATTCTCTATGGTATCTTTAATATGGTCTTCTATATAAACAATCATGTTGGAAAGTATTTCTTCAGGTTTATGAGAAGAAGAAGTAAGGGTCTTATCAGATTGATCTACAATCGACGCTTCTTCAAGGCTACTAAGCTCCTCTCTACTTTCGCCATGTGAAATCACCAATTGATGAAAAAAATGTAAAATTTAAGCTCCAACAAGGATTTTTAGGATACAAGTAGATTAATTATGTAAATATACTTCATGAAGTATTCAAAATTCAAGCAAATTTGCCCGGAGGCTTAAGAACATTTTTCCGTAATAAGCTCATCAGAAGCAATTTCATGTTTTCTTGCACAAAGTCGTGATATGGGAGAAATTGGTAATGTTTTTAGAGATTAGTTATATACCAAACTCTTTGTATGGATGTCCTCTACAACATATCAAAAAATCATGGCAATCGGACAAATGAGCTAAGAAATATGATCAAAACTCTCGACTATCTCCCATAAAAAAAAATCTAAATTCTTTCTGACTTTTTACTCTCTCGTCTTTTGGGGACCCTAAACGGTCTCAAAACCCAAAATCTCCCTTGCCGGGAGATAGCTGGTTTTCTAGGCATGAAAAATTTGGGATAGACCATCAAAACGGACTCCGTATGAGAATTCTACATCGTTTTCAGTCAAGGCATTATTTATGAATTTTTCTAGTAACGAAATTTCAAGAAATTGCTCATGATTTTCATTCAAGTTTTCATTCATTACTCCATTCAAGTGATGTTTATAAGAGATTATAAGGTCAATTCAAGATAAAAACTCACCTGGATGTGTTCTGAGTCATTCGAAATGTCAAGATTATTTCCTGAGCCATTATTCTTTTATTCTTCTGAGGCAGGACAACTACTTTTATCACCTTTTGAAAACGTCGCTTTCTTCATTATCAGATGTGTCTTTCTTCTAAAAAATAATAATAATAATGAGAAGACAGTCACCCATGCTGCAAGATAATTTCATTCAAGAGGTAGAGCAAACTACTTACCTCAGAATCGTCGGTCTCGTTCCTTAATTCTGCTGCAAGTCTAGCAAATGGATATAATTGCACCAGCTTGTCTCTTCGATCTAGTCTCTACCACCTAGGGACTGTCGCTATATTTTTGTTTCTTCTTCCCACTTCGAGGTTTCTCCTGACTTCCTATCTAGTCAAAAGAGCCGTGAATACTTGAAATGCATACGATAAAAAATAAAATAAAAATAAACTTGAATACTTACTTGAGTTTGCTCACACGAAACCACACGTTTACTAACAGGAAGATGCTTTAGTAGAGGATGGTTCTAAAAGACCATGGAAGAATGAAAGTCACGTGACTCTGGCAAAGCTGTTTAAACAAATTCAAAGAAGCAAGCATGCTCACTCTACCAATATCTCTTATAACCGGGAGTTATCACTGACTTTCTATCGGAGGTCAAGAATAAAAAACTCTTCCCTTCTACATCAGAATCCCGATCTAATGTAAGATTTAACCTATTTAGAGAAGGGGAAGCAGTACGACAAGAAGGAACATCTTGGTCAAACCCCATATGACGAGCAACCCTGTCAATATTATAAGATTCTATCGTGTGGGACTTCGTAAATATCAAAAAAAGGTAACAAGGTGTACAACTCAACATAAAAACAGTTTCCGGGCATCAACAGTAGGATTATAAGAAGACAAGAGAATACCAAGATGAGAAGCAAAAATATTCAGCTGAGTTTTGCGAGGAAGCGGTGCCCAGGGACGCAGAGTGGTTGATGACAGGTTATCTAAAAATGTAATGAGCTTTGTATCAGATCTTGGACGTTTGTGTGTCCAACGAACTATCCTTACCACTTGTTCTTCATCAGTGAATTTCTTATGAGGACCAGGAGCATAATCCTTGTAATGTTTCCATAACCATGCTTAAAGGAAATTGACGTTTACGAATGTCTCCACCTTCATAAAATCGTTGGAAGCAAGCATATTTGATACCATAGAGTCAAGGTAAGAGTATAAATAGCCGAGGAACAAGTTACCCACAGGAAGGGCCACACCTTGTGCTAGCTTGATAGAGAGAGAAACCACTATTGGTTTCATCTTGAGACGAGAACCATCATCGAATATCTCTCTTGATAACCACAGACACAAAAACGTAGCAATGCTCAACATGTCATCTAAAACCTGGCATGGCTTCGTTTTTCTTGGCCACCATTGCCCCATCCACCAAGTAAAGAATCACTTCTCGATGTTAGATTTTATATCATACTCATCTATCTTCTTCACTAAAATAAGATGAAGCTGCTCCTCCTGATCATTCAAACGAAGGTCAAGCACACGTGAGACAGGGAGATGTAACAGAACAGCCACGTCCTCTAAGGTGATCGTCAATTCTCCCCATCTTCATATAAAAATGTGAGTCGGAATACACCATTGTGAGAGAAGAACGATTAAACCATGTATATCTTTTTTGATCCAATGGGTACCAGACACTTTAATAGCCTCATAAATCTGTGCATCTTTCAATAAAATTACAATGTGATCTCTACCAAGCATGCTTCTCAACCATCCATCCCAACCACTCAAGGGAGACTGAAATGTTTTAAAATCAATAGGTGAAGCAACATATTCCCTTTTCTGAAAAAAAATCGTATCACATGCTTAGGAGGTACTAACAAAGGGTTCGCAGCTTCACCTAAGTTTCCAAGAACACATATGACGTGACCAGGGTAGACTCTAGCATGAGAATAAACATACATAAAGAAATCATCGTCCATACCAGGCAAATTGATGTAGTTTTTAATAATGGTAAAATAGGTTCGATTCTCAGACTTGTGAAGATTCGATTTCTAGACCTATTTTTTAATGACTAAAAATAAAGAAAATTAAAAAAAAAATTGATGGGAAGAACTAGGGCCAAGATTCCACCATTAACCAATATTTCAAGTGATAAAATCTTACAATTCTTGTATTCAAGTTATTCTAAGTATTGCCAAAATTAGGTTTTTGAGAGAATAATTGTAAATCAAAAGCATGAGACATCACAAGTTAAAACTAAGCATGACCCATCGAAAGAAAACACAATCATTTAAGAAAAACAATTTTTTCCAATTTAATTCAAAGCAATTAATAATAAAAGAATTGTAAATAATAGTTAAAATAGAAGTTACCACTTAATTATTGGAGAAATAGCTTCCTCCATCGCCCCAGTGATGATGATTATCTCATTGTATTGGAAACACCCTCAAAAATATACTCCATAGCTCAAAAAGTGCTTACAATGGTGAAATACTAGTAACACAGGAGAACATAGACGCTTATAAGTGTTACAGAGAAGTGTTCTCTGTGTAACACAAGAAAGAAAAGGCAACAGGAGAAAAGAACGGACTGTATATGCAACAGGAATACAACTGCTTCAGCAGCTGAAGATACGACTGAAACAGAGACAGAAAGAATGACAGTTCAGCGACAGTCTTATGTTCTTCCTCTTCTTCTTCGCAGCAGCATAATTTTTTCTTCCTGTTTTTTTTTTCCGGTGGCTCTGCCTCCTATTTTCTTTGCTTCTCTTTGCTTTATATAGGATTAATAAACTCTAGTAACTCATGTAAACCGATAAGGACTCAAAAAGCAGATCCAAAATCAACTCTAAATCATTATAAATCCGAATCAAAGTGTGTTCCCTTTTCCGGCTCCCAAACGGATTTTTCACCCATTTTCCGGCGTGAAACTCTCTGGATTGCGTGTGTACAAGCTAGTATAGATTGTATCTTGATTCTGGTGACTTGAAATCACCTAAAAATCCCTTAAAACACGGTTGCCAACTAATCCAGGTGACTTTCTCACGTAAACTTAATTTCCCGCCCTTTTCAGTTTTGAATTCAAAAGGGAGGGTGCCTTTAACAACTGTATGGGTGCCTTTAGTAATTTGGTGGGTACCTTTAGTAATTTTTCATGGGTGTCTTTATCACTTTTTGAGCCGATTTTTCCACAAATCTTCATTTCTCGAAAATACCTACAAAGACATAAAAAACCATAAATAGTACAAAATCGAACACTATCAAAATAGATAATCGAGCACAATTTAGACACAAAAATGTGTCTATAACATATCTTTCGTATGTCCAGAACCAGAAACACTGTTTTCTCCATTAATAGAAGCAGAGTCATAATCGTCATCATGTGAAGCCTCAATGGAATCAACAAGAGCACTCTTACTCATTCTCGAAATGTACAAGAAGACCAGAAAGCAGAAATAATGATTTTATTATACGACAACAATGAAGACATAAAATCATGTGATTCTAAACAATATCATCTTCAACAAGTACACACCTTTTTAAAAAAACTAAACAGAGAGAAGAAAGCTAGAAGTATATATATACCTGGTAAAGCAGAGGGCAACAACTGAACTGGGATCACTTTTGCAGAAAGCCAACAATACTGCAAGATAATAGAGATGTGAGAGTTAACTCACGTAAAAAAATAATTCACGTAAAACATTAACTCACATAAAAAAAAGGGAGATTCGTCCAGACCCTAGCTTACCCTAACTTGTAAAAGTTGGTCCTAGATTATGTGTTCTTATGCAAATATGAGAAATATAACAAGTTTATACAAGAAAAATTAGGGTTTTGAGGTGTTTTGATTCAAAACAAATATATGGGAAGCTGTATACTCATATGAAGAACATAAGTTAAAGCTTACCTTATAATTGATGGTCGAAGCTGTATACTCATATGAAGAACATAAGTTAAAGCTTACCTTATAATTGATGGTCGGATGCTAGGATGGTCGAGTATAGAATAATAAAATAATATGAAGAGAAGAAGGTAGGAAGAAAACCTCCTTTTTATGTCGAGCAATTGTTCCAAAATTTGGAAAAGGAACGAATTCTTCCTTTTGACTACCTACCTTGACTGCAACCCCCCTATCGGTACCGAGTCTGGATACCCCGAATAAGACCGACTACGTCTTCACTCGTTCGTCCTCAATCAAGTTTGGTTTTTCCATCTTCAATCAAGCTGACATCGCTTCTTGCCCAACTATAAACCAAGACATACTCGACTAGTTTATTGCTCACGTGTCTAACTTCGTCTGAAGCTACCAGCCCAATTTGGTTTAACTCGTGTATACTACTCACGTCCAAGACAAGTTCGTCCATTTGAATTACATATGGTTCGCTGCCTACAAAAACAAGACATACACCTGTCTATTAGCTCCATCAAAGGCAACAATCGATAGCCTCCAGCGGTCAAAATGTGTTTTCGCACAAACTCGAATACACACTCCAACTTCAAAGTGGCATTCAACTTGACAGGATATGTTTGTCGACTTCAACTTCAAGTCACAATCAAACAAGCTTGTCCGCCTCTCTTTTGAAAGATGAACGACTCCAATATAATTCACTATTTCGTTGGAAGTCACCATCCAAAATTTGCTTAAACTTGCTTATTCGGCTTCAATTAAGTTACATTCACATCACTTAGAACTAAGATGAGTTTAGTTATCTCGATTTCTAGGCGCACTTGATTATCAACTACTCCACAAGTTAAGCCATCATCTTGTGGCGTTCAATTGCTCATCGGGTTTTAATCGAAGTATATTTGTCCACTTCAAGTCTGGACATATGTCTTTCCTTGACGTCGAGATAGTACTCATGCGCCTAGTAGCAAACTATGCGTGTCCAGTCAACATCAAGAACCTTGCTTTACTATCAGAGCACCACTGACACAACAAGACATCCTTCTATACTCGATTACTCAAAGTTCAAATCAACCTCTACTCCTCTGGTAATATCTAACCATTGAATTTTCAAGTTATTTTCATTTATTTTTATCTATCAAGCCACCATCTAGTGCTTACCAGGATAAAATAGTAAATTATCAAGTTATTACTCGTTGTATGCTAAGGGGGGGACTTAATTTAGATGGTGGGTTTTAGACAAGGATAAAATATAGTAAATTATCTCTCAAGACTTTTTTCTGAGCAATACTGAACTGTTAAAGTTCTGTAAAAGAATTCTCGGGTAGGCGCTTATCTTTACTCTATATCAGGTACATATACCTGACCTCTCTCTATATGTCTGGCCAAAAAATATGATTAAATTGATGAGTTTAATCAATATTCACCACCACACAAAATCATTAGAACAACACTGGCGCACAGGAAAAATTTCCCAGATGTTCTATGATTTTTACATAAAATCTCTTAGGCTCCTAGATGTGTTGCACATTAGTATAGAGCAATTTGAGTATTATTTTCGGGTGTTATATTCCACAGTTGAATCCCCAAAATTACTTACGTCAATTTTTTTCTTCAAATTGAGCAAATTTAACCTATTAAAACAATATATATATATATATATAATTGATTAAAGTACCACAACTGTGCTTCAATTAAATAAAATATGAGTTTATAGCTTCTACTAGCTAAAAAATCATACCCAGTTGCATTCATCCTTTGCTTAGAGAGACAACCAATGCAAAACGAGTAAAAGAATTCGAAAAAGGGTTTTAAAGCACTTCGCAACACTTATAAACGTGTCAAAAGCGTTTCAAAATTCCCAAACCCTAATTAGGGTTTGAAAATAAGAATCACAATATTTTTAAACGTGACCAAAAGTATTCCAAACCCAAATAAGGGGTTGAAGATGAATTAGTAACAATTAAAGCGTTGCAAAAATATGATGGAAAGTGTCTTTTAAATTATTAAGGTTTGGAAATGGTTTCGCAACATTTATAAGTGTTGCAAAAGTGCGTCAAAAATTTCAAACCCCTAGTTTTCTCTAGCCCGTCTAGCTCTCTTTCTCACATGTCCTGCTTCCTTATATAAAACTTGCACGCCTACTCGAAACCGAGCATGAACATCATGCTTCTCTCTAAAAATTATGATTTTTGCCATTTTTACCTAAACATGTGAGGATGAGCACAAGAGTAAAACATGAACTTCTAGTCTTCTGGCAAGACTCTTTCAAACCTAATTTTGAAGAGAATGAGACACCTCTATCTCTCTTGCTTCCAATGCGTATGGTAATCAAGCAACTAAGCCTACAGGACTATTTTCAAGAAAAGACTTCAAAATAGAGCCAAGTTCACATGACTTGTGTTTTTTGTCAAATTTTAATAAAATTACTATTTTACCCTCAACATGTGAGGTTGAGTATAAGAGCAAAGCGTGAGACTCCTGCTTGAAGACTAAAACTTGATGCTCCTCTTCTCCCATGGGTGTGAAAACCAACATTGGGTACTCTCCATCTCTTTCACGTGCACAATATTGGGCACTCTCCCTTTTTTTTACGTGAACACCATTGGGTGCTCCTCCTTCTTATGCTCACGTGAACAAATTAAGGTTTGACAAACCCTCTCCTTCCTTAACATGAATAAATTAGGGTTTGATAAATCCTAAGCCACACTAGGCACCTCTCATGTATATCTTTCGTATGAGGCTTTACATACAATTTTTCATGCTCAGCAGCATACACCTTTTTTTACAAAATAAACACGTCAATTCAAAATTAACTAAGAAGGACACACTGCTCCTCATACACAAATAAATACATATTTATTTTATTCTAGTTTGCTAGACTCCTCAGCTAGTCAAGTAGGACACATTTATTTTATTTTAGTCTGCTAGACTCATCAGCTAGTCAAGCAAGACACATTTATTTTATTCTGCTAGACTCACTAGTTAAGTCAAGCAAGACAGACTCATCGTCTAGTCAAGAAGGTCGAGTCTTCAATCACCCATTGAGCAGTTCTTAATTGACTTTACGTCAGTAGTACTTAATACTATAATATACACGAGACATCAAATGTCACAAATGTGGGGATATTAATTACGGTTTTAGTCTAGCGCTCTACCACATGTGGTGCAGTAGTACACCCACTAAAGAGAAGTTCTGGAAAGATCGATAGCAGTTGAGTAGAGAAGTGGGAGGTTGAGTAACTGACTATTCAACCTTAATCGAAGTGGAGAGCAGTTTTCAACACCTTCTCCATATTCTCCACTTCTCCATTACTCAACCATCGATAGTTTCTTCCAGAAAAGAAGTCGAGGGGTTACAATAGCTATGGTATAAATAGATGTTCAACAAATTAAACAGAGGGACAATTTTTTTTTTAACACAAGTCCGAACAACAGAGCAAATCTGAGTTTCCAAGTCGAACACAAATAAATTCGACCACCCAATTGTTCATAGCTATTTACTCTGACCTCATTCTTCTCTCACTTCCCTCCCTAAAATCATCCTTTCTCCTTCTCATTTTGTGACTGAAGCAAGATTGGAACGTCCATTGCTTGGTTTAGGCCAGGATTGTACCGATTGATCTCTTGAATATAAAGTCCTTTGATAACACAAATGTTTTAAGAATTGACGAATTGTCACCTGCTCACCCATTTTTCCTAAAATAGTCTTCAATTTGTTTTTCCTCACAAACACCAGGTTATTTTTTTTTGTATCTCTTTTGATTCTAATAATAGAAAATTATTCTAATCTAACCGTTAAGAAGTGTGTGGGTAATTGGATAGAGACGAAAGACAATGGCTACTCTTTTTTTCCTAGGAAGACAATGATTATTCTCGACAGTAACTGTCTTTTTCCAAAAGGGACCGGATATACTAGGCATGATCTATATTGTTATAACACGACTAAAGAACTCCCATGAGATAAGGAGCATGTTTGAAAGTAATCCAAGACAGGGGATTAAACCTAGGTTGAGCAGAGGCTTATGCTAAGACAAGACGCGAACTTAGGCCTAATGTGAGCATGGAGCTTAGGCCTAAGACGGAGCTCAATCCTAGACCAAAGATAATAACAGTCTGTTCTAGGATATACAAGATCACTAGGAGGCATTCTAATAACATTCAAATATCTGCGGTGAGCATGAACCCTAATTAGGGTTTAATTGTCCAAAAGACATCGAATTGCAAAAAATGGTGTTTCGGGTCTAAGCAAATGACTCATCACCAACCAAGGACCAAAGAATCGACCTAAACTAAGATAAATCACGATAGTGGGTCCCTACTTCAATCCCAAGCGTTTTGGGAAGCTAGAAGGAGGTTGGGACTCAAGCAAGACCGAAATTTACCCTCTCTGCGGACAAATTGTGGACTATTGTCCGAAAACGTCCAAGTTGGCAACAACAGGTGAAGAATTTGATCCAAAAATCTAAATAAAAGTTTTTCTCCTAGGTATTGTATACGAAATACTGATGGTCACATCGATCGCACAAACAAGCTAAGTGATATGGCTATCGCAACCAAAAAAGTTCCTAAAATTTGCACCGGATTTTTGACAATCCTAGCTACATTGTAAAATATATACGAAGTAGAACACAATAGAAAATCCATAGATTTTTCAGCTGCAATACATTCTAGTGTGTTAACCATATTCTAGTGTGTTAACCATATCTCGGAACATCATGCCCTTTTAACACGCTATAGAGACACATAAACAAATATTTTTTTAAAGGGTGCATCGTCTAATCTACACATTGCTCATAGTCATCAAGTTAGAAGGCGGAAGTGTGATGCAATTATGAGTAGAGTAGAATCTGTATGAAAGAATAGATTTCCCCTCCTCTTATTTACATTGATAGATTACCTATTAATACATGAATGCTAACAATGCTAATTATCTAAATACAGTAACTATATTTTTCCTAATTATGATATGTATTGTAATATATATCTATACTATATTTACAAACATTAACATGAATTCTAATATTCCCTCAGTCAAAGCGGGAGGTTTTCGTACGCTGAGGCTGTCCCGGAAGTCTTCAAATAAAAGTAAAGGAAGACCTTTAGTAAAAATATCTGCAATCTGGTAACGGGACGGGACATGTAGTACACGAACTTCTCCACGAGCAACTTTCTCACGGACAAAGTGAATATCCATTTCGATATGTTTAGTGCGTTGATGTTGAACCGGGTTACCATATAAATATATAACACTAATATTATCACAATAAACCAATGTAGCCTTATGGATCGGACAATGAAGCTCGAGAGGAAGATTTCGTAACCAACAGGATTCAGAAACGACATTAGCAACCCCTCGATATTCGGCCTCTGCACTAGAGCGAGACAAAGTGGCTTGTCGTTTCGCGGACCAAGAGATAAGATTATCACCAAGAAACACACAATAACCAGAAGTAGAACGTCGGGTATCTGGACACCCACCCCAATCCGCATCAGTATAAGATACAAGAGTGGTCGTTGTAGAAGGATATAGAAGCAGACCGTGATCTAAAGTGCCTTTAATATATCGGATAATGCGCTTAAGAGAATGCATATGTTCTACCATTGGGTTGTGCATGAATAAGCAAACTTGTTGTACCGCATAAGAGATGTCTGGTCGTGTAAATGTGAGATACTGTAGTGCGCCGGTAAGACTGCGATAAGACGACGGATCCTCATACGGTGTACCCGAAATATTGCTACTTAGTTTCTGTTTAGTGTCAACTGGAGTTGAACTAGGATTACAGGAAGACATCCCAGCCCGTTCAATAATTTCCTCAGCATATTTCTTTTGTGATAAAAATAGACCTCCAGAGTGACGAGTAACAGAAATCCCCAGAAAATAGCTAAGTGGTCCCAAATCCTTCACAGCGAATTCAGATCCGAGAAGTGTCATGATTGACTTGCGAAGATTGTCTGATGAAGCTGTTAATATAATATCATCCACATACAAAAGGATATAAGCCATATCAGATCCTTTATGATAAATGAATAGGGAATGATCAAACTTGCTATGAGAAAAGCCAAGACTGAACACATAATCTGCAAAACGTTTATACCAAGCACGAGGAGCTTGCTTAAGGCCGTATAACGATTTCTTCAACCTGCAAACATAATTGGGATATGTTGTATCTCGATACCCCATCGGCTGATGCATATACACAGTTTCTTTGAGTTCCCCGTGTAAGAAGGCGTTTTTAACGTCGAGCTGGTAAATGGGCCATGCTTTAGACAACGCCAAGCTAAGAACAGTCCGGATAGTGGCCGGTTTAATTACCGGACTAAACGATTCACCACAATCGATGCCAACCTGCTGAGTCTTACCGTTACAGACAAGACGAGCTTTATGCCTTTCAAAAGAACCGTCAGAATTTTCTTTATATCGAAAAATCCACATAGATCGAATTACATTAACATTAGGGGGGTGAGGTACCAACTCCCATGTCCTATTTTTAATAAGAGCAGTATACTCATTTACGGGGAAGAGGTGATTTTGTAACATGAGTATGCAAATTGTATTTTGGATGTGGTTTAACAATCCCATGTTGACTTCTAGTAACCGGACCTTGGGTTGTACCTGAGTTGATTGGTATAGTAGTGATTGGGTCGGGGATGGGTGGAGATGGAGGCTGTGGTGACGGTGGTGGAGACTGAGGTGATTGTGGTGGGGTTGGAGCTTGGGGCATACATACGGGTTGAGGTATATGTGAGCCGGTTTGTGAGATCAAGTGGTGAATTGTATAAGGAGACATTCCATCGTCTAAAAATTGATAAGATGACGGAGACATAGTATAGATCTTTGCAAAGGGAAAAGTTGTTTCGTCAAAAAGAACATGGCGACTGAGTATGATTCTTTTTGAGGATAAATCATAACACTTATAACCATGATGATTAGGCGGGGTAGCCTAGAAAGACACATGGGGTGGAACGGGCTTGTAACTTATGAATTGTCGTGGAAGGAAAGAGAGGAAAACATAAGCACCCGAAGACGCGAAGGTGATCATAGGACGGGATTTTGTGATATAGAAGTTGGGTAGGAGATTGGAATGCTATTATTTTACTAGGACGGATGTTAAGAAGATATGTAGCCATTTGTAGAGTATGATGCCAAAAGGAGGGTGGTACGGAAGCATGCACAAGTAAGGTCCGAACAATGTTATTAATGGATCGAAGTTTTCTTTCATCCTTACCATTTTGAGATGAGGTATGGGGACAAGAAAGACGAAAAGACATACCATTATCTCTACAAAAATCCCAGAAAGGGTTATTATCAAACTCCTTACCATTATCACATTGTATGGTTTTTATTTCCCTGCCAAATTGAGTGTTTATGAAGGCTTTGAAATTTAGGAAAGTGGAAAAAGTTTGAGACTTATTAGATAATGGAAATGTCCATACGAAGTTAGAGTAATCATCAAGAATAACAAGATAATAGTTGTGGCCCAAAGAGCTTAAAACAGGAGATGTCCACAGGTCACAATGAATAATATCAAAAGGAATAGAAGTGCATGAATTAGAAGCATGAAAAGGAAGTTTAATATGTTTGCCTAAAGAGCAAGACTGACAAACATGAGATTTACTCGGTTCAGTGTATTGAACCAAATTATTTCTGTGAAGTGAGTTTAAAATGGGAGCACATGGATGACCCAAACGGTCATGCCATAAAGAAGGTGTTAACGAAATAAGAGAGACAGATGAATTTGCTGTGCTGGGACTGGTATTGAGAGGATAGAGATCTCCCTGACTGTTACTCCTCAGAAGGAGCATCCCCGTCTGAAAATCCTTTACAGAGAAACCAAAGGGATCAAACTCAACATAAAATGAATTATCGACTGTAAATTTTCGCACAGATACTAAGTTTTTAATAAGATGGGGAGCATGAAGAACATTTTTCAAGGATAAGGGTGGATTAGGAGGAGACAGTTTAGTATGACCATAACCACGAATTGGAATTGTGTTACCATTGCCAACCATTATCCCACGAGTATTGCTCAGATTAAAGTAAGATGAGAGATTATCTTTCATTGAAGTCATGTGAGAAGTAGCTCATGTATCCATATACCAGTTTGTATCTGGTGGAGTTAAACCTAGTGTATGCATGGCAGCTTCAATGTCTGTTTGAGATGGTGACTGTGTTGCTACAGAGTATGCTTGCTGAGGCCGTGGACCAAGGATTCCAGGCTGGTGTGGTATAGTAGGTCTGGTCCAAGGAGTAGTTGGGTAAGGACATGGTGGAAAACCCCAGGGCATGAAAGGCCATGCCCACTGTTGTCCACGGTGGTGTTGATTTTGCTGCTGAGTATATCCCCGACCACCAGTGCGACCACTCCAATTGCGTTCACCACCTCTTCCCTTACTATTGCTTCTGGTTCGATTCCGATCGTTGGTACGGGTGAAGTTCTGTTTTCTGTGACCAGAATTTTGATTGTGTTGGTAATTCTCTAAAGAAGAGTTATCATCGGATTCCTTCACAATCATGCCGGCATTTGACGCAGAACTGATCTGTTTTGCTAAGCCAGATTCTTCAAGGATGATCATGGAGCGGGCTTGATAGAATGGCGGAATGGGGTTGCTCTGACGGATAAGTGTTCCGACTCCTTTGTATGCTTCGGTTAATCCAGACACTAGTTGAAGAACAAGTCTGTTGTTGGAAACCGGTGCACCTACATTCATTAGTTGATCTGACAGGACTTTGAGTCGTTGACAGTAAGCGGAGGCATTCGGAAAATCCTCCATATTTGTGTGAGAGAATTCCTGTTCAAGTGTAACAGCTCGAGAATTCTTGTTATCTTGAAAGATATCACGCAGTCGATTCCAAGCTTTCAGAGCTGTCGAATCTGGTTCAATAATGGTGTGCAGTAAATCATTTGAGATTGTAGCATAAATCCATTGTAACACCGTAGCATCAAGAGTTGACCATAGTTCCTGCTCTTCATCAGTTGTACGCGTTTTTTCTTTGCCTTTTTCTGGTGGAATGATGTGGTTGATGACTCGGTGAGAACGTGCATGAATCTTGAATAATTCAGCCCACGTCGTATATTGAATGTTTTCCATCTCAAGAGTGATTGAGATGTGATTTTTGATATTGGAGACAGTGAGGGCGGGATGAAATGATGATTTAGAGGCAGACATGATAGAAGATGAAGAAGAAGAAAAGGAGGAAGAAGAGTCCATTGGCTCTGATACCATGAAAGAATAGATTTTCCCCCTCTCATTTACATTGATAGATTACCTATTAATATATGAATGCTAACAATGCTAATTATCTAAATACAGTAACTATATTTTGCCTAATTATGATATGTATTGTAATATATATCTTTACTATATTTACAAACATTAACATGAATTCTAATATATTCTAACACTATAGACTCGTTTTGATCCAACACAAACTCTAATGCATCTCATGCAAATGTCTTGTGTAAAGAGAGGACTTGAACACGTCTTTCACTTGTAACACTCAAGTGAACCTCAGATGTCGGGATCTTGAAATTCTAACCTAGGATTGTTTAAGACCCTGAATAACATTGTAGAGCCTTTTATGGCTTGATTGTGAGGCTTAGTATGCAGCTTCATCTTGTCTTGGTTAGCCTTTTCCTGGCAAGCTTACCTGAAATCTTGTCTCTTATTAGCAAATAACCCTATAATGTTTTTGTAAACCCTAGTGTAGGAACGTAATGAGTGTTTCCTTCTCTTGTTACAAATGAAACCCAATCTGACTTTGAATTTTTATGCATTTACTTTTTGTATAAGTATTCCAAATCTCCTATAGTTGTGATCCGGATCCGTGACGTAGCTGCGGTGGAGGAAAAAATATCGACGACGACGAATTAAAGTGAGATTGACGTATATTTCTGGAGTCATAGGCGAGCATCACTTACCATTGTTGTGGAGGATGAGTCTTACTCTCCGGGTGGTAGTAACTTACAAGTCATGGATGTTATCCGAGAGTTTGATGCTTTGGTCATATCTCACTGAACTCTACTTGCTATAAAGAATCATACTGATGTTGGATGTACGGTTCTTTGCAAGCCCCTAGTTTGATGTCTGACTACAGATTCTAATTGATATGGAGGTTCTTTGCAGTTGGAGCAAGACATCTTTAGTGTTCGAGGTTATATCTTCATGGCATACCAATGATGCCCTAAACGTTGGAGATGTTTGTGGGGACTCACGTCAAGTTCTCGGCTGCATATGTCTTAGGTATATATATATATATATGGATTTAAGACAGAGACATAAATGTCAAAGCTTGATCTTAAGCTTGAGTCTCTCCTTGAGGGTAAGGCTGAGCTTCCTCTTGGTTGAAGTTTAGTCTCAGTGAGGTTTAGCTAAAGCTTCATCTTAGGCTTGGATAAGATGCGCCTTGTGATGCTTGAAGGTTTAGCCGTATTTTCAATACCTAAGTGCGCCTTGACTAAGAAAACGAACTTGGATAGATGAAGTTATGCTCCCGCCTCTGCTAGGTATCTTGACAAGGACCTATCTGGATGTTTGTACTGAAGTACTTGTCGGAACTTTTCTTTTAGGAGGTGATCAGTTGAGATCGAAGGTAGTACATGCGTTCTAAGGATGACAGAGCAATGGATGTGCTTCAGGGATAGAAGAGCAACCAGATTCCGTGAACCCTTTTAATGAGAGAGTTCTCTAGAAATCCACTAGGTATGCCTTCATGCAGGGAAGTAGTGTTCTGACCTCGAAAGTATGCCAGTGGTCATGTTGCATCTCGTTCTTCAATGACTATGTAAACTCTGACATTTGGAGCACTAGTGGAAAATGGAATATTTTAAGACTCATATGACAGGTTTTGAAACCAATAAAAGTACAATTTCTAGCAGCACTTAGGTCAGTTTTATTCTGGACGTACTTTATGTAATACGGTTTTGAACTAAACTTGAACTTCTCAAATAATACGGTTCTGTACTTCGGTAATTCCGCTAGAGACCATATTTTAGTTTGATTTTATTTTATAAAAAACAATAGAAATTGGTTCACCTGAATCTAAAGCTAGAATCACATATCAAACAAGAAATTGAATTCATTGCAATGTTGTACCTACAAATAGAACCTAATTTCATAAATTTAAAACCATTGCCATTCAATTAAATTTTGAATTCATTGTACAACTCTAACTCAATTCACATCTGAATTCAGCTAATATTTAGGCTAAAAAACACCAAAAATTATACACAGAAACTGAATCACACTATTAAAAGTTCTAAATATTAAGTTTTGTTACAATCACTGGAAGCCAACCTAACACACTATTTAACTGCAGCTAAGTATGTAAAGCCATTGAAAAGAATTGCATCCATGAGGGAGTATAGAATGTCAACAACCTATAGAAATGGCTTACAGAATTATTAGAAGAACTGGATACTTCATGAAATTAACTTAAAATAATCGAAAAAAGTTAAACTTACTCCTAGGAAAATCAAAAGATGTTCGTGCAAACAGATGCTGCTTATATAGTTTGACGTCTTAAAAAATTGAATATCATACCTTATTTACAATCCAGAAGCAACTTCACTGTCTTGTACAAGCGGGTTGAAGAACTGCACGAACCGTTGTTGGATGACGAGCATAGTCATCGCATATTTGGCATCCATATAATTAACCAATCATCTAAAACCACCTAGAAACACTAAGAAAGTTGTTCAAGTGTGTGACTTCACTCTGTCAACAGATTCATAAGATAAGCTTTTATACCTGCCAGTGCAGTAACATGTAACATCTATTACCTTCAAATCCAGAATAATGAAGTCAAGCATACATACTCTGGAAACAAGACCATAGAAGAGTGGGAAAAGGAAGCCCGTTGAAAAAAAGAAATACCATCCTTAGGAAAAACCTGGAAACTACGTACACATCAAATGGTTATTCAAAATAACAAGTAAAAACAAAACATATCGGCATTAGTAATCCAGTTTGGGAATTATAGATTTAACTGCAGAGATATAAACTGATTTTGAAGGTGAGACCATGGCTTAATAACTACAAAGATTAGAAGCTCAACAAATGAAGAAAACATTGCAGAAAACCACGAAGATTACCTCGATGACAGTTTCAAATCATATCTGCAATCCCCACATACAACTTATGTCCTAACAACATCAAGAGATGAATGAAGATTCAACTTAATGCCCAACACCACATTTGTTTATGAAACCGATATGGATGATATGATAGAATGCTGACCTTTGTTTACGAAAGTGCAGTAGGTTTAGGGTGTAAAGGATACCTGACTCGTCAGGCATTCAAATACTCTCTGCTGCTGAATTCACATCAATACAAGTCACACGACCAAAACTTGGTTTGAAACAAACAACACCATAACTTGAGCTGCTTAACTCATAACTTGCAAGTACATGTAAAAAAAAAACAAATCAGTTTGCAAGTACCTGTAAAAAAATTAGTCAGTTTGCCCATTTAACAGGTTCAGACACCATAGTGCACCGAGACGTGGTTCCAAAGCTGGCATTAAACAAACTCGGCCACTTAAAGAAAAAACCATGAAGAGAGTCGGTACCTCAAAAATTGTAGGCAATAAAACTTCCAAAGCACATCAATGATCTTACTACTAAATATAATCAATACTAGTGAGCTACTTGGACATCATACAAATCATATAAAAAGCATATGTATCCAAGATTGATATAGTAAGAATAACACAGTAACAAATTAAGCATTAATGTAACTGATCTTCTCTGTACCAGAAGCAGAGGCTTTATTCAATTAAAAATCATTATTGGAAAAAGGTAGATATTGACCATCGTGATTCTTCTCGCACTGTCGTGGAGTTGCTGTAATGGTTTTCCAAGATTGGTTTCTTAAATGTATTTGTTCCTTTGATCTATCTCCAGGAACAAGCAGCTCGCAAAAGCTACAACTTATCAGTAATCAAGATGGTTAAACGTATCTAATGATGTTGGTTCAGTAAAGATTAATATACACATATGGGGTTCTCATTATTGAAGTTGATCCAGTGATCTATTACAAAATTGAGAAGCCAGAATCATGATATTGATTGATAGACACATTTTGTGTGTCTTAATTGGTCTCATATTTATATTGTTATTACTCAATTTTTGTACTAATAATGTTCTTTTGTAGGTATTTAAATGAATTAGCAATGGTGGAAAAAATGACTTGAAAAGTACTTAAAACACCCTTCAAGAGTATTAAAGGCACCCAGGAAATTATAAAGGCACCCATCAGTTTTGGATAAAAGCACCCACCTTTTGGGAAATCAAATAAAGTTTGGGCGGGAAAATCTTTCTCTCGATCTGAGAAATCTCTACATGTAGTTTTTGGAAATTTTTGAATGAATTAAGGGTTCGAATATACTCTTGCCTTAGTGAGAAGAGTTTTACAATTTTTGGACTCTTAAAATATCAACGAAATCAAATTAGATATTCTCCCACGTGAAACAGAGTGCACCTCCCTATTTTATTTGATTTAGTTCCTATACTACTCAAATACTACTCGAGATAGATGCAGAGAGAAAGGAATAAAATCATTGAGACTTTGTCTTAAAATCAGAAATCAGACCGAGGAAGGAAAGAAAATATCACCGAAGTGATAAAAAAGATCATATCTTGATCTGCCGAGATATTTGTGCATTAAAAGGAAGATTTAAACAAGATCTGAAGTTGTGGTATAAATAAGAGTAGTGTATAAGTTTTAGGGGGG
>JAJJMC010015296.1:821022-839780 GCA_023531435.1 Papaver californicum
GGGGGGGATAGAAGAGAGAGCGGGAATCAAAAAAATCAGAGAGAAGAAAAATTTCTTCCGAGTTGTATCCAATCTCCAAAAAGTCGAATTGTTTCGAACTACTCAATTCTAAGACTAGTTATTCTATTATCTTTTCCTTTAGTCATTTATTTGGTACCGCCCAAGGGGCGGGAACTGCCATTCTAATTCTTCTCTGGGGATTCCATCCATAAACGCAAAGTTTGTGGCTGACCGATATGGCTCATCATCATTTAGATATTGCATTTCTTTTTCTCGTTGCTGAAGATTAACACAGTTTCAAGCTGTTGTTAATCTCCGTTACCTTTCACAAAATTCTTGTAATAGTATCTGCAACAGTTTCTGAAGCTTAATACACCTAAAAGCTGTCATTCCTTAACTACATCAACGAGCAGCCTTTCTGTACTGCGCTCAGGGTCAGTTCTTCTTTCATTGTATTTGAACTCTGTCGTGTAATCAACAAAGACAATTGTAAGCTCTTTTCACCTTTAATAAATCAATATGTTCAAACAATTTTGTTTTGTTCTTTTCGCTATGGGTGGCTAAATCACTTCTCTAGGGTGTAGGAGGAAACTATTGTTGATGTGCAACTATTAGTTTTCAATTTCCTTGATATATTACTCCATATTTGTGCTTTCAACGATTAATAATTTTCTCTTTTTTAAAAGATTCAAAATAATTGTTCTGGATAGTCTTTAGGTTGTTGATATTTTATAAGCGAAGGAGAATTAGACTTTTGATAAAACAACGAAAGTTGTAATATTAGATTTTAAAACAATAAATCTTCCAAAACATGAGATTGGGTTCAAAACTGTTTTGAGTATTTAAGAGTAATTGCCTAAGTAGTGATTAATTAATTTTACAAACATCAAAAATAGTGGAATCCGAAACCCTTGAATTTTCTTATATTTTCAACCAATCAATTTGTTAGTGATTTTCTTTATATTTTAATTCATAAAATCATTCAACAATTTCTTATTTTAGCACATAATTGGGGTATTAATTAGAAATATTATACTCAATCTTCATGGACAAACCCATACTTGCCGCTTCTACTTTGTAGTTGTCGTGCGATTGTAACTATAGGTTTTTAGGCCTATCAATTTTTGGCGCTGCTGTCGAGGATTGAGAAATAATATTTTTGGTTAATTTTTAATTTTGTGTTAATTATGCTAATTAGTTTAAAATTTTATTTTATTTTTATTTCTGCTTTCTTTTCTAGATTTCATTTGGGTATTTCTTGTCTTTGTTGTGCAGGTATTATTACAAATATTTTGTGGAAAATTGCCTACAATAAAGGTTAGTAAAATTCAATTTTTATTTCAGTAATTTCTATTTCTATTTTTAGATTTTATTTCCTTTTTATTTTCTTTCTACATATTTTATTTTTCATTTTGTTATTATAAAAAAAATCACCCAAGTTCACACACCAATGCATCTTCCGGCACCGAGAAAACCACGTGGGATAGTAAGCTGAACCAATGTAGTTAATGTTGGTTGTACCGGCCGATAATATAGGAATTTATCGTGTATCGGTCTTTAACCTAGACGATATGCAAAATATCGGCAATACATGAATATTCCGATTATATTGGCCGTATAGGACCGATATATCGGACGTCGTATCGGCCGATAAAATCGGTAAGGATAAATGTATTTATTAACAATGTTTTTTTTTTGTATTTTGGTTTTTATTTTTCTCTTCTCATACAAATTCTATGCTTGAGATGTTAGGTTATCAAGTAAAACTAATTTGATTGAGTTTTATATTATAAATGTCTTCGATTAAAGCTTTGAATAATATAATGCACATCTACCTATAAATTATAAAATTAAAAATTTAATTGTGTATCTCCAATAAAATCCGATATAATCATTTTTATAGGTGTATCGCACCTCGCCGATACGATACCGATACACGATACTTTGAGCTGAACCCTTTGGGCGTCGTCAGCCGAACCACCACAAACCCCAACCTTGTACCTTTGAAAACAATCTTTATTGTTTGAGTCCAACTCCTAGCACGTTTGTTGGTGGTTCATCTTTATTCTCTATAATGAGTGGTAATAATAATATTAAAAACTAGGTAAACAAAACCTAAGAGACCGTATGAACCCTTTTAGAGTAGTACGTGAATCTGGGGTAGTTTTACCAGCTTCTAATGAGAAATTTAATATCAAACGTGAAACAATTAACATGTTTCATATATATAGGGGGTTAGACAATGAGAATCCCTATATCCATATTAGAGACTTTGAAATGATTTGTGGGAATTATAGTTATCCAAATGTATAGATAGATGTGCTTAGGTTGCGTGTTTCCTTTTTCCCTGGATGAGAAGTCCAAAGAGTGGTATCATTTCATTCCCTATAAAACAATCACCACATGGGATGGCCTTGTAAAGGTATTCAATAAGAAATTCTACCCACACCATAAGACTGTTATTGTTCGTCAGTCTATCCATACATTTAAGAAAAAATTAGGTGAAAGCCTACATGATTATAAAAAAAGGTTTAATAAGTTGTTATACCAGTGTCCGTATCAAGGCTTTGAAAAAAACCATATGGCCCAAATATTGTATAAGGGCTTAGATAGTGAAACCCGTATGCAGGTAGAAACAATGAGTGGTGGAGAGTTTACCCATCAAGATCCTGATAAATGTTTTGACTCGTTCATTGAGTTAGCTGAGAAAAATAAGCAGTGGGATTCAATGAGAGAACCAGAAGTATCTAGGAATCCTATCATAGGGTCAATCGAGTTGATAATGGTTCAGATATTCTTAGGCGTCTAGAGGCCTTAGAAATTAGGAGCCAAGAAGGGTCGAATCAGGTTCTATAACAATGAGCCTCAATTTTACCAAAGTGATACTACCCATGACCAAGTTAGTGTCTTACATGGCGGTATGAACTCTAAATATGAGGGTCGACCCAAGTTTGACCCATATTCTAATACCTATAACCCTGGGTGGAGACATACCCCCAATTTTTTATGATCCAATGGGGCCTATCATGGCAATACTTTTAGCAATCCACCGCCAGGTTTCCCTAGAAACCCAAATCAAGCCCAAGAACCAAACCCAGCTGATACAAAGTTGATGACTTTAGAAGAATATGTGAAACTTTTAGTCAACACTACTGTCAGGAGCAGCCAAAAGTTTGATGACTTTGTCTTGATTAGTCAACGTTACCAAAAAAATACTAACCGAGCTATCAGTAACTTAGAGACTCAGATAAATCAATTGTCAAACAAGCTAAATGATAGGGAAAATGGAACATTTCCTAGCCAACCGACTTCGAACCCAAAAGGAGTTCACCAGGTAACTGGGTAAGGTAGTTCTACTGAGAACGTTCAAGCAGTCATTACCCTAAGGAGTGGAAAAACAGTTGAAAACAAGGTAAGGTTAGTAATCAAAATGAATGAAGGTCTGAAGTTGACAAAACTCATAGCAACACTAATGGGCATGAGAAAGATGTGGGCCCAAATGAGGAAAATGTCCATGAGAGAGTGTTCACACCACCCGCACCATTTCCTCAAAGACTTACCAAGAAAAAGCCTGGCATTTATGCTGAAATCCTAGACATCTTTAAGCAGGTTAAGATCAACCTTCCCCTGTTAGATGCAATCAAATATATGCCAATCTAAGCCAAGTTCCTAAAAGATATGTGTACGGTCAAAAGAGACATAAATGTGCATAAAAAGGCATTCTTGACCCAACAAGTTAGTTCTATACTTTCACAACAGTACGCAGTCAAATTCAAAGATCCTGGTTATCCCACTATTACCTGTACTATAGGAAATCAACAGATAGAAAATACATTGTTCGATCTTGGGCTAGGTGAGATGAAACCAACTAGGATTACATTTCAGTTAGCCGATAGATCAATCAAGATTTCACGTGGAATTATTGAAGACGTTTTGGTTCAGGTATAGAACTTTATATATCCAGTTGACTTTATGATTCTAGACACTCAACCTATCTTAGACCAAGAAATCAATATTTCGATCATCTTAGACCGTCCATTTTTAATGCGATAATCAATTGTCAAAACAGTCAAGTGGAGTTTTCTTTTGGAAATCTAAAAGTCTCGGTGAATGTTTTTAAAGCCTTCCAAGCCCCTTCATACCATGACCTCGATGAGTCTGCTTGTATAATTGATTCTCTAGTTGAGAACACTTTTAGCACCAATAGTGTTAATGATCCGTTAGAGGCATGCTTGGCCCATTTTGGAGCCTACTACGATGAGGATAGTCATTTTGAAGAAGTTAATTCGTTGTTAGATTCTGCACCATTTTTGGATTATGGGAAATAGCAACGTAAACATGAACCCCTTTCACCTACTACAGATAAGCCCGTCACATCTTTAGTTAAAGCTCCCACCCTTGAATTAAAGTCGTTAACAGATACTTTGAAATATGTGTTTCTAGGTAATGAGAATACTTTTTCCTGCAATAATTACCTCTGACTTAGAGCCTGAGCACGAAAGTAAACTAGTTAATGTTCTCCGATAGCACAAGACTGCCCTTGGGTGGACCGTAACATATTTGAAAGGTATTAGTCCTGCTGATTGTATGCACCGAATCTACCTAGAAAAAGGTACCAAAACTTTAATAGAAATATAACGACGATTAAACCTCAACATGAAAGAGGTTGTCCGCACATAATTGCTCAAGTTGTAGATGAGGGTATCATATACCCATCTCTGATAGTAAGTGGGTCAGCCCTGTCCAGTTTGTCCCAAAGAAATTTGGGGCTACAGTGGTTGAGACTGAGAACAATAAATTGATCCCCACCCGAGTTACTACTGGGTGGAAAGTTTGTATAGACTACCGTAAGTTGAACTCAGTCACTAGGAAAGATCATTTTCCTATACCATTCATCGACCAAATGTTAGAAGACTAGGCGGTCATAGTCATTACTGTTTTCTAGAATGGATACTCTAGATATAACCAAATCCACATGGCCCCAGAAGACTAGGAGAAAACGACCTTCACATGTCCATTTGGTACTTTTTCTTACAAGCGTATTCCTTTTGGGTGGTGCAATGCACCCGCAACATTCCAACGTTGCATGTTAAGTATTTTCTCGGACATGGTGGAACGGTTTCTCGAGGACTTTATGGATGCTTTTTCGGTTTTTGGTTCTTTTTTCGATGAATGTTTGCACCACCTCACACTAGTGCTAGAACTTTGTAAAGAAAAGAACTTAGTCCTTAACTAGGAAAAGTGTTATTTTATGGTTAAATATGGAATAGTGTTAGGACATGTGGTGTCCGCTAAGGGAATAAAAGTTGATAAAGCCAAGGTTGGCCTAATTTCAAAATTAAGGCCACCTAAGAAAATAACAGATGTTATATCTTTCCTTGGACATGCTAGATTTTATCGTCGTTTCATCAAAGACTTTAGCAAGATTGCCTTACCTCTGTTGAACCTACTTGCTAAAGATACTACCTTTGTTTTTGATGAAACATGTATTGAAGATTTTGAGAAGCTCAAATCTTCGTTAACTTCTGCCCCTATCATCCGACCACCTGATTGAAACATCCCATTTGAACTCATGTGTGATGTGTACGATTATGCGGTCGGCGCTGTCCTTGGCCAAAGACATGATAAAGCACCTTCTGTGATTTATTATGCTAATAAAACCCTAAATGATGCCTAGATAAACTATACAACCACTGAGAAGGAATTGCTAGCCACCGTGTTTGCAAATGATAAATTTAGATCGTACCTTCTTGGGTCAAAGGTTACAGTCTACTCTGACCACGTTGCGCTCAAGTATCTTCTGTCTAAGAAGAACTCGAAGCCCCGACTGATTAGATAGGTTTTACTGTTACAAGAGTTTACGCTAGAGATTCGTTATAAAAAAGGTTCTGAAAATATAGTAGCTTACCATTTATCTCGTATCCTTGTTGAGTCTAGAGATGATGAGAGACCAATCCTTCACACATTCCCTGATGAACAATTGTTTTCCATCTCCCAGTTACCCTGGTTTGATGACATTGTTAATTATTTGGCAACTGGTCAAATCCCTGAGCATTGGTCTAAACAGGATAGAGTAAAAATTTTTTCTGAGGTCAAACATTTTTTTCTGGGATCATCCATACTTATTCAAATATTGTTCATACCATATCATCCGTCATTGTATTCCTGACAACGAAATCTCCAGTATGCTCACTTTTTGTCACTCTGGAGCCTGTGGGGGTCATTTTAGTGCTAAGAAAAAACCTGCTAAAGTCTTGCAATCTGGTTTCTATTGCTCGTATTTATTCAAATATGCCCGCAAATTTTGTCAAAGTTGTGAAAGATGTCAGAAATTAAGAAAGTTGACCCACTGTAATATGATGCCACTAAATCCTATATTGATAATAGAGATATTTGATGTATGGGGTATTGATTTTACGGGTCCCTTTGTTAACTCTTTTGGCAACTTTTATATTATGATAGTCGTTGATTGTTTATCCAAGTGGGTTGAAGCTATAACTACCAAGACAAATGATCGCCACGTTGTGATCAAATTTGTTAGAGACAACATTTTTTCTCGATTTGGTATGCCTAGAACAATTATTAGTGATGGAAATTACCATTTTTGTAATCGATCCTTAGAATCTCTCATGTAGAAATATTCCATTACTCATAAGGTGTGTACACCTTACTACCCACAAACTTGTGAGGTCTAGTAGAAGTGTCTAATAGGAAAATAAAATAAATTTTGGAAAAGACCGTAAACCCCACTCAGAAAGACTGGTCTTTGCGCTTAATAAAAGCTTTGTGGGCCTACCAAACCGCTTTTAAGACTCCTCTTGGGATGTCTCTGTATAGACTTGTCTTTGGTAAAACCTTCCATTTGCATGTAGAATTAGAACACCATGCTTATTGGGCTATTAAACGACTAAACTTTGACCTACCAACCGCTGGTGACAACCGTAGACTTCAACTCAATGAGTTATAAGAAATTCATAGTGATGCTTACCCAAATGTGAAAATATACAAGGAGAAAACTAAAAAAATTCATGATAAATCGATTATTCGAAAGTCATTTGAACCTGGTCAAAAAGTTCTCATGTACAATTCTCGTTTACATCTCTTTCCTGGTAAGTTAAGATCCCGGTGGTCGGGCCCATACTATAACAAGATTGTTTTAACACATGGCGCAGTAGAAGTTGAAAATCCAAAGAATGGAGAAACTTTCAAATTTAACGGTCAACGGTTGAAACCATTTTTGGAGTTGACCACTCATGCAGTAGAAGAATCAGAATTGAATGATCCTGTCTATTATGACTAATCTGTAAGGTAATTAAGTCTGGCTAAAGATGTTAAACTTAGCGCTCTATGGGAGGAAACCCATATGCTTTTGGTATATAATGCTGGTAATATCTTTCCCTATCTCTTTTACTTTGCTCGGTAATTCTCTTTGTTCATACTTTTATTCATTATCCTTAGAACATCGAGGACTATGTTCAATTTAAGTTTGGGGGTAAGGGAGAAATTTTTTAAGCAATAATAAAACTGCAAAATTTAGAAACTTGTGAACAATTCAGGATGAAACTAACCATCCTAACTAGATGAAAAAAAATTTCTTGCCTGTATGAGTTGAGGGACCCAACTAAATGATTTATTCATAAAAGGACAAAGCTCAGGTGTTAGAAATAACATGATAGTCGTCACCATATCTTAGAACCGTCACCTATCACGTTCTGTTTTTATTATTGCAACTTTTTATGTTTTTCTAAGTGATTTGGTGGGCACTATTATCGCCTTGTTATCGTCAGGATGAAATCGAATGATTGAGATCAAGCCTCATTATTTTAATTGAAGTTGACTAAAAAAAAGACACTTAGATCACAATATGTGTGTGTTCTCCCTGTCTCCGTTGCCTAAGCAAGCGTGGAACGCAGGATCCATGAGAACTATCATGTAATCTGCTGACAAGGAGCATAGCCTAGATTCAAAAGATTTAATCATGTTATCGAAATAAAAAATAAAATTATATATATTCAATAAATCGACCGATGGGGCACTTGTATATACCAGCTGAGTTGATACTAGAATTAGGATTCAGACCAGTGGGTGCGTATCTCAATCTATTATGGTTCATCTTGGCGTTGACGATCATACAAATATTCTGGGAAACACCGTTCACCTTAGTAAACCTGCACACACGTCTATCTCCATATCCATCTTCTTAATCTATTCATGTGATTTTGGTTTGTTAGATTCCAAGTATCGTGGTCCATTGTATGACTTTCTGAGTAGTCCTTTGCTTTCTTATATATGAATTTTAGTACGCTTAAGTGAAAACTTGTGTACAACAATTGGATTCAAAACAAGATAATTCCTCCCATAGCCAAAGAATTTTGTAGCCAACTAAATAACATGTTTAGTGTCTACCCTCAATCGTTCACAAGTATCTAGAGTTTGGAGTAAAAGGTTTTGTGGGTACACCTCTTGTAAACCCTCACGAGACTAAAACTCGTCCACTAGGGGTTCAAAGGCTTATTGCATATGCTAAGTGTAGTAGCGATTCCTACGAAAGTGAGTTAGGATTTTTTATTATTTTCTAGATAAGATTTGCTCGAGGACTAGCAAAATATAAGTAATATAAGTTTGGGGGTATTTGATAGACACATTTTTTGTGTCTTAATTGGTCTCACATTTATATTATTATTACTCAATTCTTATAGTAATAGTGTTCTTTTGTAGGTATTTATGTGAATTGCAATGGTAGAAAAGATGGCTTGAAAAGTACTTAAAACACCCTTCAAAAGTGTTAAAGGCACCCGGAAATTTATAAAGGCACCCCATCAATTTTGGATAAAAGCACCCAGGAATAGGAATTTATAAAAGCACCCACCTTTTGGGAAATCAAATAAAGTTTGGGCGGGAAAATCTTTCACTCGGTCTGAGAAATCTCTACATGTAGTTTTTGGAAATTTTTGAATGGATTAAAGGTTCAAATATATTGTTGCCTTAATAGGAAGAGTTTTACAATTTTTGGACTCTCAAAATATCAACGAAATCAAATCAGATATTCTCCCACATGAAACAGAGTGCACAGTGCACCTCCCTATTTTATTTGATTTAATTCCTATACTACTCAAGTACTACTTGAGATAGCTGCAGCGAGAAGGGAATAAAATCATGGGAACTTTGCTGCTTCTACTTTATAGTTGTCGTGCGATTGCGACTATAGGTAAAAATCCTATCATTTATCATTGAACATTAATTTCACCATCTCCTGTGTTCGTCAGACACACCACCCGTCCCTTCAACTGCACATTTCCATCAGCATCAATATGGCCAAGCTTTCTCAAAGACCCGAGATCGGCTTTCAATTCGTCGCATAATTTTTAAAACTGCAAAAGCAATTCAATAATAAAACTTCAAAACCACGCGAAACTCACAAAATGTAGCCTAGAGCCAGTAAAAAACTCAATTAGCAATGTGCATTTTTTTAGTCAATTTACAATACATCAAGCATGTGAATGGTTATCAGCCTAGGTTTTTTTGTTCCTTTTTTTATTGGTATCAACCTAAGTATTAAAAGAGAATTTTAACGGAGAACAACCATTAAAATGCTCGAGAAACCTATCTAGTTCATATTCCATAAACAATAATAATTTGAAACATAATTATACAAAAAGGGTAGAGAAAATGCAAGATTTCCACCCAATTGATCGACCAGAACACTGTGACCAATGAAACAGAACGCTATGACAACAGACATAGAACACTAATAAATCAATCACCTACATTCCAATTAGAGTTCCATAGAATTACAACAAACAAATCGTTCAAACCAAAACAACATCTAGTCAACCTAACCCCCGTTAATCAAATTACAAACTAAACCCAAATTAAAAATCAAAAACAAACTTGAATCTCTTGCAGAACTTCAACACATTTCCTAACATTTTTTGAAAGATATTCAAGAAAGTAGGTTCCCTCCTAATAACAATGACATTAACTAATCCTACAACAACAGCAAAAACCCCAAACAAAATCAAAACCCTTTATTCAAAACCGAGACATGACAATCAAAGAACTCAAAGAAAGTCTATACCATCTTTGACAATCAATTTGACCAGTTCCATCATAGCTAATCCTTTCCTCTTTATTAAAGACCATTCCAAGAAGTGTAACCTAATTGTACACAAATAACAACACCTTGTTAACAAAAAAAAAACCCAAAACATAAACAAGGAAATAAGATTTTAGGTTTTAGAAATAGCTTACATTGTTGACATCAACACCATCAATAACGAAATTAGTTTTATCTTCAGTGGTAATATAATATTCACTTATTTGCTTAACTGTTATGGTAGTAAAATTTGAGTATCCTGATTCTATTTCAAAAAAAATAAGAAAATTCATCCTTTGACGATTATCCTTCTTCACCAACATGATCTACTTCTTCCACTACCACTGCTTCTTTACTTTGGTGTTTAGGTAGAGAGATCGAGAGAGAGAAACAGAGAGGAAGAGGCGGAAAGGAAATAGTGAATGAAAGTTAAGTGAAACTTGGGAAGGGTAATAAAGCCTAGGGCTTTATGTTTGAGAGCGAATCTCAAGGAATATTAAGGGTGGAAGATCTATGAAAAAACTTTGTTTAGCCCTTTTATAGTTTCGTACTTAGAGCAACTCTATTGGAGTGGGTATATTGGCTAATTTGTCAAATATAATCCCACATTGGGATGGGAAAACCCAAAAGATAGATTGTCAAATTGGTATTTAGGGGAGTTTTCCCATTGAGAGGCAAGTGAGATCGAATCTTATTGAGCCGCTCGGCCCAGGCTAGACTGATGCTCGGTGCAAGTACAACGGTCGAATCTTAACGACTCTCATCTAACGGCTATGATTCTCTCCTTATAAATTCAAATATTTTCAACTCGAAAATCACACCTTCTCCATTCAAAAAATCTTTTACTTTCACATCAATCTTAATCTTTTCATCTCAGACTTTTGATCTCCACTTATGGATCATGAAGTGGAAAATGAAGAAGAACAAATGATAGGGGGAGTATGGCTCCAAGAAGCTGAAAGAATTATGCTACATACTGATCAAATGGATGAAGATTCAGACGATGATAGAAGGATGACTAAACATATGATACAATTATACTCATGGCAAATACCTCGAGATCCAGAACCAAAAGCCATGTTAAAAACAAGATGGATGTGGAGATACCGAGAGGAAGGACGTCAAAAAATGATGCATGATTATTTTATTAATAAAAGTGTGTACTCCGAATGCCACAACACTTGGTCATGCGTGTTATTGGAGAGCTTTGTCGGGTAAACCCTAAATTCAACTATCAATTTGATGCATTAAACATACGGGAACATAGTCCTGAACAAAAGGTCAGTGCAACCCTAAGGATTCTAGGTTATGGTGTGCCGACGGATGTCTGTGATGAGTATTGTCGTATGGCAAAAACAACAGCATACGAAAATCTCAAAATGTTTTACGAAACTGTAGTAAACCATTTTGGTCCACGTTTTTCACGACAACCAACGCAAGATGATGTCGACCGACTACTAGCTGAAAACACCAAAAGAGGATTTTCCAGAATGCTAGGTAGCCTTGATTGCATGCATTGGGTGTGGCATGGATGTCCTTATGCATGGAAGGGTCAGTATGATGGACACTACTCCAAACCAACTGTTATTTTGGAAGCAGCTGCCTATTAAGATTGCTGGATATGGCATAATTTTTTTGGACTACCAGGTTCAAATAACGACATCAATGTTTTGCATAAATCGTCTTTGTTTGAAGAGATGAAGTATGGAACTGCTCTAACATCAAATTTCACAGTAAACGATAATAACTATCAAAGTGGGTATTTTCTGGTGGATGGAATTTATCCACAGTGGTCAACTTTAGTTCAAGCTCACGCTCAGGTAGCCCATGGCGAGCGTGCAAAACAACATTTTAACAGGAAGCAAATGGCGGTTAGGAAGGATGTCAAACGAGCATTTGGAGTTTTGAAGCGGAAGTTCCATATAATTTGTTCAACATATCGTTCGTTTAAACTAATAGAAATGAATAGGGTTATGCTCACCTGCATCATTTTGCATAATATTGTAATCGAGGAAACCTGTCGGGATCCCACTTGGACAAGTTATCCACATCAGGATTTAAAGAAAGATGTTCAACCCCTTCAAGGTGTGTCATCAAGAGAGTACAAAATGATAGAAGAAATAATTGAACACAGAGGATTATATGCTAGACTAAGGGAGGATCTCACTGCGCACTTGTGGGTTGATTTTGAAAGAAGAAACCCTTACAGGTTTAGTTTTAGTTTTAGTTTTTGAACCTTTTATTATTTTATTTCTTTTATTTTAATTGGATTTATGTAATCTAGGTATCAAATATTGAAATTAAGGATCAAATTGGTGAAAAAACAATACTGCAATTGAAATGAAATTTAGAAATTAAAACATTGAAACAAAGAATTACATTTAAAAAAATAAAACTAGCACTCATCCAATGGAACAATGACATTACTGATATCCTCATTGTCCTCCTCATCAGAATCAATATACTGAATCTAGGCATTGTTATGCCTTCTGTGCTTCAATTTTATTTATTTCTTTTTGTCATAGTCGCAGTTGCGTCTGATTCATCTTAGACGTTTCCATTCCCAAGATTCCTCTCATGTGAGCATTAAAAAGATTTTGTTCAAGAGCCTTGCGACCTTTCCTAATATCTGCAGCCATTTTCTTGTATTCTATTATTTTGCCAATATCAGTTTTTTCTTGTTTTTCAAAAAATTCTTGGAAGTTGACATCTGAAGTTGAAGACTCAGTGGTTTCTTGAGCCGTCTTTCTGATCCTTTTAGCTTTCTTGTTGTCTGGTCCATCATATCTTTTTGTATTTCTATTAACATTAAGATTACTATTTGCATGCTGGAATACGCCTGCGTTAGGTTATGTGGCCGAGCCTATTTCTGATGAAGAATAAGTAGACGGAGACCCTTGAGAAACGTTTGTCGTCTCGTAAGGGGATTTCCTTGGTACTTGATATCCATTCAACAGTTCGGGTTTAAATCAGTTCAGTACTTTGAGAATATAGAAATATTCTTCAAAGTTGAAACTTGAACTTTATTTGAGTTTCCATGCCTCTCGAGTTTTTCGCATCTGCAGTTTCAACATTTAAAAATTAGTTCACACAACAACTTGATACAAGTTTTAAAAATCAATAATACAATTCGAAATGCTACTAACTTACTATATCGACTTCGGTATCATTGCTTCCTCTTTGGCGATTCACTTGCATCATCATACCTACCCAAGCGTTTACGGCTTTGCTGATTACATGAAAACGACCCGACAACCCGTTGAAGTTACTTTTACTTGGATTCCAGTTTCCTTATCAAAGAATTCAAAAAATTTCTTCCAAAGCGTTGCAGCCTGTTGACTAACACCATTAACAGCATCAAGCGTACATGATACATATCCTTTGCAAATAGCTTTATCATCATTGAGATTAAACCTTGGACCGCGAGTCTTTTGTGAACCCTTTCCTGATTCAGTATTCTGTGTTTGTGATGAGCTGGTCATTATTTTTTCTGATTTTTTTTAGTAGAAGTTCAGATCAAGAGTTTGAGATGGAAAAATTAATATTTAAATGAAAGTAGAAGATTTTCTTAGTGGAGGATGTGTGATTTTGGACTTGAAATTGGTTGAATTTATAGGGAGAGAAGTGAGATTCGTTGGATTAGAGCCGTTGGGATCTGACCGTTATCTAGGCCGAACGACTCAGGTTGCCTCGGTTGGTTCAGATTGCCTCGTCTAGCCAATGCCTACTAGAATTGCTTTTAGGGAGATCATTCTCTATCAGTGCTAATTTAAAGGGTAAAAATATAAAACTTTAGACCCATTCAAAGTACAGCTTTTCACCTAATTTTTAATTAAAAATACGGTTTTACTCGGTATTACACTAAATACTTTCAAAGACATTACTATTAAAAAATCTCTAACAGATCTAAAAGGATATTTTCTACTACTGGAGTATCCGACCGAGCTTGTATTCTTGAGAGAGGATGCTCTGACAGAAGAAAGCCGATGGGAGCCATGTAGAAGAGTAGCATACTACTTGAGCAGTAAAACGTAAATGAACTAAGTACGAATAGGAATACAACATTTCCAAGCCGTAATTCACACTTACGGTTGGGAGTTCTCCATTTCCCAGCCGTAGACTGTCGTTTACAGCTGCAAGGTCATGTTTTCACAATCGTATACTGGTGTTACGGCTAGGCTTTTATGATTTCGCAGTCGTGAGTATTTTTTTTTATGTTTTGATTTTCAAAACAACTAAGTATAAACAAAATCGTTAATCTTATTTAACACTAACTTTTAATTAGTTTAGTTAATTATGTTCAATAACATTAATTAATAAAGGGCACTTTAACCATTATTAAAATTAGTAGAATAAGGGATTATTGACTTTACTACTTAATAACCCTATTTTTTCTTCTGGCTAGCCCAAAAAACTCAAGGGCTGCAGCCCCCATAATATGTTTTATACAGAATGCAATCTTCTTTGCCCCTAACTCTATTCATCCAGGTTCCCACGTGTTATTCCATAGGCCTAGCCAGCTTATAGCGTGGGTAGGTAGTTGCCCACCCAGCCAAGTTGGCTCCGTGAAAGTTTTTTTTATATATATGTATATAAACCTCTGCTTGCTTAAGCATACAAGTTCTTTTTGCCTACCCAGACCTAGAATCTTAACTCCTCTTGTGTTGTCCCTTGAATTCCATTTAACAAGGATTTAGTTACTCATGCAAGAAAAAAAATTGAATCGAGCGAGGAAACTTATTCTCCGGCAGAGGGGTTTACTGAAAACTTATGTAAACTGATTACAGTTCAAGTCTTTGAGACTTTTTTTTTCCAAAGACATAGTTAAGAGTAAACTGATTTTGTTATATGTTGTATTCAAATATTTAACTTTCAGGCTTTCAGCATAATTTTCTTCTCTCATCGGTAAATTTTCTTTTTATACGGATACATTTCCTTTACAAAAAAAATGAGAAAAAAAAATGTTAATATTCTTTTCCTATTTAGGTCTAATTTCTTTTCTTTTTTTTTCTATTTGGTATAGGAAAATTATTCCCTATAGAAAAAAGATGATTAATTAAATTGTTTTCCACAAAAACTCTTCAGAAAAAATATAGAGGAAATTCAACAACAAGAACCCGACAACTCTACTTCTAGTAATGGTCCCAATTTTTTTCACTTGTGAAATTTGTATAAAAACCGTTCCAGTGAACAGGCAATTCAAAAGCATGGATATGCGTGGAAGCTTGCGACCATATTGTAATAACTGTTTCGCCAAATATATTTAAGAAAAGGTGATCAAACACAACATATCTGAGATAAAGTATCATAATCCCGATTGTAATATCGTATTGGGCGCTTCCTTGTGTCAATCTACCCTCCCTAACAAAGTTTTTGAAAAGTGGTGTCGTGTTCTTTGTGAATCAGTAGTACTTTTGGATTTATCTTGTAACTACTAATTTTCCCGTAGTCTACATGGAGTATAAATATGGTGATTACTTTGAAATAAGATATATAGTAGTAAAACCTAAAGTAATGCGTTTGAGCAAGTTAAATATGACATGTTACTCAAATAGTTTAAATGAGTAAGCACAAATGAGAAACATAAGCAAGCACAAAGTAAACCAGAGAAAATAATAAAATCACACACTTAACACAATGGATTTTACGTGGTTCGGCTGTGCCTACGTCCACGGGGTAATGAGTTTGAGGTTTTTATTAAGTATTTGAGTATGATTTACAGATGAGAACAGAAAGGATACAATTATAATAAACTGACTAAACTTAAGACTTTATTCTCTCTCCTAGCTATGAAAATTGTTCGACCCCTTCTCTTGGGAAGAAGTGAGGTATTATAGACTTTTCTCTACCATCTCTTTCTCGCAGCGCAGTTGATTGATGATTCCCTTTCAAGCATCCGTTGTGATCCCACTGAGGATCTTGACCCGCTCAGAAGCCTCCACCTGTCTCTGCTTCTCTGAGTTAGCATTTAATGTTGAGTGGAATCCAGCCACGTGTCTGACATTTCTGACTCGAGCTACATCTAGGTGACATCAACAGATCATTTACGGATCTTCCACGTCTCTTCCTCGATATGTGATAAAGTGAACCCATATAAGGATTCAGTACATCTCTTTTGATGTTATGCTTCTCGTTTGTAGCATAATCCATGGCTCCAAATGGTGTCGCGTGTTCGTCAGAATATTTGTATTCACAGTTTTCCCCTTTTCTTTCTCATGATATCAGAGTAGGATGGGAAGAAAATACCCACGCTAGCCGCCATTTAGTACTTTTTCCACGATTCACTTCATATTCTGTTATACAATTATGATTCCTAGGATCTAGGATTGACCCTTGGAAATCCCTTTCTTTATAAAAGGAATATTTAGGGAAGATAATAAATATTTATACCTTTTTCTTTATTCTTCCTCCAAAGTCTTTTGTTTTCTTCTTAGTTTCTTGGTATATATTGATACGGATTTTCCGCCATCGTTTGATCTCCCGTAATTGAAGCTGATCCTTCTGGTTCTTTGACTCCGCGATTGAATCTGATTCTTCTCCGAAGTAAGTTACTTACTTTCCTTCGCTTGATTTGTTGACTTTTTTTTGAATGAAAAACTAG
The DNA here is from genome assembly GCA_023531435.1 of Papaver californicum. Classification (NCBI taxonomy): domain Eukaryota; kingdom Viridiplantae; phylum Streptophyta; class Magnoliopsida; order Ranunculales; family Papaveraceae; genus Papaver; species Papaver californicum. The sequence goes on from JAJJMC010015296.1 coordinate 837,720, forward strand.
GTTTTAGTTTAATCATCACATCTTTTGATCATGATTTGCTGATGATGTTCCTTTGATTGATCTTGCATGACTGAGTTGTTGTGTAGTTTATGTAGCTTATTGTTGCTTCTACGTTCATCATCATGATTTTATACATATTATGATTTTTTCCATTAGCATGGACATGAACAGTTCTTCAAGCTTTCTGATTTTGTTTCCTTTTTGATCCTTGATCTTAAAGTGAGAAACTTGTTTATCTGTTTCTGTATTTTGATCCTCAAAATGGGTCTCGATAACCTTTGACCTTTGGATTTTCACATGTTTTACACATGTTTGTTTTGACTATGCTTAGTTCCAAGTTCAGTTGCGTCAAAGGGAACTTTATTGCCTCCATTTTCTCCCCTAAAATGAATTTGAGCAATTTTTCTCTTGTTAATAGTGTTGGGGATGAAACTTGGCTAAATGCCCCAACCTCTAGAGCTGCTGCATATTTGGACTCTGCTGCGATGACTTCTTTTTCTGAGGTTGTCATAGACATGAATGCGCTTACTGGACCTTTCCAAGCTAATGTCTCCGCTTCTCTTCATGCCCCCGCGATCATTACTGATGTGGTGAGTACCTTTGCATCTACACAACCTTGCGCTGGTGTTGGTACCCAAGCCGTGATTTTTCTCACGCGACTCATGATCAAGCCACTGTTCATGTTAATTCTTCAGCTAATAAGGGGAAAGCTCCCTTAAAACATTTGGATTTTGATGTTCACGACTCTGATGATTCCATCATGTAGTGGGTTTTGAATGAGGCTAATAATCAACAAAGAAAATTTTTTGTAAATTTTTTGTTGCTGGTACGACTTATAATCAACAAATAACTAATTTTTTGAGAACTTCTAATTTGTATTTCAACCAACCACGCTACTCTGCTTCTAATTTTTGTGCTGATGTCAAGACTATGAAGTCTTTGGTGGATGGCCATGCCAACTTTTTCCCAAGCTTAAACACTTCCTGTTACGTTTATTTATTATTCTGTTTTCAACTTTACTTCCTCTTGTTTTTAATGTATGAGCTTGTTGTCCTTTTCAGATGACGCAACAAAAAGAATATTGCTATCGTCTGTTTAAGATGTATCGTGTTAAAGCTTCCAAGTATGCTCTCTTTTTTTAGAAATACCAAAGTGATCTTGACTTAGTGAATATCCAATTGGATGGGCTGATGAAACAAGCTGAGACTTTTCCTCCTGGGAAGTTGTCAAGCTTGAGGAAGTTTCGAGTCAATTGAGGGAGAGAAAAAAGGCCCTTGTTTGCGCTGAGGAAGCTCGTGATACTGCGCTTCGTGAACGTGACCAAGAAGAACAAGCGCGTTTATCCGTTGAAGAAGCTCGTAAGGTTGCAAATACATCTTACGCAGCTAAATATTCTAAGGTTTCAGGTCCGTTGGAACTTTTCCCCTCTTTTTCTAGCATAGTGCCCCATTCTTCTTCTGTTCTGAATCCCCGCTTAATCCTAGGAACCGTTGAGTATGAAGAGGTATTTTTTGTTAAATGTTATATATGCTTGGCATTTCCTCGTCTTTTGATAAAAATTTTGATCCTCACTTCTGTTTTTGCACAGAGTTGGAGGATCATGTGGAAGGTTTGAATAGAAAAATCAACAATCTTGAAGTTGAAGCAGCTAAACTCAAGGCAGAGGCAAAGAAGCAAAGTGAATTATTTGCTCGCAATCTCCATTTAGCGGAGACTCATGATTCTCGTGTTAAGGATTTTGAGTCTCAGAACTAGTTGATGAAGAATGATCTTGTAGAGTTGCGCAGGTCTTCTGCTACAGCCTTGAAATCTCGCAAGGAGGAGCTGGAGAATTTTTACAAGGCTGTGATGGTGAATCTGGTTAACACTGTGTTTCGTGATTGATTGATCCAAGTATGCTTCTATTTTTTTGCTCAAGTGTATGAGCTTTTCCTTATGTAGAAAACTTAATGTGCATAACTTTGTTAAGTTATACTTTTGCTTTCGCATAGTCCGTGTTTTCTAGGGGTTACGCTTGCTATATATATTTTATTTTAGGTGATCACAGGAATTTAACTGCGC
>JAJJMC010015296.1:839790-850525 GCA_023531435.1 Papaver californicum
AAAAAAACGTTTGATATAATAATTATAGGTATAAAATATGGGGAAATTGTCTGGTTGGTCCAAAATATCCGGATCAGTTTAATGTATGGTCTATCCAGAAAAAGCATTTAACCGGAGGTCCAAAACTATTTAATTCAAACCAAAAAACGCTTCTCTCTCCTGCCAAAAACATAACAAACACTACTATTTTTTCTCTCTCTACTTCTTTTTTTCTCATTGTTCTCAAAGTTACGGGCGGCCATGGAAACTTCGTCGAGATCCATGATTAAAAGTCACCGAATACGCAGCAAAAATTTAATGGGTAACCTCAAATATCACTATATCAATTGTGTTTTCCGCCAATCCTTGTACACAGTCGAGATCTTCATAAATGCTTGCTTTTTCTAAACTATGTAGATCTGTGTTTGGGTGAATGATGGTGAGAACAAGATTGTATAGAGAATACACACAAGAAAGGTACAACTTCTAATTTCACTTCTGTTTGTAATGATCCTTGAAAATTTAGTAGATTCTTCCTTTTTGGTTCACTTTTAGGGGTTTGTGGTTTGAATTACTCGATTTGTTAGGTTTTGTTATATTTGTATGGATGATTTTGATTTATTTGGAATGTCAGTAACACGTTCTTTGTTTGAGTAAAATTGTTGTCATATTACGATGTGTTGTTATTATGGAACAGTACATATTGACATGTACCATGTGAAAAAACATCTCTTATGCTTGAATAAGAATCAATACATGTTGATATGAACTGTTGGTACTTTATCTTATATAGATATTAGGTACATATCAATATGTACTAACATGCAAAGGGAAAAAACGTGTAAAAAACAGTATGTTTTGACTGTAACATATCAATATGTATTAATGCTTGAATGAACATCATTTCCACGAGTACATATCAACATGTACAAATGGATATGTTTCTGATACTTCTTATATGTATATCAATATGAATTTTAGGTTTTTGGTGCTTGTTTTGGTGTTTGTTGATATGTACTCATTGTTGTGTATGAATTAATATTGCACATTGATATGTACTCATTCTTGTGTCCATCGGTATATATTTTTAAGAGATACGTTTTGTAGGAATTTTTCCAATTAAGACTAAGAATATGTGAATTCTGGTTTCATTTTAAGTATTATTAGCTGGATTGTAGTTGTTACTTGAAACTGAAATGCGTTTAGGAAAATGGTCGTTCGATAGTTCTTTTTCGATGTATATTCAAGATTTACAAACGCCAAAAGTTAATAGTATGATGTGGGATTGTACTAATAGTATATTATTTCACATTTTTTTATTTTTTTATTCTTTATAAACTTCAAAGGTGTATATTATTGTAGGACAAGGATCAGGGTCAGGTCATGATGTACCAAGTTCCTCAAGAGCTCATCAAACACTAACGATACTCGTTATGGTTGGGACATTTCTTTCATGGTTCTAAAGAGCAGAAGAAGAGAAAGATAACTAAAGCTTATAACAAGGGAAAAGAGAATGTACTAAAGAGAAATTCTTTTCATATTGGTACAAAAAGAGAGAATTATTGTTGTTATTTTAGGTGTAATATGTCAAACTTTCGAATTCATTTTTGCATCTTGTATAAGAAAAAAACTGAATTTTGTTTTCTGATTAATTGACTAATGAGATATTGACATTAAAATTTCTCACTCAACTAGTGTGATTCTCAGTTTAAAAAACTGAATGTGTTTTAATGCTTCTTATAGTACTGCAACATACTAGTCATATGAACTTAGTATAAAAGACTAATAAAAAGTATGAGTCCTTAAATACTTGCAATACATATTTGTTTGTACTGTAAAACCTGGTAGTACATATCGATATCACACAATTACAAACATAACTCAACCAACTTTAGTACATACAGATATGTGCAGAGTAAAACCACAAAACATATTGTTATATACTGGCATTATAACATAGACTTGATTCGTTTAATTATTCATTCATTGACTTTTTCATTCACAGTTCACTTGTTTTCCAATTCCAAGTTATTATATAACACAATTGTATAATTCATAAAAACAAAACGGGGAAGACAAAAATAATGTAGTAACCTGGTTGATTCATTATAAATTGGACCGAATTACAGTAGTCATAACATATACATTAACAAAAATAAGAGAGGTCGATCATTGTCCTATCAAGCATGAAAAATCATACATGCGTTATCTTTGGCAAGTACATGTTTGCATTTGCATTTGTAAAATCAACCATACAAGACATGCACACAGAAAAAAGACACAGTTACAGTAAATAATACATCAATATGAAAAAAAATATTCATTCTACTGAAACACATATTAACAAAAAGGAACTCATGAAACATGAAAAAATGAGATATGAAGGACAACGAGGGGACGCTGCCCCCTCGACCCCCTTAAACCATAAATGATAAAACATATAATTAAAAAATCAACATGATATATATACAATATTTGGCAGTATTTAAAAGAGGTCACAATATTATTGTTGCAGATACAATAAGAGAAGAAACAGTGCTGATTATGGCAAAGGTAAGATGTAGGAAACAAGAAATTTTTACCTCAGAAGTAACGGATTCAGAGAAATATGGAGCCAATGGAGTGTCCACAAGCACCAATTTGTAAAGCTCATGCATGTTCTGAGCAATCGCGAGTGTAGCAATGCTGGAAAAAAAATCATAGAGGATAAATTCACACGAACATTGCAAGTGTTAGATAGAAAATAAATATCCTGATAGTAACATTACCTGTCAAATATTCCCAATGGATGGTATTTCTCTAGTAATTCCTGAACATCTCTCTCATGCAAGGTGCCAGTCACAATAAGAACAACAAACCAAAATCATCTCAAACACGTCTGAAAAAAATCGTGTTATTGATCCAGAAGAAGAAGAAGATCATATATTACATAAGGAAAAAGTGTATGACCCCGTAATACATGTTGATCCAAACAATACTATTGATATGTATAAAGGAAAATATGTACTGAAGGAAAAAGTATATGATCCCACAATACATATTGATCCAAAAATACATATTGATATGTATTAAAGAAAAATATGTATTGAAGTAAAAAATGTATGATCCCACAATACATATTAGTATGTATTGAAAGAAAAAATACATTGAAAGAAAAAAATGTATGATCCCACAGTAGATATCAATTGATTGTACTAAAGGAAAATATGTACTGAAGGATATAGAGTAGATGATCCAACAGTACATATTGATATGTCCTGTAGGAACATGCAACATCTCTAAAAGAATAAATAAAAAAATTGTTTTAAAGAAAAATTAAAGTAAACCAAATCAAAACCATAATGAAACAAAAGGTGAATAAAAGAATACGATGGTCTAATCAACCAAATAGTACGATTACAAAAACAGATTCAAAAAAATAGAAGAAACCCTAAAACACGAACAAGAGTGAAAAATAATCATACAGTGTTGATGATAGAAAACATTAAGAGGAAAATTACAAATCGAGAAACCAAAGAATTAAAAAAACAAAAAAAATCATGAAATCGAGTTGATCATCACGATTGAGTTGAAAAAAATAAAAACTGAGATGAAATCATTTAGAGATTGTGAATACAGAATATACCTGGAACCAAAATCGATCTTCAAAGACGAAAACCTAAATTGTTAGGGCAACAACAGAAGTGAGAAAGAAAAAAACAGAGTTGTGTGAAGATAAAAGAAATTTGATTTGTGTTTCTAATCTTATCTAATGAACAACAGGTAGTTTTGGAATTTACAAAAGTCGTAGAACACCTCTTACACGTGTTGTGGACCTGGAGATAATTTTTTTGGTCCAAAAATATGATTTTGGACTAGCAGTTAATCCATGTCTAATGGATGGACTACACACTAAAGGAGTCCTTTAGAATGGATTAACTAGTAGTTCCTAGTAAACTTTATGGACCGATATTTCACCGATATTTAAAACCAAAATCTCCCCGATACAAAGTTGTACTAATCGCTCTCGACCGATATAAACCGAAATCCGATATTGAATATATGAGTAAACTAATTTTGTTATATTTTGTATTCTTTAACTTTTAGGCTTTCAGCGTAATTCTGATCTCTCAATGGTAAATTTCCTTTTTATATGGATACGTTTCCTTTTCAAAAAAAAAGGAGGAAAAAAAAACGTTAAATTTTCTTTTTATATATTTTTCCTATTTTGGTCTAATTTCCTTTCTTCTATTTGGTAGGAAAAACTATTCCATGTTAGATACAATGTGATTACATAAATTCTTTTCCACAAAAATTCTTCAAAAAAATGGAGGAAACTCAACAGCAAGAACCCGACAGCTCTGCTTCTAGTGATGGTCCCAATTTTTTCACTTGTGAAATTTGTGTAGAAATAGTTCAAGTGAACAGTCAATTCAAGAGCATGGAGATGAGTGGATCCTTGCATCTTATTGTAATAATTGGGTCGCCAAATATATTCAAGAAAAGGTGATCGAACACAACATATCTGAGATAAAGTGTCCTAATCCCGACTGCAATGTCATGTTGGACGCTTCCTTGTGCCAATCTGCCCTCCCTAACAAAGTTTTTGAAAAGTGGTGCTGTGTTCTTTGCGAATCAGCAGTACTTTTGGAATCATCTAAAGGAGGATTAGCGTACCGAAGATCTTATTGTCCTTTTCGAGATTTTTCTGAATTGATTCTAAACGACTGCGTTAGAACTTCACCCTCGACGAATAATAACAATACCTCCAACAAGATTACTATATCAAACTGCCCGAACTGCAAAAAGCTATTCTGTTTTCATTGTATGGTTCCATGGAAGGAAAATCATGGTTGTAGAAGACATGAGACTATAATTGATATTGATAGTTGTTTATGCCAAAATTCCCATTGACATCAACAACCAATGATTTGATGAAAAACAGTAAATAGAAAGATTTTAACTAACATTTATTTACAAATCAAATATATGATCAAATTACAGTCTCAAATTCATAATCTTTTTTAAGTATAGAAGATGAATCATGATAGTGAAACTTTTAAATAGTATCTTCCACAATGAATACATACATAATGATCTTTTTCCTTCTTCTCTGATTACTCTTCCTTAGCCTCTTCTTCTTTTTAATTTTTTCGACCCCTTCTCTGTTGAACGCTCTCTTCTATTTATAGATTATCTAATGGGTCCCTCTTGTCCCGATACCTTCTTTTGTTCTCCTTATTACCTTTGGATCGGGATGATTGTATGGTTGACAGGTCATGCTCTTTACTTTTTGGTCTGTTACCTTGTATGATTAACACGTACTCTTCGTTCTTTAAAATCATCTTTGTCCCGATCACATGTGTCAACCATGTGGTTAAAGTAAATAAAAGTAATTATTGTTTTTACTTTCCCGCTCCACCTTCATTATTACTCTTACTTTCTCGTTCCATATTCATTATTACTCTTACTTTCCCGTTCCTCGTTCATCATTACTCCTACTTTCCCGTTCAATAAACATTTAATGCTATCCCTTTCGATCAGTGTGATACTACTTTCCCGATCTTATGTGTCAAACATGCAGGGATTTACTCAGTCTTTCACATCTGTCCTTTTTCGATCCTTTGATACGGCTTTGATTGTGTGCTTCTCGTTCTTCTTAGTACCACTGACTCCTTCTTTAATCGTCTTACACGTGTCGTCCTCCTTTTATTTCCCAACAATAGTAACGATGTTTCGTTCATGTCGATGGTTAAGCACAGGAGATTGGAACAATGTCCAAATTGCTACCAGAAGTTGTGCTTCCATTAGATGCAGGTATTTTTTTTAATTTTTTTTTCTTATTCTACTTTCCTTCTTGCTGCTCGTGATTTATTTAAGCCTGTCCGAGTCATTAGTGTTTTAGAGAACGGGTAATTAACTTTTGTAATTTTTATTTCAGGTGTAAAACCAGATTTTGCTACAACTGTGGAAGGGAGGGATGTGTATGCAAGTACAGCTGGTGCCAGTGTCTGTTCCATTTGTTTCTGATACTATTATTCTTCATCTCGACATTCTATATCTTTTCAAAAAGGAAGTGAGGGATTTCTTTCCCCACATAAGACAATGGGCAAGACTGGATATATGATGAAGTTCTTACAATTTTGGAAATGTAGATTGTTAAGAATGGCACATAGGCTTTCTCCTCTTTCTGAATGTTTAATGGCAAATCTATTACAATATTACTTGGACAAGTTATATTCGAATCTACTAACCAAAACGAAAGTTATTAGATTTAGAATTAATAAGAGTATTTGCTTTGTGTGTTACCTCTGCTCCAAACAACAATTGAGGATGATCCATAACTCTATGGCCCTTTCTTCGTCCAGGACCCCTTGTGCTTGTCAAATGACAATCATAATCTTATTCCATTTAGGTAATCGATTATGCATTTACAATCCATTTCTATAGAGAAATTAGTTAAAGCCTTCTCTTTAGCCTATTTTGCTCCTCCGTTACTGTTTTTGCTTCTTCAGCTGAAGATGTTCTACGGATTCCTCCTCTCGTTCCTCGGAAACCTGCCATGTTTCGTAATATCAAACCAAGTCCAGCAATGTCCATGCGGCGTCAACATTTATCTTTAAACATACCCTTGTACTCATACAGTGTTGAGAACTAATAGGCTAATGAACACTTGTAATTACACTAGAAATGATAAAAGCTTACATCTGGCCTAGAGGGGGTCCAAAACTGTGCGTATCTCTGAATTTTGATGGACACAAACAAACTGTGCCGCATCCCTTACCATCTAATTTTGTGTATTTTCAAGACTTAGCAAAAAAAAAGACGAATAATAAGAATAGTGCTAGCAATCCAGGGAGGGAAATTGCTAGACGCAGTTGACACCTTCCATTAAAGATTGTCTTCCCAGTAAACATCAACTCTGTCATGGACTTGGCTAATTCTTCTTCTAATCTTTTTGATTTGTCAGAGAAGTTACTTTTGATGTTTTTCTTCTGTGGTCAATCTGGATGCGGCTAGAAACAATATGGTTTTACATGAAAAGGTTTTTGATGCCTCTGCCATCATCAATGAAGCTTATAGACAAGCTTGAGAGTTTGTATGAAAATGCACTATGTACAGAGATTACATCCAAGAAGAAGACTTATTAATTTGCTTCTTTCTCCACGCATATAGCTCTTACAGAGATCTTAATGCACAAATATTTGATTAAACTTAGCTAAAAAGAAGAGAAAAACAACTTAAACATACATCTTCCACATAGTATGACCATCCCAATACTATACTTGGCAATAATATTTGTAATCTTGTTTCATCTTGTTTTTTTCGTCTGTTTTTTTCCCAATTCTTGATCAGTTATCAAAAGGAGATGTCCATATCTCTATTCTCACTTTAGATAACTCTCCAACACTTCATATGGCAAAACATGTCCTATCACCACTTGATAAGATATCACTCCTGTCATTCAGATAGAGAGATAGTGTACTGAGAGTTGAAAACAATAAAAACACCCCCACAATTCAAGCATTACTGACACAAGTACTGCACATTAAGTTCAAGCATAAAAAATTCTCACCATCCATCTTTGAGATATGTTTTTCAACTTTTTTTGCACAGCCATTACAATGCATTGAAACCCTTAGCACCACCATCTACAAATTCAACAAAAATTAAGGAATAATGCCATTGCAAAAAAAAAAAATAGAACTAAGTACAAATTGGAAAATTTGAAGTTGAATCTTTAATTATTCTCACCTTTGGTTTTTGAAAAGCCAAAGTTTGTGTTCCATTAACAGGATCTCCTAATTTCATCAATTGGTGACTTCTTTCTTTTCCAATCAATGGTTTTCTTTCAAAATCATCATCTTCTAGTGCTTCTAAAGAGTTTATACAAAAACAAAAGTTTGAACCTTTAGGTGGTGACATACAAAAACAATCCAACACTTTGCCAAATGTTAGCCTCCCCATTATACCTAAATTCTTTGTATCTCTTCACCCACAAAAGAAAAACTTGAAATTAAAAAAAATAAATGAAAACCTCAAAACCTACTTTCTTACTAGACTCCACAATCCTCTCGTAACATCTGCAAAATATTTTATAGAGACCCAAAGTCTAAAAAAAAAAAAAGGAAATGTGAAATGTCAAGGAAAAAGAAATTCTAATTCCCAACTTTATAATAGGAAAATCTCTTCTGAAGTATAGTACTCTAGAGAGATAGTCATTGAAAAGGATTAAAAGCTTAGGCAAGAAAAAAATGAAACTTTCAAGAGAGTACTACTTCAACTACTGGCTAGTTGTAACCACTGTGAGACTGTGAGAGTGAAGTATGGTAAAGTAGTCAGAGACCCATATATTCTGGGAGATCAATGAATGAAAAGGGGAATAGAAGTAGTAGTAGTAGTATAAAGAGACAAAACAAAAAGGTAAGGTATTAGCAGGAGAGAGTGAGCAGTACAACTCTACAACTCATGGAGTTCATGAACAGATAGTAAGAAAAAGTAAGTAGCAAGGAACAACAATGATAGCTAGCTAGTGGGGGTTTAGATGGAGATAATAAACTTTTGACATGTGTTTATCACTTCATCACAGATTGGCATGTCTCCTATGTAAACATGTAGTAGTAACTTCTAAACTTATAATACTTTCGTTTTAGGAAAAAAATTATCATCATTTTTTTATTTTAACCTATTTTTAAATTAAAATAAAAAAGTGATAGTAACTTTTTTATTGAAACGAGGTATTATAAGTTTAGAAGTTACTACTACATATTCACCCAATCTGTGATGAAGTGATAAACACACGTCAAAAGTTTATTATCTCCATCTAAACCCCCACTAGCTAGCTACCATTGTTGTTCCTTGCTACTTACTTTTTCTTACTATCTGTTCAAGAACTCGAGGAGTTGTAGAGTTGTACTGCTCACTCTCTCCTGCTAATACCTTATGAAACGGAGGAAGTACTAATGATTTTTATGAAGAATGTAAGGAATGGCTACATTACATATATCGAGTGTGATGCCTGAGAGAGAGTGAGGGCATGTATTATTTATAATAGATGCATGGCTTGTGTCATTTTATTGACAATCACCTTTTTATATACCTTAATAAAATAGCCAATCAAAAATACACAACATGAATTTACAAAAGGAGTACCCCTAGCACTAGATTTTCTTTTTGTCGCTTAATCAAAAACTAATTACAAACTTCTTCTTTTTTAATATTTTTGTGCACTACACTTTTTATAAAAGAAGCCTGATATAGGGGCTCCAACATCAATAAAGGGGCTCCAATAATAAGACGAAATAGGGACACTATGAAGTAAAATTCAAAAACCCCTTATCCATAATATTTTCACAATACCCAAATCACCCTTTATTAATATGTTAATTACCTTAAATAGTGAAAATTTAATTAAACTAATCATGGTTAATTAAACTTAATCTTTGACTAACACAAATTGAAATCAAATATATTTTTTTTTGATTTGTGATTTGGGGATGAAAAACTAGATGAAATGTGAGAAAAAAATTTCGTTTTTTTTTTAAACCCTAGTTTTTGATTTAATCAACCATAGTAACCATTTAGGTCTTTCTAGATTAAAATCTTGATCATTTTATGGCTCAAATTAGATGAAATCACGAATTGAAAGTTTGATTTTGTGTGATTCAGAGACAGTTACGGTTGGGTTTCATTACGAACCCAACCGTAACACCAAGAACACCTTCAGTTACGGTTGGGTTTTGACTCCAAACCCAACCGTAACCTCAAGAACACTATGAACACCCTTTGAACACATAGTTACGGTTGGGTTTGGCTTAAAACCCAACCGTAACTCATCCTTTTTAGCATTGATTTTTGAGGTCAAATTTGAGTTTTAAAATCCAAATTTTGAAGTTATTCAACCATTTTAACTAGATTGTAGGTAAATTGGGTCATTCAAACACACAAAAACTGAAAAATCAACAAATTAGAGATTCCAAATTTTGAGTTATCAGTAGAATTTACGGTTGGGTTTTGGCTAAAAACCCAACCGTAACTAATTATGTTAGTTGCATGTTTCATGATATAGTTACGGTTGGGTTTTGCATTAAAACCCAACCGTAACTAATCTTTAAACCCCAATTGTAAAATTATATAAATAAATTTTGAGATTTTTTCATTTCTATCTTGTAGAGAATTGAAAGACGAATCTAACCCAAAAAAAATGAGGTCAATCGGACATCGTATGAAGGAGTTATGATCAAAACGGTGAATTTTTTTTTTGTATCCAGGAATAGTTACGGTTGGGTTAGACCAATAAACCCACCCGTAACTCGCCCCGCATAAGGAGAGTTACGGTTGGGTTTATTGGTCCAACCCAACCGTAACTATTCCTGGATACAAAAAAAAAAATCACCGTTTTGATCATAACTCCTTCATACGATGTCCGATTGACCTCATTTTTTTTTGGGTTAGATTCTTCTTTCAATTCTCTACAAGATAGAAATGAAAAAATCTCAAAATATATTTATCTAATTTTACAATTGGGGTTTGAAGGTTAGTTACGGTTGTGTTTGATTGAAAACCTAACCGTAAATGTTAATTGAGTCTTCATCTCCTACATTTGAAGTTACGGTTGGGTTTGTTTAATAAGCCAACCGTAATATGAAGAAAAAATTAGTTACGGTTGGATTTGGTTGAAAACCCAACCGTAAATCTGGACAAAAATGGTGTTCTTCGGTGTTCTTGGTGTTACGGTTGGGTTCGACATGAAACCCAACCGATAATAGTTACGGTT
>JAJJMC010015296.1:850925-866107 GCA_023531435.1 Papaver californicum
TTGAGAAATTTGATTAAAATGGAGAAGGAGAAGATATGGAGGAGATGAAAAATTTTTAATTAAAGGATAAATTTGTCTTTTTTTTATTAGATAAAGGGTAAAATGGACATTTAACTTTACCCCTAGAACATCCCTTATCGTAAAATTGGATCACCTTGGCTCAACTAGAAGCCCCTCTATTGATGTGGGAGCCCCTATATCAGGCTTCTTATAAAAATGCAGTGGAATACATACAGGATAAACATATCCGGACTGTCAGAAATTACTAAAGGAGATATCAGTCCAGTCATTGGTTAAAGTTATTTTATTTTATATAAATTCATACCGTCCCATAAATATTGATATTTTTCCTTCATCAATCTTGATATAAATCATGTTTTTCTTAATTCATTCATTTCTCTTACTCCAACTAATTTTTAATCATATACTTTTTAACTTTCATTTCTCTCTACTAAGTTTTTTTTAGAACCATGTTAAAATACTTGGGAAATGTAAAATACAAAAAATGCCTAGGCTAGCTACAAACTTAAGTATCATGTGCCATGACTTGAATATTTGTTTGAGTTAGTTGAAATCCTGTGAATTTTCTTTCAGTTCTCAGTTTGATATTTCACTGTTGATAGAATAGAGATTGAATCAGGGTATATATATATATTTTGTTGTAAAGAAGTTGAAAAGTGAGAATAGTATTTATAGATAGACAGATCAATCAAAATAGAAAAGACTAATAATGAGGGCACTTGGATGGGAACACCTTGTCTTAGTACTTTGTCCTATATATTCGTTCATTTTTCTTACAAATCTCAAAATATTATTGACGAATTGGTCCTCAATTATTGGCATTTCTATGGACTCCTGTAAGATTTATTAATAGTATTATTATTATGTAACCATAACCCTGTTTTACCACTTAAAATATATTTCTTTCTGGTAGTCAAATAACAGTCCAACCTCAGTTTCTTTCGGTTGCTTTCTGTTTGTCCATTCTCTATGCTCTCCTTTTGTGTGCCACTGTGATAAAATTGAAGGATATTTTGTATTATCATTAGTTCAATTTTAGTAATCGATCTACGGAGGCTAACACTAGTAAAATAAAGAATAGAGAGAAAGAATGAAGTTTATTCCCTTTTATTACATAAGTTCGTTGAAATGTTTCAATACCCCTTACAAAAAGCGTATGAACCATATTTATAGACAAAGACTTATATTGTTTACATTAACTGGATGATGTTATCCATTACACGTGTTTAACAACATGTTATCAGTTTCATGCAAAAGGCCACTTTGGGTTCATCTGTTACTACAGGTAAACAACCATACTTTGACTAAGGTAAATACTTTGATTTCTCTATGGTGGGTCAACCACTTAATACAGATATTATAACACTCCCCTTTGGATGACCCAACAATTTAAATATGTTGTCTCTTAAAAACCTTGTCGTTTTGATGGGACAAAAACCCGAGCAAAGAGTATAACAAATCCGTTGTCTCGTCAAAACCTTGTCAGAAAAATCTTGTAGGATAAAAACTGGTCGAAGGAAAAAGAGTACAACACTGGTATCTTTAAAAGGGTGTTGATTACCACTAAGTTTCTCCCTTCTTCAAAGTTGTGTCAGGAAAACCGTTTTGGAAAAAACCCGAAAACTTGAAGCTTATACATGAGGGTGGCCGCTTCCACGAATTCTCTCCTTTGTTAAAATTACGTCAGGAAAACCATTTAGGACAAAACCTCAGCTCATAATAAGATTGGTCACTGCCATAACTTTTCTCATATCTGAAAATTGCGTAAGGAAAACTACTTGGGGCAAAACATGTACGCCTACGTCAGGAAAACCACTTGGGACAAAACCTGAATGCCAAAAATTCATAATAATGTCGACGTCGATCCTCAAGTTTCCTCGTTAAAAACCTTGTCAGAAAAACCACATGGGACAAAACCTGACCATAGGAAAAGAGTACAACGGACTTCACCGGATGATGGTGTTGGACACGCATATGCTGCCTCGTTAAAACCTTGACAAGGAAAACCCCTAGGGACAAAACCATGGCGAAGGAAAAAGAGTACAACGCGTTTAAGTCCAACGGAGGTTCCACGAGTTTACCCCCCCTAAAGTATAAATTTCTTAAAACGGTTGGGGTGTGAATATTATACAACTTTTAGAAAACTGTTTTACTATTTGCAGTTTTTGGAGGATTGATTGTCGGGTTTTGGGCCAAGTGCACAATCGCCATTGTACACCTCGCATTTAAATCTCCATCCATTTCACACCAATTTAAGTTTTCCGCTTTAACTTCAGGCACGATAATGAAAGGTTTCTTGTAAACTCATTTTTACCGTAGAATCAATTCTAGCCTTTAAAAGCGTAACCTGCAAAATAAAAGTTAGAACAACAAGATAATGCATGCATTATATGCGTATATAGTACTTCTTGACCATAAAGTATTATTTCTACGTACTGATGGGTTTGTAAATAGTGGTAAGAAAAGTATCGTTTGCTCGAACTTGTGAAGATTGAATTTAGATTTAATAAATTAATTTTAAACTAAAAATATACACAAAATATAAAAATAATATTAAAAAATACTGAGGTTATGGATTTCACCATTAACCAATTAAAGTGATTCGATTCTATAATTATAATTATGCAATCTTAAATTTAATTTGTTCTAATATGTTACAGAAGTAGACTCTCAAAATAACAATTGTATAACAAAAGCATGGAACATCTAAAACCTAGGCCAAAGCATGTACCATCTAACGAAATCACAATTGCTTAACAAAAATCATTAAATCAATTTTTAATCAAGGCAAATAATCATAAAAGAAATTGCAAACATTAATTAAAATAGAAATATACCACTTTTATTGAAACAACGGCTTCTTCCGTCACCTCAGCATATGGGGTTTAGCTCATCTTGCTCAAAACACCCTCAAAAGTTTGGTACATAGCTCAAAGTGTTTGAAAATAATGAAAAAGAGTGAAAATAATGAAAACAATGAGTTTGCAACTTTCATTAACGTTACAGACTCACTGTTACAGGGGGATAACTGTTTCCTGAAGCTAAACGTTGCAAATGAAGATATCGGTTGCAAAGTTAAAATCTTTAGCAACAGAATCTTCAAACTTTTCGCCACGGAACCTTCAACCCTTTCGCAACGGAATTTTCATCTTCTTCATCATGATCATCAGCAGATTTTTTTGGAAGTTTGATTTTTGCGCTCTGGCCTCTCCAGACCCCCTTTTGATGATAATCCACGTGTTATATATATACTACATCAACAACCAAGCTTTCAAAACTCAAGAATATCGTGTAAACAAAGTTTTTAATCCTGACGGATCTTTTTTTGATAAGAAAGAAAATCTCATTGATGATGTTTGATTTTGTTTAAGACATAGGACTTAATGATATTGCATTTTTTTTGCCTTGTTTCCTTACCATAACCCGAGAGAATATCTTCTTAAATAAAAGTCGAGAATGATCCTTCCATTTTAGTCGATTTGATTTGATATTTTCCAAATATTCACGAGATTCTCTTGGCTATTTTTCAAGTTTCCACTTTGTGCATGATTCCTCATTAAGACAAGAAGATATCTTGTCTTAAAAGCCTTAAAATCTCTTCCAAATTTTTAATCCCAACTTACGCAGATAAATAGAAGAAAGTCCCGCCAATTTTCAAATTTGAATAAAGTGAGGTGGGTGCCCTTATCACATAGCTGGGTTCCTTTAGAAAACTTGATGGGTGCCTTTAGTAAATTTTATGGGTTCCTTTAACACTTTTTCGAGCCAATTTTTCCATTATTATTTATTTCCCAAAAATACCTACAATTATATACAATGACACAATTAGTACACAATCGAGCTTTAACAATATACAAAATGGGAACAAATTAGACACATAAATGTGTCTATCACGTACATAACAGTAACTATTCCTGGTTACAAATAGATTTCACCGTTTTGATCATAACTCCTTCATACTATGTCCGATTGACCTCATTTTTTTTGGGTAAGCTTCGTCTTTCAATTATCTACAAGATAGAAATTAAAAAATCTTAAAATATATTTATCTAATTTTACGATTGGGGTTTAAAGATTAGTTACGGTTGGGTTTGGTTGAAAACCTAACTGTAAATCTTAATTGAATCTTCATCTCCTACATTTGAAGTTACGGTTGGGTTTGTTTAATAACCCAAATGTAATATGAAGAACAAATTAGTTATGGTTGAGTTTGGTTGAAAACCCAACCGTAAATCTGGGGTGTTCTTGGTGTTACGGTTGGGTTCGACATGAAACCCAACCGTAAGTTTCTCTCAATAACAAAAAATTCATCTTTCAAATCGTGATTTCATCAAATTTGAGCCATAAAAAGATCAAGAGTTTAAGATAGAGGTATACTCAATGCTACTATGGTTGATTGAATCAAAATCTAGGGTTTGAAAAAAAAAACGACAAAATTTTCTTAAATTTCATCTAGTTTTTCTTCCCACAAAACAAAAATTTTAAAAAAAAAATTGAATTCAGTTTTTTTAAATACAAGATTATGTTAAATTAATCAGGATTAGCTTAATTTAATCTTAACTAATTAATATAATTAAGATTACTAATCAGGGATGGTTTGGACATTGTAAAAATATTATGGATAAGGGGTTTTTGAGTTTTACTTCAAAATATCTTTATTTCGTCTTATTATTAGAGCCCCTCCAGGATATAGGAGCCCCTATATCAAGCTTCTTTGTATTTTTTTTTAAGGGGGCGGAGGGGTCAATTTTCTAAAATGTTGATACCATGTGATATGTCAATCACATGTTTCTTGCTCAACGGTTGTTTACTCTAAAACTTTTGACCTCAAACTTCTGATGTTGCTTTGGAATTGGAGTTTGCACCGGAGGACGACAGACATTAGATCAACTAGAAAAGATGACTGCAGCTCTTATGGACAATGGTTGTGAGGACATAAATCCAACTCAAACACGTGTCATAAAATTAGAATTTATGGAATCGATTGTATCTTAACTAGATATCAAAGTTTAATTTATAAACTTAAGTATTTTTATGTAATTTTATTTCAACTCTCTGCTACATAAAAAAAAAGTATTAGGTATTAGAGGGAGGTTGATCATTTTTATCTTCTCCACCACCATATTTTAGATCTCAAACTCTTTATAACCTCTATTAATGGAATTCATGTAAACATACTCAATCATAGTGAAACTCTATTCCGTGGATGTAAATCATATTGATCGAACCACGTAAAAATCATGTGTGTACTTTATATTCTTATACTTTTATTTTTCGTATTTGATTGTGAATGTTGTTAATATGTTAGGATTGTTTTTGGGTGTGTTGTGGGATTTTATGCAATTATATTAGGTAGAAGATATAAAAGATGTTTTAAGATCGTTTTTAGGTGTGTTGTGGGATTTCCTACAATTACATTTTAGCCCTAGAAACATGGATTGAAATGGTTTAACCTGCCTATTATAAAGTTTTAAGATAACATCAGTGAGATGGGATACGTCAAAGTAATAAATCTTGCTGGATCTTTAAGTTCTAAGGGTAAATGATGAACTTCAACGTAACTTACGAGTTCTCAAATACCAAATAGCTTCTTCTCTTCTTTTTATATTGTTATTAAACATTCAAGTCCGATAGTTTTTAAGTCAAAATATTCAAAAGGATCCATGAAAACTAGATCATGTTCTTCAGTAAAATTCTATTTTTCTTTTAAAATCTTGACCCAAAGTCGAGGTAAGTCGTGGATTTGCTATTAACAAATGGAGTTTACAAACCAGTTTAGTTGATTTTGTAAACATTAGTTATTTGAATTTTGGTTCGATTTGGGAATTTACCCATTAAAACTTGCAGAGCTTGTTAGGATAAAGAGTATAATCTGATTTAGAGTAGATCGAGAAGTACCTTCTTCTTATTTGTTTCATTTCACCCATTAAAAACTTAGATCTGGTGATTTGAAGCAAAGTTTTGGGAAAGTTTTTCACAAAAATTCAGGGTCTGTTCTTCGCTAGGAATTTCATCTAATACTCAAATCAAAATGAATTTAAAGTATAGAATCGTAGCCAATAAATTTTGAAAACACCAAACTGATTTCTTTCGTTTTGTTGGTGTTGGATAAGTACCTTCCTGTAACAGAGAAACACAAACAACAGAGAACTTGAAGATGATTAAGGGAGGGTTAGAATGAAGCAGTACACACACTCAAGCACAGAGAGGTGAAGTCGCCTGTTCAACAGACTGCCCTTAACTCAATATTTGCCAGGTACACCTTCAGGAAGATGTTGATATACCCTTTCAGTGACAAACTTGAAGTCAGGATAAAATCACCTGATACCAACCCAGCTAGCAAAGCTCGTTGGCCCGTTGTGAACTTAACAGTAGAAGAAAAAATGAAAGTAAACTAGTGCGCAAATCAAAGCAAGAAGAGGGGAAAAGTCGTCAGGACAGTGGCTGCGACTGGGGTAAACGAAAAGCTTAGCATTGTTGTTCTTTTATAGGAGAAGTAATCTTTTGGGTTTTAAAACGGTGAAAAAATTAATTTGAAATATAAATCCCCATTAAAACAAAACGTTAAGATTTTTAATTAAAAAAAAAAATTTATGATTTTATTTTTTATTTAATTCAAAACGGTAAAATATTTATTTAAAATAAAGAAACGTTTTCTCATTGATGGGTACACGTGTGCACTCGCAGGAACACGCCAAGCACGCGCCAAACTCACGCCAAGGCTCGCACCAATGGTCGCACCAAGGCTCGCACCAAGGCTCGCACCAAGGCTCGCACCAAGGGTCGCACCAAGGGTCGCACCAAGGATCGCGCCAAGGCTCACGCCAAAAGCACACGCAAAAGCACACGCAAGCACCGCAAGCCCGCGGCCTGCGGTGCTTCGGTGCGAAGCACCGCACATGTATGCATTTTCCCACTAGTCCATTTCCCAATTCCATATCCAATCCACTAGTTCTTTTCCTTATATAGAACGTTTGTGGTAATATGCATGAACTTCCTCCTTGGTTTGCCCAATGTGGGACAACCAAAGGTTTCTCATTCATTAAGAAGTGAAAATGGATGGCTATAATTCCACCCAAGTTTGGACTAGTGATCCTAGCACCCATCAAGTTAATTATAGTAACAAAAATCATTTTAAGTAATAAACTCTTAATTTTAGTATTAGCCATTTTTATTTCCAACAATCCCCCACATGAATGACGAAATCGAAAAATCGAAAAATCGAAAAAACGAGAAATACCTCTTAAGCAATAGGTGACCATTTGGAATTGAACCTTTGCTTAGTGAGAAGCACCGGAACTACTTGATGGTCAGTGAACTTGATGTCTTGAACTGCCATCGTTTCGTGTAATTCTTCAATAACTCCTTACGCGAGATATCTCTTAAAAAGCTGTTAAGTTCACGCCGTTGTGTCCGTTTTGGCCCTGGACGTATCCCGTTTCTCAGAATGCTCTAGAGAATCAGCTCAGTTCTCATAGAAAGCGACCCACTTCCTCATTCAGATAGGTGAGTTCTATCAAGAGTGTTAACTGCTACACCTCATTTCAATCTTAAATTGAAACTATAGAACTCATTAAGACTTTACTCTAAGTCATCCACACTTGCAGTCACACTATCACGTCTACACCATAGGGAAGGGACAGAGAAAATAATTCTCTGATAGTGTTTAATTTACCCGCCACAAATTAGTTGTCTCATTCAAAACCTTGATCTTGGGATCTCCAGTCAGCAAGGTTGAGTATCCTTCATGGCAAGTTTTAATTGATGAGCTTAAGTCCCATCCCCCTTGATGCATTACTAATTATCTCCTTGGACAAAACTTTCATCAAAGGGTCCGCGATATTCTCCTTAGACCTCACAAAGTCAACAGAAATAACGCCAGTTGAGATTAGTTGATTTAGAGAATTGTGTCTTCTCCTTATATGAATAGATTTTCCATTATAGTTGATGTTTTTAGCATTAGCTATTGCAGCTTGATTATCACAATGTATAGATACAGCTGGCACAGGCCTATGCCAGAGAGGAATGTCTTCTAAAAAGCATCTTAGCCAAGTGGCTTCCTCTCCTGCTTTATCTAACGCTATAAACTCGGATTCCATAGTGGATAGAGCGATACAGGTCTGTTTGGAACTCTTCCAAGACACCGCTCCACATCCTAGAGTGAAAACGTATCCACTCGTAGACTTAGACTCCTCTGAGTCAGCTATCCAGTTTGTATCACAGTATCCTTCCAGAACAGCAGGGTATCTCTCATAACTTAACCGAAAGTTTAAAGTGTATTTAAGATACCTCAGCACTCTGAAAAGTGCATCCCAATGCTCTTGTCCTGGATTACAGGTATACCTACTTAGTCTACTCACTGCATAGGCAATGTCTAGTCTCGTGCAGTTCATTAAGTACATCAGACTTCCTATGACACGTGAATATTCAAGTTGCGAGACTCCATTGCCTTTATTTTTCTTGAGTCTACAAGAAGGGTCAAAAGGAGTACTTGCAGGTTTACTATCAAACTGGTTAAATTTCTTCAGAACTGACTCAACATAATGATATTGACTGAGACTGAATCCATTAGACTCCTTTCTAATTTTCATCCCTAGGATTACATCACAAGGACCTAAGTCTTTCATGTCAAAGTTCTCATTCAACATGTTCTTAGTGGAATTAATTATTTCTAAGGTTGTACCTAGTATAAGCATATCATCAACATACAGGCATACCATCACACAAGCATCATTGACAGATTTAGTGTAAACACATTTGTCAGCTTCATTTATTTTAAAACCACTAGAGAACATTACATGATCAAATTTTTCATGCCATTGTTTAGGTGCTTGTTTCAAGCCATATAAAGACTTTTTAAGTCTACACACCTTCTTTTCATAACCCTTCACCACAAAGCCCTCGGGTTGATCCATATAAATTTCTTCATCTAGTTCACCATTTAGAAACGCAGTTTTTACATCCATTTGATGTATCTCTAGGTTATGGATTGCAGCAATTGCAATTAGCAACCTAATTGAAGTTATTCTAGTGACAGGTGAATAAGTGTCAAAAAAAAATCTACACCTTCTATTTGTTTATAGCCTTTAGCTACAAGTATAGCTTTATATTTTTCCACGGTTCCATCAACCTTACGTTTTCTCTTAAAGATCCATTTACAACCTATGGTTTTGCTCCCTGGAGGTAAATCTACTATTTCCCAGGTTTCATTCTGAATAATAGAATCCATCTCACTAATAGTGGATTCTTTCCACCATGGAGCTTCAGACGAAGTCATGGCCTCTTTATAGGTTTGTGGATCAGATTCAACTAAACAGGTAATGAAGTCTGGCCCAAAAGATTTTTCTAATCTAGGTATTTTGCTTCTTCTTGGCTCATAAACAGGTTCATCTTCTTCTACCGGTAATGAATGGCTAGAAGAAGGGACATCTAGAGGATCTACACGTATCACGCGAGATTCAGTTTTCATTGGAAAAACATTTTCAAAAAACGAAGCATCTCTAGATTCCAAAATGGTGTTCACACCAATTTCTGAGTTATCGGAACTCACAACCATAAATCTATAAGCAGTGGTGTGCTCGGGATATCCTAGAAATACACAATCAACGGTTTTAGGTCCTATTTTATTCCTCTTAGGTGGAGGAATAGAGACCTTGGCTAAACACCCCCACTCTTTGAGGTATCCATAAGAGGGTTGTTTGCCTTTCCATAATTCATACGGTGGTTTTTTCTGTTCCTTTAAGGGGCACTCTGTTCAGGATATAGCAAGCTGAGAGGACGGCCTCCCCCCACAAGTTCGCCGGTAGTCCTGAACTGATTAACATGGCATTCATCATCTCCTTAAGGGTTCGGTTTTTCCGTTCAGCCACACCATTAGATTGTGGTGAATAAGGAGGAGTTACCTCATGAATAATGCCATGTTACGCACAAAAGTCTCCTATAGGAGTTACGTATTCACCCCCACGATCATACCTAACAGTTTTAATAGCGGTACTCATCTGGTTTTCTACTGCTAATTTATATAATTTAAATGCTTCAAGAGCATCATCTTTTCCTTTAAGCAAGAAGATATGACAGTATCTAGTACAGTCATCTATGAAGGTAACAAACCATTTTTTTCCACCTCTGGTTTGGATTGATTTCATATCAACTAAGTCAGAGTGAATTAACTCTAAGGGATTAGAAACTCTGTGGACATTTTTCTGAAAAGGCTTCTTCGCATATTTTGATTCTACACAAACTTCACATTTATGTTCATATTCCAAATTTAATTTTGGAATGCAGCCAGATTTTGCCAATTTGTTCATTGAATTATAATTTACATGACCAATTCTACCATGCCAAATATTCAATGAGACAACAACATAAGAAGAATCAACTTTATTAATTTCAGTAGAGATTGCAGATAATTTGTAAAGGCCCTCAGCCTTATAGCCCTTTTCCACAAAGTCCCTACCCTTAATGATAATCACTTTTCCGGACTCAAAAACAATTTTAAATCCCTTGTCATCTAGCACACCACTTGAAACGAGATTCTTGCAGATGTTTGGTACATGTAACACTTCATTCAATGTGAGGATTTTCCTAGAAGAAAGCTTCAGCGAAACCTTTCCTTTTCCTGCAACTTGTGCTGCAGAAGAATTACCCATATAGAGTTTTTCTCCCTCTCCTACTGTCTGGTAGGAGGTGAACATATCCTTGCTTCCGCAGACATGTTTGGTAGCTCCAGAGTCTACCCACCAGTCCCTCACATTGGTAACTAAATTCACCTCAGACACCGTGCCAGAAAATTCATTTTTACTACTTTCAGCCAGGTTTACATTTTGTTTCTTAAAATTCGCATCTTTGCGTTTTCTACAATGCATTGCCATATGGCCAGACACACCACATACATAACAAGCTCCCTTAATCTTACCAATAGCAGATTTTGGTTTTTGAAATTTACCTTTTCCTTGAGGTCCAGGCTTGCGCTTGTTGTGGTCCAGACTGAGTGAAGCAAACTTGTGTTCGATCACATGAGCTTTGTTTGACATGTCTCTTGCAGAGGAGACATTCTTGTCCTTTGAGCACGGCAACTCTTCAACTTGTATTTTCTTGCCCAGTTCTATCATAGTAATCTCACCAGTTTCATGCCTTAGTCTTCTCTTGTATTCGGCCCATGAACTTGGTAACTTTTCAATCACAGCAGATACTTGAAAGTTTTCAGAAATAGTCATACCTTCAGCAATGATTTCATTAATAATTTTCTGCAACTCCAGAAACTGGTAAACCACAGATTTTTCATTCAGCATCTTGTATTGTAAAAAACGTGCAACCAGAAACTTTTTACTTCCTGCAGTTTCTGCTTCATATTTATCTTGCAGTGCAGACCATAAATTGTGAGCAGAAAAATCATCTTTAGCATTGTAAAAATCATACAGAGAGTCTTCAAGGCAATTTAAAATATGATTTTTTGCTAAATAATTATTTCTCGTCCAAGTCTCTTTTTCCTTGGATGATTCAGGAGTATCCATAGCTTTGTTATATGGTTACAACACTATTTCATCAAGCATGTGGAAACTCAGGAAAAAGAGCATCTTCGACTGCCATCTCTTAAAATCCTTACCAGAAAACTTCTGAGGTCTCTCAACATCAGTTTTTGCCATTGTTACAGAAGATCTTTTGATTGCACAGATATTGAGTTAAGATTGTTGGATAAGTACCTTCCTGTAACAGAGAAACACAAACAACAAAGAACTTGAAGATGATTAAGGGAGGGTTAGAATGAAGCAGTACACACACTCAAGCACAGAGAGGTGAAGTCGCCTGTTCAACAGACTGCCCTTAACTCAATATTTGCCAGGTACACCTTCAGGAAGATGCTGCTATACCCTTTCAGTGACAAACTTGAATTCAGGATAAAATCACCTGATACCAACCCAGCTAGCAAAGCTCGTTGGCCCGTTGTGAACTTAACAGTAGAAGAAAAAATGAAAGTAAACTAGTGCGCAAATCAAAGCAAGAAGAGGGGAAAAGTCGTCAGGACAGTGGCTGCGACTGGGGTAAACGAAAAGCTTAGCATTGTTGTTTTTTATAGGAGAAGTAATCTTTTGAGTTTTAAAACGGTGAAAATTTTAATTTGAAATATTAAATCCCCATTAAAACAAAACGTTAAGATTTTTAATTAAAAAAAAATATATTTATGATTTTATTTTTCATTTAATTCAAAACGGTAAAATATTTATTTAAAATAAAGAAACGTTTTCTCATTGATGGGTACACGTGTGCACTCGCAGGAACACGCCAAGCACACGGTAAACTCACGCCAATGGTCGCGCCAAGGCTCAAGCAAGCACCGCAAGCCCGCAAGCCCGCGGCTGTATGCATTTGCCCACTAGTCCATTTCCCAAGTCCTTATCCAATCCACTAGTTCTTTTCCTTATATAGAACGTTTGTGGTAATATGCATGAACTTCCTCCTTGGTTTGCCCAATGTGGGACAACCAAAGGTTTCTCATTCACTAAGAAGTGAAAATGGATAGCTATAATTCCACCCAAGTTTGGACTAGTGATCCTAGCATCCATCAAGTTAATTATAGTAACAAAAATCATTTTAAGTAATAAACTCTTAATTTTAGTATTAACCATTTTTATTTCCAACAATTGGTTCGGGGATTCATATAGTGAACTTCGCTTGGTTTCTCTCATCTGTTCAGCAGGCTAGCCATTATCCGCAGCAGCGAAGGAATGAAATCCCACTTTGGCGCTCAACCGATCTTTTGTTGCAAAGCTTCGCAAACCATTGGCTGATGGGAATTGATTACAAATCACCATGGCTGTAATTCCTAGAAGAACCAAGTTCGTAAGATGATAAGCTTGCGAAGTTTAAGTTCATCTCGCTGGATAGATGAATAAGCAATCAAAGTTCAATTCGCACATAAGCATTTTCAAAGTAATCAGCTTGTCCCTGATTTAAGTGTATCATAAGTTCAATTCGCAATCAGATTGCGAAGTTTATGGAGCTGAAGTACTCTTCGCCAGAAAATCATCGTGGAAACCTAATAATGAAGTCTCACTGACGCAATTGAGGTGCTCAGCGAACTATAGAGGGAATGCACTTCTGACAAACTCGATCTGTTGGATTAAGATTGTTAAATTTTTGTCATCTCGCTGATCAAATTATGAGATTTCATTCGTCAGCGCTCACCAGCGAGAAGGAATGAATCAAAATACAGCTAGCTCGCTAGCAAGTAGTGATGACATGTCGTCAAACAAATGAATGTAATAATGAAATATGTATCTTCGCAAGAATATCGAAAGGATAATTATAAGTAAGGTTCACTCCATCCGTGAGTATTACTAGTACCATCAGCAAACGAATCACTCGCAGCAGAACCAGCTATAATCCTCTACAAATAACTTGCAAATACCAAAAATCACGTGCGAGAAATACCTCGGACCACCAATCAAGTTCGCGTGGAGCTGTTGTTTCGGAAAATATCTCTGACAAACCAATTGGCAGAACACAACAAGGTAGTTCCGTGAGAAATTCAAACTCGTAGACTACAATAGGCAAACTTGTTGCGAAGTTCAACTCAGAATAAATTATCACTACTTCATCAGTTATTACTTCGTTACTACTTCGACAGAAATTCTGAAATAACCTCTTTCCCCTTTCCGAAACCATGACGAAGTAACAAACCAACCTATTGTGAATTTCAAGAGCAAACCAAATTTCTCGCGAAGTGTAAACTCAGAACAAGCCGATTTCTTGCGAAGTAACTACTTCCGAAGTTCAAGATCAGAGCAAGACAACTTTAGGCGAAATTCATACTCAGAAATCCTCGCGAAGTAAAAGATTAACAACAAGCGAACTAACTGCACACGAAGTCCAAACTCACAAGGCAAAATAAGTCAGCTTTGTACGAAGTTTAAGCCCAAAAGGAATAAGTAAAGAAAAGATATCAGCGAATAGCGAGAGAAAAGATATCAGCGAAGGTAACATCACAGCATCCGCGAAGTAAGCTCGGCCAATGACCTACAATACAATACTTTGCCAATCAAACTTGGAGGCACTACATCGGCCATTTATCCAGCCCAGAACAGCTATTACTATGGCGAATAAATCATTTCAGTTTCATCAGAATTAATTGTTGGAGAAAAATGAACTTTAAAATGAATTTTAGTATTGGTGGGAATGGACTTTAGGACCTAGATGTCATTAAGGAAGACTAGCTCATTTTTCACAATTGTGAATGAAGAACTTTTAGTCCCACATTGGAGAAACTAAAGAGGAGTTATCTCCTTATTACTACAAAAAATGCAACTAAGGGAGTGCCCTTAGGGTTTGGAAGCTTTTGTGGTTGGGGGAGGACTAAGGCAATGGACTAGTTGGTGCACACATACTTTTCAAACATGTGCGGTGCGAACACGCACGGGCTTGGGCTCGGGTGCGCTTGCGTCTTGCGGACTGTGGGTGCGGGTGTAACCGTGGCTGCTACTGCGGGACTAAGTGTGTGTTGCGGGTGTGGGCGTAGCCAAGGCTGCGGGCCAACCAAGATTTACGTTTTTTAAAACAGAATTTATGACTAATTCAAACCTTGCTTTAAATGTGGGGGCGTATGACCCGGCGAGTCTTTAGGAGAAAATTATTCTTATCCGTTTTAACCATTATCTCCATGATTAATGCGTGGAATTAATTTTTCAAACTTAATGTCCGTGATTATTGCCACATTCTCTTCTTGTTCTACCTATAAAAAGAAAACGAATTTCTCCATTAAAATTCACTCCAGAACAGGCTATTCTCCCTAGTTCTTTTTCCCTCTTCTTGCTTTGTTTTGCGCAACATTGCTTGTTTATTTCCCTTCCGATTTATCTTGTTGTTAAGTTCTAGAGGGTGATTTGTATTGTGTTAATTCAAATCATAACGGGCAGTTCTATCCTGGACACATCTTCTCTGTTGGGGTATAGCATCTCTCATTATTGAGGAGTACCCGAGAACTATTGTGTTAAGGACAATTTGCTGAGCAGGTGGCTCTGTCCTTGTGTGTGCATCAACATCAGAGTGTAGTGATTTCTCTAGCGTTAACAGTTTTTCTCCTGTTTAGTGTTTTCCATTGTAGATTGAAGTGGGGTGTAGCAGTATACACTCTTGATAGAACTCACCTATCTGAATGAGGAAGT
>JAJJMC010015296.1:868578-926235 GCA_023531435.1 Papaver californicum
CCCCATAACTGATGCCAGGGGTGCCGAATAATCAGATGTTGTTTTGTCCATGACATCTGAAAGAGTGATTAATTCCTTCATACCAGCACTAATACACTAATACACCAGAACTTCGAAATCCTGGATAGAGCTAGACATCAAATGCGACCCGAAGCTACAGCAATGCAAACAGCCCATTTCATTGCATTATAAAAGGATTTCGAAAGTCATAGCTCGGACGAACGTGTAAGTTGCCATATCAATGAACAATAATGATTAATTCCTTCGCTGCAGCAATTCAACAACACTTTGATAAATGATAGTCATCTGTGCAACAAAGGAATGTTCGCCCGATTGAGGCAAGAGGCAGCTAAGACCTTAATAAGAGGCAATTAAGACCTAAAAAACCCTACATTACAGGCTAGAACCCCATATGATGTGATTAGAGAACCTTCTACGAGGTGAGGGCGGTAAAAACATAAGACCTATGATTCATCCAAGAGGCAAGAGGCAAATTATAAGACATAAGACACATTACATGGAGAGGTTCTAGGATCTTTTGCCTAAAAAGGTAAGAAGCACACTGAGTAAGACCTACAGGGGGCGGTTAAGACCTCATTAGGAGGCCGATAAAACCTCATCCGCCTAAAGGCAAGAGGCATTTAAGACCTGTTATTCGTTGAATATTGTCGGGTTGTGGTTCGTCGCTACTCGCCACATCATAGCCTGACGAAAGACATTCGGCAGGAGGTATAGACTATGCAAGAGGCGTCGAGGTACACGGTTGAGGCATGGGTGTCCGGCACGTTGGAAGCGTGACCGGCCATTTCCATATGACCAAGTCCTTGATGGTTTATGCCTGGTCCCCAGGACATCCCTCCTAGGTTGTGGACCTCGTACCCTAATCCAAATAGGTGAAGGAAAAAGGGGTCCACGAAGACAAACTGGTTGTTGTATAACCGGATGGGAGGAGCTAGGACTAACTCCCAGAAGTAAGCCTCTTTGAACGGGCAGCCAAGGGGAACATAAAGGGATGGCACCCTCCTCTAGGGAGATGAAGTAACCTGATAAGACGAGGTCTGAGAGACTATTGCTCACGGAAGTATTTAGGCTCGCTTACTTCGCCGACAAAGTAAATGGTCATCAAGAATGCACCGCTTCATATAAAGATAAAAGCATAAGACCAGCACAATAAAGAATGAAAAAATAAGACCTCACGAAGGTAAAATGAAGAAATAAGATCTTATTGAGAAAAAAATGATAACCTAGATATTACTAGGAAAGCTTAAAATTCTAATATTCTTTCGTGGTTCATGTTACACAGCGAACACAACCCTATAAACACTTCGGAGCATAGTAAAAGAACAGAGATTGTATTTAAACCTCGGCGAAGTCGGGATACTACTCCATGTGAATACAACATGTATCCACCCTTCGAAGTTAGCCATACACAAGGGGCACAAAGCCATCAGCTATATACGAGGCAGCTAAGTATCACTTTATCCATTTAAGCTTTTGCACGTATGATATAGAATGAAATAGTACACTAATGATTGACAAATCCAGATTACTTCAGTGAATATTATCCCTTTGTTGACTAATCAAGTTGCTCTCTCCCACCTTGAGGAGCATTGATTAAGATCACCTTACAGGGTGAAACCATTAGCATTGGCTAGTATAAATGCCTAGATAATATTATATCTTCCAAATAAAAATGCTTATCTATGAAATAGTATAGAACAATTTCAACATGTCTCTATACAGAACTTGCATTCCCTCTTACTTATACATTCATACATTAATCTATACAAATTTGAACCCTTAAAGCATGAGTAGTTCCAAAAACACTTTATTCTAATAAAAGCTTATGCTAGAAGCAGGACACATACATGACAAGGATTAGATGATGCTTTTGCTTTTGAAAGCTTTAGTTCCTTCACTTTCCAAAGCAATAGGGGGCACTCATGTATAACAAAGATATGTTACACCTTGCATAAATTTCTTTCAGAGCTTACTTATACACTCTTTTGTAGGACATCATCTAGCAACTACAGGTACATCCGTACTTTGGAGAAGAACTGAAGCAAAATGCCAACAAGCCTCCGTGTTTCTAACAATTCAAGATTCTCATTCCCTGCAATAAACGTTCAATTCCAGAATAACCCATTCAATTCATTCATCAAGTAAGCTCAGGTACGCCCATTATCAACTACAGACAACCTCTTCTCTTCTTCCTATTTCACAGCAAAACACAAGTCATATAAATAGCCTTATTCATCACCATGTTTCCTCTTCAATTCAAATTCAATCACTCAACATTCGCCCACATGTGTTCTTCACCATTTATTTCTCAGCAAGAATTATCACTTAAGTCTTAGTTACATAACTGCAGCAGAAAATCCTCGGAGATATTGCTTCGCTACCTCAAAGAAAATCGATACAGTCATTTCCCAATCCTAATTCCGCGAAGAAAGGACCCTCAGAATTCCCATTAGCAAGTCACAGTCTCGTCAATAAACCTTCTCAGCACAAGCGAAGATCAACAAACAAAATGCCCACCTCGCTCAGATGGGATATCTCGGAAGAAATTGCTTCGTCACTGTAAATAACCTGGAATTGAACCTCACTTTATCTGGTAACAAGCGAAGAATAACACCCATGAGTACTCAGCACCAGAGAAAATCATGAAGCCAAGCATTCACCTAAATACTATCTCCGTTTCAGGAAAAAAGTTACTATCACTTTTTTAAATTGACCTATTTTTAGGCTAAAATGAAAAAGTGATAGTAACACTTTTCCTGAAACGGAGGGAGTAGCATTCAACGAATTTTGGGGATATAAATCGGGCAAAGCCATCAACTCTACTCGTCGAAGAATCATTGTTTGGGCTCAGTCAAAACCCAGCATGCTTAAACCCATCAAAGTCAGCAGGATAAAAAAACAAGCCCATTAGAGTGTTAAGATCAAATTTCAAGTCCAGATCAAAACTAAGACACTTCATCGCCACGTATCTCGCTTCAGAAACCACATCGCCACGTATCTCGCTTCAAAAACTACGCCAGGATAAATTTTTACTTAAGGATTCTTCTTCGAACAATACTAAAAAAAAAAGAGGTAAAATATGAGGGTATAAATCCTACTCAACACGTGGCACAAAATTAGAGCCGAAACGACTTAGCATCTATGGAATCGCCTACACCCTAACTAGACATCATAGCTTACTTTGTAAGCTAAAAACTTTTATGTAATTTTTTTTTCTACTCTCTCTACTACATAAAGAAAATGTATTAGGTTTTAGAGGGGGTTCGATGGTTATTATCTTCAAGCGCTTTAGAGCCTTCATTCATGAAATTCATGTAAACATACTCAATCATAGTGAAACCCTATCCTGTAGATGTAGATCACATTGATCGAACCACGTAAAAATCATGTGTCTACTTTATATTTTTATGCTCTTATCAAAGCCCAATCTAGCTTTTCTTTATATATATATCCAAGATCTAGCAGATAAACAAATCATCAATCAAAACTGATTTTTTAGTGTGTATTTCATATGACATTTTAACGGCTCAGTAAGCTAATGTTGGATAAAATTGTTGTCGAATATTATTCCTGTAACAGAAAAAACAAACCAAATAGAAACTAGTATCTGATTAAGGGAGGGTTAGATAAAACAGCACACAATTACTCAAGCACAGAGAGGTGGAGTCGCCTGTTCAACAGACTGCCCTTAACTCAATATTTGCCTGGTACACCTAGAAGGTGTTGCTATACCTTTATAATTGACAAATTTGAATCCAGGATACAACCACCTGATACCAACCCAGTTAGCAACACTCGTTGGCCCGTTGTGAACTTAACAGTAGAAGAAGATAAAGAAAAATAAATCTAGTGCGCACAACAAAGCAGGAAGATGGTGAAAAGTCGTCAGGACAGTGGCTGCGACTGGGGTAAATGAAAACCTTAGCATTGTTGTTCTTTTATAGGAGAAGTAATCTTTTGAGTTTTA
Source organism: Papaver californicum (assembly GCA_023531435.1). NCBI lineage: Eukaryota > Viridiplantae > Streptophyta > Magnoliopsida > Ranunculales > Papaveraceae > Papaver > Papaver californicum. The sequence continues at coordinate 872,567 of JAJJMC010015296.1, forward strand.
AAACGGTGAAAAAATTTAATTTGAAATATTAAATCCCCATTAAAACAAAACGTTAAGATTTTTAATTAAAAATATTTATGATTTTATTTTTCATTTAATTCAAAACGGTAAAATATTCATTTTTAAAATAATCCCGTTGAATCCTTGATGGGTACACGTGTGCACACGCAAGGCACATGCCAAGGCACAGCTCACACCAAGGCTCACGCAAAAGCACACGCAAAAGCACACGCAAGCTCCGCAAGCCCGCGGTCCGCGGTGCTTCGGTGCGAAGCACCGCACATGTGTGCATTTGCCCACTAATCCATTTCCTAAGTCCATATCAAATCCACTAGTTCTTTTTCCTTATATAGAACGTTTGTGGTAAAGAGGATAAACTTCTTCCTTGGTTTGCCCAATATGGGACAAACCAAAGGTTTCTCATTCACTAAGAAGTGAAAATGGATGGCTCTATTTTTTCACCCCAAGTTTGGACTAGTGACCCTTGATCCCACTAAGATATATTTAGTAACAAAAATCATTTTAAGTAATAATCTAAAATCATTTTAAGTAATAATCCATTTTTAATTCTAACAATCCCCCATATGAATGAAGAAAGCGATAAATCAGAAAACCGGAAAACGAGAAATACCTCTTAAGCAATAGGTGTCCATAAGGAATTGAACCTTTGCTTAGTGAGAAGTACCGGAACTACTTGATGGACAGTGAACGCGATGTCTTGAACTGCCATGGTTTGGTGTAATTCATCAATAGCTCCTTACGCGAGATATCTCTCAAGAGTGTTGTTAAGTTCACGCCGTTGTGTCCGTTTTGGCCCTGGACATATCCCGTTTCTCAGAATGCTCTAGAGAATCAGCTCAATTCTCATAGGAAGCGACCCACTTCCTCATTCAGATAGGTGAGTTTTATCAAGAGTGTTAACTGCTACACCCCATTTCAATCTTAAATTGAAACTATAAAACTCATTAAGACTTTATTATAAGTCATCCTCACATGCAGTCACACTATCACGTCTACACCATAGGGAAAGGACAGAGAAAATAATTCTCTGATAGTGTTTGATTTTTACCCGCCACGAATTAGTTGTCTCATTCAAAACCTTGATCTTGGGATCTCCAGTCAGCAAGGTTGAGTATCCTTCAAGGCAAGTTTTAATTTATGAGCTTAAGCCCCATCCCCCGCGATGCATTACTAACTATCTCCTTGGATAAGCCTTTCGTTAAAGGATCCGCGATATTCTCCTTAGACCTCACAAAGTCAACAGAAATAACGCCAGTTGAGATTAGTTGTTTTAGAGAATTGTGTCTTCTCCTGATATGAATAGATTTTCCGTTATAGTTGCTGTTTTTAGCATTAGCTATTGCAGCTTGACTATCACAATGTATAGATATAGCTGGCACAGGCCTATGCCAGAGAGGAATGTCTTCTAAAAAATATCTTAGCCAAGCGGCTTCCTCTCCTGCTTTATCTAACGCAATAAACTCGGATTCCATAATGGATCGAGCGATACAAGTCTGTTTGGAACTCTTCCAAGACACTAATCCACAGCCTAGAGTGAATACGTATCCACTCGTAGATTTAGACTCCTCTGAGTCTGCTATCCAGTTTGCATCACAGTATCCTTCAAGAACAGCAGGGTGTCTTTCATAACTTAAACGGTAGTTTAAAGTGTATTTAAGATACCTCAACACTCTGAAAAGTGCATCCCAATGTTCATGTCCTGGATTACATGTATACCTACTAAGTCTACTCACAGCATAGGCAATGTCTGGTCTTGTGCAGTTCATTAAATACATCAGACTTCCTATGACTCGTGAATATTCAAGTTGTGAGACTCCATTGCCTTTGTTTTTATTAAGTTTGCAAGAAGGGTCAAATGGAGTACTTGCAGGTTTACTATCAAACTGGTTAAATTTCTTAAGAACTGATTCAACATAATGAGATTGACTAAGACTGAATCCACTAGACTCCTTTCTAATTTTCATCCCTAGGATTACATCAGCAGGACCTAAGTCTTTCATGTCAAAGTTCTCACTCAACATGTTCTTAGTGGAATTAATGATTTCTAAGGTTGTGCCTAGTATAAGCATATCATCAACATACAAGCATATAATCACACAGGCATCATTTATAGATTTAGTGTACACACATTTGTCAGCTTCATTTATTTTAAATCCACTAAAGAACATTACATGATCAAATTTTTCATGCCATTGTTTCGGTGCTTGTTTCAAGCCATATAAAGACTTTTTAAGTCTGCACACTTTGTTTTCATAACCCTTCACTACAAAACCTTCGGGTTGGTCCATATAAATTTCTTCATCTAATTCACCATTTAGGAATGCAGTTTTTACATCCATTTGATGTATTTCTAGATTATGAATTGCAGCGATTGCAATTAGCATCCTAATGGAAGTAATTCTAGTGACCGGTGAATAAGTGTAAAAGAAATCTACACCTTCTATTTGTTTATAGCCCTTAGCTACTAGTCTAGCTTTATACTTTTCCACAGTTCCATCTACCTTACATTTTCTCTTGAAGATCCATTTACAGCCTATGGGTTTGCACCCTGGAGGTAAATCTACTATCTCCCAGGTTTCATTCTGAACAATGGAATCCATCTCACTAATAGTGGATTATTTCCACCATGGAGCTTCAGAAGAAGTCATGGCCTCTTTATAGGTTTGTGGATCAGTTTCAACTAAACAGGTTATGAAGTCTGGCCCAAAAGATTTTTCTATTCCAAGTCTTTTGCCTCTTCTAGGTTCATAAACAGATTCATCTTCTTCTATCCGTAAGATATGGCTAGAAGAAGGGACATCTAGGGGATCATCACATATCATGCGAGATTCAGATTTCAATGGAAACACATTTTCAAAAAATGTAGCATCCCTAGATTCCATAATGGTGTTCACACCAATTTCTGAGTTTTCAGAACTCACAACCATAAACCTATAAGCAGTGGTGTGTTCGGGATATCCTATGAAGACACAATCAACCGTTTTAGGTCCTATTTTAGTCCTCTTAGGTGGAGGAATAGAGACCTTGGCTAAACACCCCCACACTTTGAAGTATCCATAGGAGGGTTGTTTTCCTTTCCACAATTCATACGGTGATTTGACTGATCCTTTAAGGGGCACTCTGTTCAGGATATAGCAAGCTGTGAGGATGGCCTCCCCCCACAAGTTCGCCGGTAGTCCTGAGCTGATTAACATGGCATTCATCATCTCCTTAAGGGTTCGGTTTTTCCATTCAGCAACTCCATTTGATTGTAGTGAATAAGGAGGAGTTACCTCATGAATAATGCCATGTTGTGCACAAAAGTCTCCTATAGGGATTACATATTCACCCCCACGGTCAGACCTAATGGTTTTAATAGTGGTGTTCAATTGGTTTTCTACTTCTAATTTATATAATTTAAATGCTTCTAAAGCATCATCTTTCCCTTTAAGCAAGTAAATATGACAGTACCTAGTACAGTCATCTATGAAAGTACAAACCATTTTTTACCACCTCTAGTTTGGATTGATTTCATATCAACTAAGTCTGAGTGAATTAACTCTAAGGGATTAGAATTTCTGTGGACATTTTTCTTAAAAAGCTTCTTTGCATATTTTGATTCTACACAAACTTCACATTTATGTTCATAATCCAAATTTAATTTTGGAATGCAGCCAGAGTTTGCCAATTTGTTCATTGATTTATAATTTACATGACCAAGTCTACCATGCCAAATATTCAATGAGACAACAACATAAGAAGAATCAATTTTATTAACTTCAACAGAGGTTACAGATAATTTGTATAGGCCTTCAGCCTTATAGCCCTTTTCCACAAAGTCCTTTCCCTTAGTGATAATCACTTTCCAGACTCAAATACAATCTTAAAGCCCTTATCATCTAGCACACCACTTGAAACGAGATTCTTGCAGATGTCTGGTACATGTAAAACTTCATTCAATGTGAGGATTTTCCCGGAAGTGAGCTTCAGCGAAACTTTTCCTTTTCCTGCAACCTGTGATGCAGATGAATTACCCATATAGAGTTTTTCTCCTTCTCCTACCGTCTGATAGGAGGTGAACATGTCTTTACTGCCGCAGACATGTTTGGTAGCTCCAGAGTCTACCCACCAGTCTCTCACATTGGTAACTAAGTTAACCTCAGACACCGTGCCAGAAAATTTATTTTTACTACTTTCAACTAAGTTTACATTTGATTTCTTAAAATTTGCATCTTTGCGTTTTCTACAATGCATTGCCATATGGCCAGACACACCACAAACATAACATGCTCCCTTAATCTTACCAATAGCAGACTTTGGTTTTTAAAATTTACCTTTTCCTTGAGAGCCAGGCTTGCGCTTTTTGTGGTCCAGACTGAGAGTGGCAAACTTGTGTTCGATCACATGAGCTTTGTTTGACATGTCTCTTGCATAAGAAACATTCTTTTCCTTTGAACATAGCAATTCTTCAACTTGGATTTTCTTGCCCAATTCTATCATAGTAATCTCACCAGTTTCATGCCTTAGTCTTCTCTTGTATTCGGCCCATGAACTTGGTAATTTTTCAATCACAGCAGAAACTTGAAAGGTCTCAGAAATTACCATTCCTTCAGCAATGATTTCATTTATTTTTTTTTTGCAACTCCAGAAACTGATCAACTACAGACTTGTCATTCATCATCTTGTATTGCAAAAAACGTGCAACCAGGAATTTTTTACTTCTTGCAGTTTCTGCTACATATTTTTCTTGCAGTGCAGTCCATTAATTTAAAGCAGTAAAATTCTCTTTAGCATTATAAAAATCATACATAGAGTTTTCAAGGCAATTTAAAATATGATTTTTTGCTAAATAATTATTTCTCGTCCAAGTATCTTTTTCCTTTGATGATTCAGGAAGATCCAGAGCTTTATCATACGGCTTCAACACTATTTCATCAAGCATGTGAAAACTCAGGAAAAACAACATCTCCGACTGCCATCTCTTAAAATCCTTACCAGAAAACTTCTGAGGTCTCTCAACTTCAGTCTTTGCCATTGATACAGAAGAATAATTTTCGAGAAATCAGTTATTGAGTTAAGATTGTTGGATAAAATTGTTGTCGAATATTATTCCTGTAACAGAAAAAACAAACCAAATAGAAACTAGTATCTGATTAAGGGAGGCTAAGATAAAACAGCACACAATCACTCAAGCACAGAGAGGTGGAGTCGCATGTTCAACAGACTTCTCTTAACTCAATATTTGCCACGTACACCTAGAAGGTGTTGCTATACTTTTATAATTGACAAATTTGAATCCAGGATACAACCACCTGATACCAACCCAGTTAGCGACACTCGTTGGCCCGTTGTGAACTTAACAGTAGAAGAAGATAAAGAAAAATAAATCTAGTGAGCACAACAAAGCAGGAAGATGGTGAAAAGTCGTCAGGACAGTGGCTGCGACTGGGGTAAATGAAAACCTTAGCATTGTTGTTCTTTTATAGGAGAAGTAATCTTTTGAGTTTTAAAACGGTGAAAAAATTTAATTTGAAATATTAAATCCCCATTAAAACAAAACGTTAAGATTTTTAATTAAAAATATTTATGATTTTATTTTTCATTTAATTCAAAAACGTAAAATATTCATTTTTAAAATAAACCCGTTGAATCCTTGATGGGTACACGTGTGCACACGCAAGGCACATGCCAAGGCACAACTCACACCAAGGCTCGCACCAATGCTCACGCAAAAGCACACGCAAAAGCACACGCAAGCTCCGCAAGCCCGCGGTCCGCGGTGCTTCGGTGCGAAGCACCGCACATGTTTGCATTTGCCCACTAGTCCATATCCTAAGTCCATATCCAACCCACTAGTTCTTTTTCCTTATATAGAACGTTTGTGGTAAAGAAGATAAACTTCCTCCTTGGTTTGCCCAATATGGGACAAACCAAAGGTTTCTCATTCACTAAGAAGTGAAAATGGTGGCTCTATTTTTCCACCCCAAGTTTGGACTAATGACCCTTGATCCCACTAAGATATATTTAGTAACAAAAATCATTTTAAGTAATAATCTAAAATCATTTTAAATAATAATCCATTTTTAATTCTAACAGCTAACTCACCCTTCCATAACATTTTTTATTAAGTAATTCAGTGCATACATTGTATGTAACAACGAATTTGGACCGCAGTAACTCAACCAGCGTACAATGAAGTACGGAAATTCGTCTCTCTCCATGTAGCAGCTTCAATGAGACTTTAAATATGAAGAAACAGAATTTCCCAATACAATAACAAAATGCACATCATGAGAAAAAACTTTTTAGAGAGAAAAATAACACCGCAATGTAGCCTTGAAAGTAGCGAGGAGTCCTGAGTAGTTAAGAAAAACCGCAAAAGAAAACCAGAGAAAAGGAAGATCTAATTTACCTTGTATTTTTAGGACTGATAAGAACTATTTTGAGATTATATATAAGACAAAATAATATTATTATATAATAACTTCTCCACACCCTTTATCTATCCATTTTATGTAATGGTTAATTTATCCTTAATTAATTAGTGTTAATGTTGATTAATTAGTCAGTTAATATGAATTATAGATTATAATATTAGAAAATAAAGAAGACCTAGATGATGATTTTATACCGTCGACGTCCCAGAATCGGTAGATAATGAACTACATTATCTACCGATTATACATTTTGCACTGAAATTCATTACAGTCGGAAGTTTCGATAAGATCAATTACTACCGATTAGAATAAATTTCAGTTCAGAATTGAATTTTTCTCAATCTCCGATTTTATTGTTCTTCCATAATCGGTAGTAAGTGTAAACCTATTTATCTACCGATTATATCAGTAGCCCCAAAAATATTTTCTCCAAGATTTCGAAAATGTTAAAATGTTGAATTTGTGTACTATCACAATCGGTATTTTAGATGAATAATTTACCTACCGATTGTCCTAGCAGCCCCAAAATAAATTTGTCCAAATTTTGAAAATGTAGAATTTTTCTACTACCACAATCGGTAGTTGAAGCGGATCCATTATCTACCAATTGTCATAGCATCCCCAAAAATAAATTTGTCCAAATTTTGAAAATGTAGAATTTAGTCCTACAATTATAATCGGTAGGCAGGGGTTTACATTATCTACCGATTATAATTGTATTTCCTCCAGAAGATTGAGTAAAATGAACCTAGTATAATCTGTAGTATCTAGATAGGCTTTATCTACCGATTATTATACTTTCTGACAAAAACAAGTAAAATTGCAAGAATTGGTAGATTAAGATAAACAATTACCTCTGATTACAACCAAACTCTGAAAATATATTTGAAAATTTCCCAGAATCGGTAGATAAAGTTAAACAATTACATTTGATTACAATCAACCAAACTCTAACAAAATATTTGAAAATTTCTCAGAATCGGTAGATAAAGTAAAACAGTTACTTCTGATTACACTTTGGACTTAACGAACTCATAGCTTTCAATAAATGTGAATTCTTCTTCCTTTTCCTGATAGTAGTGCATTTTGACGAGATCCTCCTACACAATCATAGTACAAAAAGAACATAATTCATCAAGTTTACTATGTTATTATTGAAAGATCTTAGAACTTAGCTTATGAAAAAGATACTTACAAATTGTTGGATCGACAAGCCTAAATGGGTGCGGTTAAAGATCCGTTGTTGTATAGCTATATAATCATCTATCACTTTTCGGATAAGTGATAGACACGTTTTTGTGTTTTATTTGTTCTCATATTTATATTGATTGTTCTCAATTTGTGTATTAATATTGTCTTTTTATTATGTTTGTAGGTATTTTTGGAAGAATAAATAATCGTGAAAAAATCGGCTAAAAAGTGTTAAAAGCACCCTTCAAAGGTGTTAAAGGCACCTTCATTTTGGATAAGGGAACCCCAAGAAATTGATAAATGAACCCATCAATATGTTAAAGGCACCCACCTTCTTATGATTGAAATCAAAAATTGGCGGGAAAGTTTATGTAAAGAATCTGGCGAGTTTTGGAGAATATTCTTAAGGGATTAAGGAAATATTCGTGTTGCCTAATTAGTAGGATCTGTTTACAACATGCTCATGTAAAAAAATCAACAAAATATCTCGTGAGATGTTTTCTCACGTCAAAATTATTCTCGGGTGTATTACTTCGGGAAGAAAAAATCTATGTGATAAAGAGATATTATCTCCTTGAGATTTCTTTGTATATATCCTCGAGCTGTAAGAAGTTAACAAAGGGAAACAACCTGATCAAGAATCTGTTAAAGCAAGAAATAAAATATTTTCTTGTCGAGAGAAGAAAAATCTCGAGAATAATTTTGCATTACATCCACGATCTGTGGGGGTATCTGAAGGTGGATTATTGTTATATTATAAATAGGGAGTCGAGAGAAGAGGTGGAGGGGGTTGGCTTCGGCCAAAAGTGAAGAAAATCCAAATCAGAAAATATCTGCTCATGATGAAGAAGATGAAGAAACCGTGGCTATAGTTTTTTTCTGTGGCCAAAAAGGTTGAAGATTTTGTTGTTAAAGTTTCCAATCTTTGCAACAATTATCTTCAGTTTGCAACACATACTGTGTAACAGTGAGTCTGTAACGCCAATACATTGTTGCAAACTCGCTTCTTTTATTATTTTCTTTTCTTTTCACCTTTTTAAACACTTTTGAGCCATGAATCAATATTTTGAGAGTGTTTTGAGCATGACAAGCTAAACCCCATCACTGGGACAATGGAGGAAGCTATTTTTCACACTTGTTTGATAACTATATTTAATTCTTTTATGACTTTTGTATTAATTTAAATTGAATTATGATTTTTACTAATTATGTGTCATTTTGTTTGATGGTGTATGCTTAGTCTAAAGTACTTTTGATGCGCCATGCTTATAATTTAAATCTAATGTTTTAAAAGTCTACTTTGGCAAAGAATTAGAGTCAAAAACTTTTATGTTATGAGCTAGAAATTGTCTAGAATTAATATATGAACCACATGAATATGAAAATTTGTGGAATCCTGAATATCAGTCTCTCTTAATCTTGCTACCATCCTTTGTATATATTTTCTAGTTTAGAATTAAAATTAGGTCTAAACTAAGTTTTCAAAGTCCGAGTGAACGAAACCTTTTTACCATTGTTACAACCATATCAATAAGTTGGTACCTATCGTGAATGTGTTCAAGATATATTTGCTTTGGATTTCCATAATCTCGCACATATTTAATGTAGATCCTCCCCCAAAAGGTTTCGGGTGCAACCCTTCCATCTATGACATCTTCACGTAGGGTTTCGTTATACCATATTTTAGTTATAACAAAATATTCAACTGATTCAAATGTTGTCATGCTTGTAAGTAGAGGTATGAAGTGAATTACAAAGAGGAGATGATTAAATGAACTTTGTAGAGTGTATGAAACTAGGTGTGGTATTTGGTTGAAAAAACAGGTGTATTTATAGGATAATTTCAAAAACTAGTCGTTAATTGTACTTTCACTCAAAATAATTGCACAACTTCCTCAACTATCAATAGTAATAAAAGTAAACAATAATCTACAGATAATAGCATACTATAACTACCGATTACAACTATTACTCAAACACAACAACCCGTTTCCCCTACATAGAGAGACTTAATGGCTAGTATTTTCAAAAACTTACTACAAAGAATTTAATCGGTAGATAATAGAATAATATAACTACCGATTGTACATCTATGGTCATTATTCCATGATTCAGCGGCGTCGATGAACCTTAAAGGCGTAGAATCTATCCATCACCTTAAGGATGTTGAAACGAGCTTCATAACGGTAATTTGATCGTTTCCATCGTCGTCATTCCTCGAGAGATCTCATTATAATTTCATCATTAGTTTCACCCCTCAAACGATATCGATTGACAAGATAAGATAATTCACAAATGGATCAACTTCATTGCTTATGCGGTTAAATCGACAAAAAAGATCAACTCTATTACGGTTATTGGGGTTACCGGTGTCAATGCAGAATTGTTTGTGAATTCTCTCTAAATGACTTATACTCATTATACCATTTTGAAATCGTTCTTCTCCCCGTCTCGGATAGAATTGCACATAGCGCATACATTGAGATAAATCTTCTTCTACCGTGTACTCTGCATTACTAATAATGCACGGATCAACCATACCATTTTTGAAGATTATTACTTTGATATTGAAGAAGTAAAACTTAATGGTGGTATGTGTATGAAAATCAAGACACCCTATTTATATAGATTAGAGTCTTAACGTCTCATTCTTTTTAAAAAATAGTCGTTGGGGCGATGTGTAACAGGAATGTAAAGATAATATGGTTCAAATATATTAAATTTAAGTGTAATCGGTAGTCACGGGTTTACAATGTCTACCGATTAAGTGAAATCCGGTAGCAAATGATGCATACTATCTACCGATTGTGATAAAAAAATTCATAAAACCAAAATTCTGTCTCAATGGTGTAATCGGTCCATAAGTTGTTTATTTATCTACCGAGTAAAATCAAAAAACCCACAGAAACCCAAGTAAGTTTCAATGTTTTAATCGGTACATAAATAAACAACTTTTCTACCGATTCCTTTCAATCGATAGCAAATGAAGATTACTTACTACCGATTAAAAACAAAAAACCACCAGAAAACCCAAATCTTTTTCAATGGATTAATCGGTAGATTGAAAAAAAATGAACTACCTATTACATATAATCGGTAGCAAATGATACATACTTAATACCGATTAAAATCCAAAAAATAGCACAACTCCTCCATCAAATTTCAATGGTATAATCGGAAGATAAAAAATTAACGTTTCTACCGATGATAGTTAACCGGTAGAAAATGATACAATTTATTTACCGGTTATAAGAAAAATCCAAAACGATAACATAAAGCCATTCATAATCCATAAAGAAAACTCATCCATATGTTCTAAAGATAACCATTCATGAGTCATAAACATAATGTAAGAACTTAAAATCCCAAACAACCTTTCAAAACAAAATAATCCAAAAGATAATACAACACAATGTCTATCAAAAGCATAGAATCATAAAGGATTAAACAACTACCCTCGACCACGACCAGCATTGCCAATATCATCTTCACCACCTTGGGGATCAGCGACATTCTCCTCATTTTCGACGCTTGAGGAACCCCGATCTCTTTTGGCCTTTGATGTTGGCTTCAACTTCGGCTTGTGAACTTGTTTTCCCAAAATTGAATGGCATAAGATTCATTTTCAATATTATCAACTAGGTCTTTGTGCTTCATTTGCTTCTCAATTGAAAAAGTCATTCCCGACTTGATACATGCGGCCATCTTCTTGCCCAAAAACACAAACCGATTTTTCTGTTTCCATGCCACAAAATCAAACAATGAATACTTGCAACATTGAGACGTAATATTTAAATCAAGAAAAAAGAATAATACGTACCATTCTTTCATAATCGGATGGTTTGTCTTTGATGATACAAGTATAGAAAGTTTGTCCCTTTCCTTTATCCTCTCGGATCACACGAAGATGAAAAACTTTCTGGTACCGCTCCATATACCCTGGAGATACTTCATCACCTCGGGTCACAGGTCTCCCAACGTCCACCATAAGTGTACGCATGTCGCTCCAATGCTTAATCGATGGCCTATATGCGGGAACTACCTTGAGAGAGTCTTTAGTAGACTCACACTCGTCTTTATCCACGAAAAATTATTGACGAATGTGAGGCTCTGGTACGTCTTGTACATAACCGTGTTGTCACATCACCCTTCATCCATTATAAAAGATATATCATGTAGGGTGCCACAACGGTCCAAATTACAAACAGAGATCGGACCTGATTGCAATATGTCCTTCAGCATGGTCTTCCTTGTATGGATCAAATACTACATCTTTGTCCTTCATTGATTCTAGCTTCACCCTCACATCTATCATCTCCTGCTCCGTATTCCTAGAACGTATGTTCTGAAAGAGGTATTTTTTCTTCTCGGCTCACCTTTTCCCCATTCTCCATTTTCATCAGCCAACTTCAATGTTGGGAAGTGGTCATAGATCCATGTCTATACAAATAACCCAATAAATATAAGAAGGTTGATCCTTAAAATATAAAAGCAAAAAATGTAAAATAGAAGTTAACAAATTACCTGTACTAGGCTCACATTCCCGAAAATTGGGCTAGTTAGTAGCCTCGATGCCTTTCTCAACTCTTCCATCAAGTACGCGAGGCAAGCGGTACCCCATGTATAATCACGGAATTTGTATATAGGATGAAAGAGCTGTAAGAGGTTGGCGTCGACCCTGTTGCCGCTACTGTCGGGGAAAATGACACATCCCAACAGATACAGAAGATACGTTGTGGCTGCCGCCTCCATTTCGGCCTGAATCAACTCTCCAATCTTTTCTTTCATATTGGTGCCGCTGAAGTTATTCCTCAAGTCGACCAATTTGAACTGCATGGTCGGGTAAGAAAAGCACATCTTGAACTCAGCCTCCAAAGTGGTTTGGTCCCAACCAAAACACTTGTTAGTGTAACTAAAAAGCTCCTTCCATTCCAACTTCTTTACTTAATTTTCCTTCACAGCCTTACCCTGGTCAAATAAACCCAGAATCTGCACAACATCGTCTGGGGTAATCGTCATCTCGCCAAACGGAAGATGGAAGGTATCAGTTTCCCCATAAAATCTCTCCACAAAGGATGATATCGCCACCTTGGCATGTTCTACCATTGAATTTTCGGCTGCAGTAGATAACCCCGAGTTGGCTGTAATTTCCTTTACCCTTTCACATTCATCATCTAAATCTCATTCAAGCATTTTAGTTGGTACAACTGTAGATTTGAGCAGACGAACTGCATGAGCGTGATCCTATTATACACAACAGATTACAAAATAATTAGAACAATTGTTATTACTTCGACGAATAAAAATTAAATAGCTTAAGGAAAAGATTCAAATTATTACCTCGGTGCAATAGATGACCTTGGCCCAAGAGTCTTTATATCCAAATAACAATTCGCCTCCATCACTTGGTAACCCAGGGATTACGCCTTCTGGAATACCCTTCATCATCAAAGAGGTGGGGGGAAAGTGTCCTCCTTTCTTCTTGATTTCCTTCTTTTTCTCTTTCCATTTATCTTGTCCTTCTCCTTTAGTAGCACTTGGTTGTCCTACATCTACACTTGGTTGAATGGGTTGTGATTGCATGTCATCTTCGATAGAGATTCCGGGAGCGCTCTTCTCTCTTTGTGCACTAGCCATTATTCTTTGACTCCCAAGACGACGAGGATGTGCAACAACACCTTTATCTTGGACTTTCTTAGCTTGATTTGGTCGTATAATCAAAACAAAGAGCAATCAAGTTAAGTTAATAGTTTTCGAGAAAAAAAATTGACTAAAATTTAATGAATTCTACACATAATAATCGGTAGAAAGTATAAGAAAAAAAATAACGATTATTCACAATCGGTAGTACGGATTCTCTATTATCCTTTGATTAGATACAATCGGTAGGTGATGTCCTATATTAACTATCGGTTAGATTTCATTTTTAGACAGAGAACTCATGGTTTTTTAGGCTAGATTAATCGGTAGATAAATAAACACCATTACTACCGATTATAATGTAGCCCCTAATTTTTTTCATTATCGAACATTATAATCGGTAGTAAATGTTTGCATTTATCTAACGATTATAAGTATTGTTTCATCTTCTACAACCCTAAACATCTAAAATAATCGGAGGATAAAATTTAAATTATATACCGATTAAAACTTTAAAATTTCCAGAAGAAATATTACAAGTTATAATCAGTAGATATGAGTAATAATTATCCACCGATTATGGTCGATGTTCTTGAGGAATGAAGAACACGATCATAATCGGTTGATAAAACGCATCACAAAACTACCGATTATGTCAAATAATTGAAAACCCTAGAAATTCTAGTGAAGTTTTCATTCAATTCAAGCAATATAAACCCAAATAATGGTAAACCCTTACCTTATTGGAGCCATTAGATAGTTCTGAAGAGGTTGATTGTCAGAATCAGTCTCCGTATCTTGATCATCATCTTCGTGTTCTTCGTGTTCTTCATCTTCTTCACTATGTTCTTTAACAATCTCTCTGTTTCTTAATCTTTCCACAAATTTGGTCGGTTACTATTATCAGATTGACGGCTTGTTTGTTTCTGTCGAGCCATCTTTATATTGTAGAATCAACAATGATTTAGTACGACGATTAACGACGATACGATTAATTGGTTTCGAAAAAAAATTACGAGGAAATTTTTTTGATCTCAATCGATAGATAGAGAAGATAAGAGAAGAAGAATAGAAATATGTAGAAAATGAGAATGAATTTGAAGAGTTTAGTTAGGTTTTATATTAGTGAAAGGATATAATTGGTTTCTTACCACCATTTAGACACCCCATAATAACTGGACTTGGATGGGCATAAATAAGTAACCCCAAAATAGTTCTTATCAGCCCCGAAAATACAAGGATATAAAGTAAAGGGATCTACTGTTGGTCAGTTTGGCATACGAAACATAAGAGTTCAGAGACAAGAAAAAAATATAAGAGACAAGAAAAAAATATAATCACCATTGTATTTTTGTATTAACTCGAGTGTTAATTGTGATGGTGCAACAATAATAATATGTTATTCGGTCCCTTGATATCTCACTATACTAAGCGTACATGCATTATAAAATTAATCAGTAAGTCTATAAAAGAGATGAAGATAGCAGGAGAGGTGAGTAATAAAAGAAGAATTTTATTTCATTCCCATTGTTAAGTCGGAAGTCTCATACTATACAAGCATTTATTCTCAAAGCATGATACGGTATATATAGAAGGCGCCGCATGGATTGTTAAACATCCATTTGCCACGTTTTTATATATATGTGGCACTAAGATGGAACATTAATCCACTTAGATTGTACTAATCTGTATTATGGATAATCCTTACGCTTTTATGTGATCCATTACACCGACTTGGTGGGTCAGCCATACCTGTAGAAAACACTCGAGATATAACACTCCTCTTTGGATGATCCACCGTTTTAAAAATATTATTTTATCGAAACTTTGTCGGTAATATCTGAAGAGTATAACATTTGGAGCTTTTAGTGTGGTGTTGATTGTCATGAACTTTCTCCTTTCGTCAAAGTTGTGCCAGGAAAACCGTTTGGGACAAAACTTGAACACTTGAAGCTCACAAATGAGGGTGGATGCTTCCACGAATCCTCATTTTCCAAAACTGCGTCAGGAAAACAACTTGGGACAAAACCCGAACGTATGCGCCAGGAAAACTACTTGGGATAAAACCTGAGCGCCAAAAATTCATAATAATGTCGACGTCGATCCTTAAGTTGCCTCGTTAAAATCCTCTTCAGGAAACCACTGGGACAAAACCTGACCCGAGGAAAAGAGTATAACAGACGTTGCCGGATGATGGTGCTGGACACCCATATGCTGCCTCGTTAAAACCTTGACAAGGAAAACCCATCGGGACAAGGCCTTGACGAAGGAAAAAGAGTACAGCGCGTTCAAGTCCAGCGGAAGATTCTACGAGTTTACTCCTCCTGAAGTATAACTTTCTTAAAGCGGTTGGTGGTGCAAACATTAAACAGTTTCAGAAGATTGCTTTACTGGTTGTAATTTATGGAGGATTGACTGCCAGATCTTTGCGATGAGTGCACAACCACCATTATACACCTTGCATTTAAATCCTTCGTTCATTGCTCACCAATTTTGGTTTGCCGCTTTAACTTCAGGCATAACAATGAAATGCTTCATGTAAACTCATTTTTGTCGTAGAATCATACTTAACCTTTAAAACGTAACCTGCAAAACAAAAGTTAGAACAACAAGATAATGCATGCATTATATCCTTACATGGTATTTCTGAACCATAAAGTAATCCTTCTATGTACGTAATAGATTGATTGATCGCGTTCCACTTTAGGGAACACATAACAATGATGCTAATTTAGCAATACAACGAATATCAAAAATTAGATACTCTAGTCTAGATAGAAAACTTTTATATGCTAGCATGTTCTCGAACTTCAGGTCGAGAAAATATTCCAATGTCAACGAGATCTCATAATTTCATTTAAGCGTGGATTTTAGCGTTATTAAGGGCTTTCCCAAGAAGCCAAAGATGATATCATCAATTCATCTGAATTTTAATTATTCCAAGAACGTAAAACACACAAAGGATTGTTCATAACTTCTCCTCTTCGAAATGGTGATTATGACTAAATTTTAAGCCTGGCGTAATTCACAATATCATGTGGCTGCCTGAGTCAGAAACTCGAATCCTTCAGGGATTCAAATATAATCATCACCAATCACTAGTCTGAGCTAGACGTAATCTAAGTCCTTCAGGAACTACCACGCTAAAGTGCATCAATATTAGGAGAATACTTTAATTTTACAGAACCAATCATGGGGTTCAGCAGAAAACCCTCAAATCGCACTTAAAGCGATTATATTACTATATGCGCTTTATCTCAAACACCAACCTGTAACATTCAGGCTTCAACATTTTATAGTGTGAGTCGCATCCGAGTTTAGCGCTCTTTCGAGAGATTCCAATCTCTACCTTAGTTTGAGGGGATTGGATTATATGCCTACCAATCACGATGTCGATGTTCCTCTACAGAGGGGTACATAACTACTAATGTAAATAATCGAAAATCATATAGATCTCAAACATTTCTCTAGTTCATGCACATTCAAAATTTTCATAGACTAGTACCATCGCCATTTCAAGGGCATTATCATTTCCTCATCTTTAATAAAGAGTTATAAACTTAGAGAATGTAGATCATATTCTGATAGTCTCCACGAGCACTATCTGTAGTCTTTTCAAGAGCACTACATATTATAAAAGTGATTGGATTCTTTTATGAGGCCTAAATAAGACAGTCGTTCAAACTTCAAGCATCTCTTAACTAACGACTTGGTCACTGCAAGATGTATGTTTTAACCTGCTGAGACAACCTCTCGTGTTTGCATCCTCAAGCAAGTGACAAACAACATTTTGCCAAGATCTACTGCAGTTATATGCTTAAATCAAGAGTTATCTCCAACACCTCAATTACACCCGATATATTGGTGTGAGACAAACAAATGAGGTGTTTCACGCCAATTCTAGTGGCATCCAAACTTTCTCTAATCAGGATAAAAACTTAATTAGATAACCAATTTAGTTGTCAACATTGCCTACAACAACCTTTTTGGTGGTGTTTGTCATCTTCCTGATTCCAAGAGAGAAGCCTTAAGTTTGTCGACATAACATGTGCCATCTTCTGGTGACAGTTTTTCTCCCCTTGGTTAAGGCGGGAAAACCTTTTTAGGTTATCATAACTTGTACCAATCTCTTGTGGTGACTTATCTCCCCTGATTAAAATGGGAAAACCTTAAATGTGATAACCCTTACTCAAGCCAACTTATGGTGGCGAGTTGTCAGGTCAACTTCTGGTGGCATTTTAGTTTTCCTGATCATGGCGGAAACATTACTATCTCATTGTTGGAAACTTCTGGTTCCGTAATTTTGTCTGATTTTCAAAGACAACTCTACTGATGATGGTTTTGGGGTATTAATTAAACCACACATAAGGTATCCCAAAAATAACTGCAGACTGAACAAAGATGAGACATTTCACGTCGTTCCTGTTACGGCTTACTTCCTCCCCCTAATGGCGGGAATACAGTCTCATCTGCAGTAAGATATTACGTATTCAAGGTTTGAAATGTCTTATGATGAATCAAAACCAACAGCATATATATAGTTAGGTGGAGCCATGGACCAAACACGTAAATACGAAATGTAAGGTTGCTTCCCAAAACAGTATTGATAGTACACAGTTGGTCGAGCAATCAACTAAATATGCTTTACAAAGAACTCAACTATACCATGTTAAGCGTGCACATGTGCTATTTATGCTCGATATAACACCTTTACCATCAAGATAAATGGACTTAACTGGAAAGTCCATAAAATGGGTATGTAACCAAAAAAATTGCACAAATAGTTTGGCAAATACAATATTACGTGTTAATAAAAGATAAACAAGAGACCATCCAATGAATGCGTCTATCAATACCTAAAATTATTAAAAATTGTACATAGTGCAGGGTAATAAACCCTACAAATGCCACCCTAAATCCTCTCTCGGAATATTGGTGATTCAGTGAGTTATCAAAATATCATTGTTAATGCTATTTAAAGAGCCAAATGTCTCAAGGAACAAACAACAAAATTTACATCCTTCTTTAACAGAAACTTCAGGTTCCATAAAGAATGTCTATGAGCATTTTATATCGTTCCACTCATCTTGGTAGAACCTGGGTGTCTAAACCGATCATGCCTAAGCACAAATAATTTAAGGCCATTAAACTTCAGGTTAATGACAACATGAAATTAGAGTGTTCGAATTTTCATATATCACACCCCATAAGAGAGAGCCTTAAGCTTCTCTACAACATGATTTTAGCAAAAATAGATGAAGTAATAAAATACTCCATAAAAATGCTCATTTATCGTTTTAAGGTGATAAGTGTTACGCCAAATATCTTTAAAACACAACAATTTTTTCTGGAATCCGGAATAATATAAGGCGTCAATAGTAATGACTTTTACATCACCAAAATGATACATGCTCTTCCAGAGCCGTCTATCATATTATTCGAACCCGAAATAGTATTTCAAATTTCCCAAAACCTCTATAACGTTATAATATGGTTCGAAAATAGTGTTTTTGTTCCGCTGTCTTTGAGACAGATATCTCTATCGTCTATTTAATGCTGGATAGGTTACTTCTGGAATCCATATCCTTCGTCAAAGATAGACGAGAGAAAATAATAAAGCCATTAACAAAAGCATTTAGTAACCATGGGGCTACTTCGGGAACCCCAAATTTTATGGTTTATTCCTGGAACCCAATTATTTCCATAGACCACTTCTGGAGTCTATTTTTATGGATTACTAGTGGAACACATAATATTTGGATTACCACAGGAAACCACAATTTCTATGTTGGACTGATTTTGGCGTCAACAAATCCATGGATTGCTTCTGGAATCCATTATTTACAAACAAATGATTTAAGAACAAACGAAAATAAGGGGTACAAAGAAAAAAAATACAATACATATGGTACCTTAATTTACAAATTTGCACATGAAAATATTTTATATGGCAAAAATTACCTCAATATGAGTAACAGGTTACTTCAGGAACCACTAACATATACCGGCTAGCAGTTCGTTACAGGTCACTTCTGGAACCGATCAGTTAACGAAGCGCGCATTTTGAGTCCACGTGATGCCACACAATATTCCAGCTTCTGGTGGAATGATTTTTATTTCCTGGAGATTATTAGAGCCGAGAAAATCAAATTTACGCTATCCTTCAGGGATGCGATAATTTCTCGCTTTACCAGTATCAAAACCGTTAGTACTATAACAGAGAAATAAAAACACAAAATTATTATTAAAATTCACGGAGTCGCGATTCTCATCTTTTTCATACTTCCTAAAAATTAGGAATTAACACATATCAAACTGATATATATATATATGTGTGTCTTAATTAGTATAAGTTTCAATTTAACAGTATCAAAACAAAATAATATTGGTAAATACATAGCTAAAATTATATTTTTAAAAAAATAAAGAAAATTAGAGAAAAACAATAATAACCTTCACCAATTATAGATGTTGCCGCCGCTACATCTCCTTTAATCGATCAACCGAATCCACCTTAGTTATATCGAACAATTCGTACTGATAACGGTTTGTAAATATTAATTGTGATGGTGTAATAATAATAATATATTCCCTACGTTTTAGGAAAAGAGTTATTTTTTCTATTTGCACAATTGTTAAGGCAATATGAAAGAGAATAACTTTTATAATTTATTTCCAGATTTACCCTAACAAAAAGTTTAATATTACATATATCTTTATAATGAGAATAATAACATTTCTTAAAATAACAATGGTAGTTTTAAAAGTTTGTTATGTTAAAAATGAAAGTAACTCTTTTGTTGGAACAAAAATTTAAAGAGGAAGTAACTCTTTTCCTAAAACAAAGTGAATATTATTCAGTCTCTCGATATCTCGCTATACTAAACGTACATGTATTATAACATTAATCAGTAAGTATATAAAAGAAATAAAGATAGTGGAGAGGCGAGTAATAAAAGAAGAATTTTTATTTTATTCCCTTTGTTAAGTCGAAAATCTCATACTATACAAGCCCTTATTCTCAAAGCATGATACGCCCTTATTCTCAAAGCATGATACGCCCTTATATAGAAGGCGCCGCGTGGATTGTTAAACATTCATTTGCCACGTTATATATGTGGCACTAAGATGGAACATTAATCCACTTAGATTATACTAATCTGCATTATGGATAACGCTTACGCTTTTATCTGATCCATTACACCGATCCGGTGGGTCAGCTATATTTTCTAGAAAACACTCGAGATATAACAATCACATATATAAAATAAATAGTTGTCTTGGGGATTATAGCAAATTCCCTTAAAACCAAACAAATATTACTGATGTATCAAAAAGAAACCCAAATATCACAGACATAATGATCAAATGACAGTACATAGAGACACCGTCATCTTTTCATCTAAAACCAATGGAGGAAACACTTCAGAACATCACTAACCGATTCACTGCCCTTTTTTTTTCTGTTTTCAAGTTTTTCTCTTTTTTTCTTTGTTTTTGAAGAAGCCTACTTCCAATTCTCATAAGCTTCACAAAAGAACAACAAGCCAAAGAAAACCCTGGAAAGGAAATGAAAATAAAAGTATGCTGAAAACCCCGTGAACATTAGAATTACGTATTATTAGTGGAGGAGTTCTTTGCTATCTTACCGTACACCTCAACAAGGAACTGCTACCCATCAAACTGCAACAAACTTCTCACGTCAACTGCAGCATGACCAGGCGTTTCTTATATATAGCTGCAAGACGATAATATGGTTAAAGTCCAGCTACAAAAAAGAAGGTTGAGCAACCATAAAACCAACATGTCAAGTCACACATCAAAAGCTTACCACGTCAGTAACATCAATTAGACGAAAGCCATTCTCCCTTATTTTTGAAGCAGAAAACCTTTATTACTTGAAGGAACGTAGAGAAGTGAATCCGAAAGGGCTAACTAAAAGTACTTAGGTTCTAAGGAGAAAGTGAGACAAATGAGCCACCTAAAACTACAAGAAATTATAATAGATGAAGAAAGGAGAATTTACCTAACATAATTTGGGATTTAAGCTGCCCAAAGTGCTTCAGAACAAAACCTGGAGTCACGAAGGGCCATGCGAAAGGCCTGCAGCAGCAACAATCAACACAGTTCTTACAAATTCGCAGCAAGCATGCCACACCAAAAATTTGTTATCATAGCTAGAAACAACTATTAGCTGCATACTAGGAGACACTAACCTTTTAGCTGCTTATTAGAAATACACTCAAACCACTATGTACTTTACTGGCCAAAGCTCATCTCCGAGTATCTGTAAATAACAAGTAAGCGTGACTTAGGTAAAAAAAATAAAAAATAAAAAAAATAATTAAGACTGCCCTCCTCATAAAAAGTTCCACAAATCAGCTGCAGTCAAACCAATGTAAAGAGTTCGAGACTTTCCTACGGGACTTGTTTTGTCGCTGCCCAAATTCATCGTTCACGAGCTCTATGGAAGAAGCAATTTTGTCAGCAATTATGAAATAACTACCAAACATGGGAATTGTTTGATACTAGGTTTCGGAATTATGTAATCTATGATTAACGAACAATGTTGATGTCATTACCAGGTCTTTCTGCTGGAGGCTTCCAATCAATATTTTGTTTATTCGTACTCACATCTCTACAGTAAAAAACACAAAAAATGTTATTCACTTATTTGGTTTATTTGCATCAAGTGAAACCCAGAGGTCCAGAGAAGGCCCTACAGGATAAGCCTTATATATATTCAGGGAGGTGTGGAACATATCAAGAGTCTAGAAAGAAAAGCCAATATGTTCTTCTTGCCATAGTGGCATGATTACTCAGGCAGCAGTGAGTGTAAAAGGAACTAAGATACTAAACATTACAACTACTCCACGTAAGCACGGATGGTTACTAACCTTGAGGCAACTGATGAAGATGTTTGTCCTGATGACTGAGCATAATAAGAACCATCAACAGGTAAATAGGGCGAACAGTACGGTGCCCCTAAAGCACCAGCAGCATTTGCCAGGACTGGTACCCTTTAGATAAAGTTGTATTTAATTAGTACTCGGTAACATATGATCAAAAATTATTAAAGAATATACAAAAACAGGAAGGGAAAAAACAAAAACAAAAAAAAGTCATACAAGGAAACTGTAAACATATAATGCATAAGCAGTTTAAGACCATATACTAATATACATATTATAGAGTGACATCAACTAATCCGTAAACAATCATCATTCATATGCTGCAAAGGTTTCAAAATCGATATTTTGGCAGCAACGAAACCATATCTTATTATTTTCACCAAGGAGCAGCCAGTACTGAATTAATGAAATATTCATTAGCATAGCATGTGAAGTAAGAGAAAATTACCAAGTCATCTCAGAATTCCCAAATCCAAGTTGTGGTTGGGCAACATATCCAGGAAGTGCCATACCAACAGCAGGGACTCCGAGGCCACCATTGTGCTGTCCCCCAAATTGCATAACTGTAGATCAATTGATACATATGAGTCTAAAAGAGTGTTTTATTCTAAATAGTATGAGTGATGCAGATGCAACCTATAGAGAACCCTATTTGGGTTATGGTTGATATGTAGGAAAACGTAACAGAGAAAAAATTCCTTTTAACAAAATAAATGTGCAAAAACCGTCCTTTATGGTTATCTATTGACCCAGAAAAGAATAACAGCACAATTACAAACAAAACAAAAAGTCCAAGAAGTTCGCTTTTGACTTCTAAGGTGAAAATTTTCAGAAGCATGTGTGGTTTGGTAAGTTGAAAATCATGACATGGTTTCTAACAAACTTTACCTGGCAACAGCGCTGGAGTGCCAGGATATTTTTGATCACTATGAGCAACACCCATATTCCCGGCTGCTCCAACAACCTGCGCCCCGTTGTAGAGGAAACTACCCCTCCCACTTCCTTGAGCACTACCTTTTCCTTTACTAACAAGCGCAGTCTTGGATTTACTGGATCCTGTTGGAGATTCTGTCTCTCCAGGTTCAGATGAATTCGTCGACGAACCTTTAGGTGGAGAGGATGCTTGAGAACCAGAACCTGGATGTTGAGCCATCTGCTGAGTGGAGACTCTTAGAGGCTGAACTGGGTTTACAGGCTTCTGTTGAACAACAGCGTACTGCATAGAACCTATGTTGCCATGGTTGGGAGAAGAGGTTGACTGATAGTTATGTTGTGCCACAATCTCTGGACTCCTTACCTTAGGCCTGTACTGCGGAGTTTGATTTGAACTCACTCTCGAAGATCCAGATGACTGTAACTGCATATTGGAAAATTTCCCAACAAGTGGTCGAACAGGCTCATTGATATGTTGCCTGCCCTTCACAATAGGATCCACAACAGTTTTTCCTCTGGCCAATGAATTTGTTTGAGGCATTGAGAACTTCTCAGAAGCTCCAGCTTGCACATCTCTTTTCTGTGTTACTATCACGTCTTGATTGGAAGAACCAGAAGGATAAAATGGAGGAGAAGCAGAGCTTAAACTTGATGCAAAAACATGTTTATGCGGAGCAGCAGGATTAGACTGAGCATTTTGATGTGTCTGATTGGATGTCCTCCCTGAATTACTATTACTCATTGTTGTCTCATAAGTCCTTCCAGAACTGGATGGAAGAACACAATTTTGTCAGACGGGTACATTCAAAAAGCAAGAAAGGAAATTTTCCATAAGCTCAAAATATCTACTCACTGTTTGTTCTGATTTGGTGGGGCATCACCATTATTCCGCGCAGTAGGTTCATATTTTCTGGGACCTCTTCCTTTCACACTCTTCAGGACACTATTTTGATCGTTACTGTCATCATAGTTTCTGGTCCTGTTTGCTCTAACATACCCACGATCAGTACCTCGTTTCTTTCCACGACCCCTATAAGCACCTCTCTTCCTTTCCTGATAGATACATAGATAAATGTAAATATGATTTTGTGGATACCGTCACTGATTGGCAAACAGATGCGAACTAGCAAAATTAACCACTAAATATACAAGCATCAATCGAGTTTCACCTTGTCATTTTTTGGTTCTTGCAAACTCAGTTCTTCAAATTTATCATGCCCCCATTTCCTGTCATCTTTGGATTCCCATAATTTCCTTCCACCAGGAGTACGCCTGAATAAAACTCAAACAGTTACTGCAAAGTAGTAGTTCGTATCACAAAACAGAACAAGGGGCTGTGAAATCTGAAGTATCACAGGGAACAATGCAAGGATGATGGCGATAGCATTAAGATTGAAAAGCTGAGGGACTGAACAGGTGGCATCACCGGGAGTTTCAGTAGATGAACAAGCAACTAAGATCCAGGAGCTAGGCCTACACTTTACCTCTCAACCACTTATTATATTGACAATGCCCAGAGGCTCATCCAGATGAAGAATTGCAGCTTCTGTATTTTATACCTTTCAGAGCCATTTAAGAGAGACAGTTTTTTCAATGCAACACATGTGACTAAAAGAGATACTCCCTCCGTTTCTGGAAAAGAGTTACTATCACTTTTTTAATTTGGTCTATTTTTAGGCTAAAATGAAAAAGTGATAGTAACACATTTCCAGAAACGGAGGTAGTATAATTTTGGTGCATAAATGATGCAGCAAAAAGAGAATGGCACAATATTTCTGAGCCGGGTAAAGAGTTCACTGCCAAAGCTTGCAACAACTAAGTTTATAAGCATCTCTATTCATAATCATATTCCCTAATTAATACAATGGAAGAAATCTACAACATTGGATAGTAATTGTATAGATATTGTTTACAGTTACAGATCACAAGTTTCAAAATTCTTACACACAAGGTACAGTGGGATTGGTTAGACAATTTGTTTCTACAAAGGCGCTGTTGAGATTCCCAATGTGCTAGGTTTTTCATGTTTTGAGGGGCGACTCAGAAACGGGGTGATTATAGTGCCAACCACTTGTTATCAGGTTTACCTCCTAGTGCTTACCATAGCTTGAACAAAAAATATTCAGTTTCACAAACACATCGATAAGAATAAGTTTGAAACTTTACATTCATGAAATGTGGCATGCCTATTAAACAACTACTTCATGAAAATCCAGTTCCCCATTTCAGAGAACCAAAACAAACTTAATTAGAAACATATACCATCAGCAACTTCACATTTTCTTAAGTACATACACATGCAAATATTCAAATTGACAGTAAGCTAAGCTGAAATCAGCTAATTACCTGTGACGACCACCACCACCACTACTTTCTCGAAAACGATCATCGTGCATATAAAAAGCACCAGCAGTAGGAACAGCAAATGGTTCATTCTCTTTCTTCTCACCTTCTCCTTCAACTTTATCCACTGATTCTTCACCCTCCCCATCACCATTATCACCACCACCACCACCACCACCACCAGATTCCAAAACACCACCAGAAACCTCATTACCACTGATAACTATTTCTCTCTCAGCTACATACTCTTCTTCTTCCTCCTCCTCCTCAATTTCCGATTCCTCTTCCTCGGACTCATAATCAACACCTCCTTGACCATCTGATTCACCATCTGAAACATCAACAACTCCTCCTCTTCTTCGATCCATTCTCGAATCTTCTTCTTCTCCTTCTTCATCATCACTTGCTTCTCTTCTTCTCATCGTTAATGGTAACGGTGCTTCTTCTGGATCACTTTCATACTCCTGTTCTTCTTCATCTCCCTTTTCCACCATCTTTTGTTCTTCTAATTAAACCCTAATTCTCAAAATCCAAATCGAATAATCACAATCAATGAAATCGAAAACCTAATATGCTAAATCTTAATCTCTTCGATCTCTTCTCGATTTTGAGTTCAAAACCCTAGTTTTTCAAACGAGAGGGAATCAGAAAGAGAGAGAACGAGTTTCAGAATCGACGTGGAGTCGAAGTTGGTCACTGGCTCCTTTGGACAAGAGTTTTATCCCTAAATTTTGGGGGCGGTTGAGAATTTCTGCACTGATGTGAATCTTGACCCTTGGATTAGTTTTAGGTGACTCTCAAGAAAATGGAGTAATTTAGACTTGTGAAAATATAATACGGGATATATCATAATTTCCCCTTGGTTCTACCGGTCTTTATTTTCCCTGTTTGGAAAGGTGTTTTG
This sequence comes from Papaver californicum, assembly GCA_023531435.1. Classification (NCBI taxonomy): domain Eukaryota; kingdom Viridiplantae; phylum Streptophyta; class Magnoliopsida; order Ranunculales; family Papaveraceae; genus Papaver; species Papaver californicum. Next base: position 898,927 of record JAJJMC010015296.1, read on the forward strand.
GCAACAAGTAGAAGTACAACAGAAAAGTCAAAATTCAAGGAAACCAGCTGTGTAAGAGCTAATAGGGTGTTTGGATACTAAAAGTAGAAGCACTTCTGTTTTACCAGAACACATAAATCATAATTAAAAATATTTTGCTTTATAAAAAGTTAATTTTTTTTCTTCTAAAGTTGTTCTGAAATTGCCTACCCAAATTAATTTCTGACTTTTTTTCCTTCTAAAAGTCAAAAAGCAACTTCTTAAATGGTATCCAAACAGGCTATAAGGCCTATGCCTATGGGGAGACTACACTCCACCAAAGTGAATTAGTTAGCTAAAATTTTGAGGTTTTTTCCGATAAAACCCCCAAATTAGTTAATCTAATTTGAGTTCTACTTCAAGTAAAGTACTGCTCAAAAGCCTTACCAATACAATAAAGAATATGTCTTTTTGGTTGCAGGGGCATTTTCACTGCTATTTAAGGTTTTTAATACCTATATATATGAGTGTGTGATTGCAGAAGATTTGTCGTTTCATTGAATTTTTTTCACCAACTAGTTACTATAGTGGGTTTACCCCGCTACTACTCATCTTCTATTTTAAAAGGGATATAGTGTAAAAACACTCTATCTTATAGCCTCTGTTCTAAGGTTTTATAACATAAAATTAGACATTAAGATCTTGTTTGATAACCAGAAACAAAAGTGTTTCCAATTCTCCTTGGCTAGGAATAGTTTTCAGAAGTCTGAAAGCAACATTATTTTGCTTCAGCAAAAAAATACTTTTTTACTTTAAAATATCATTCTCAAATTTAATTTCCAAACTAACTTTTGACGTGTTGACTTAATTAAGTTGAAAACTTATTTTTTATGTGCTACCAAAATATCTCTAATTTTCTTTTATCAAGGAAAAGAAATCAAAATTTTCTTGATAAGTGCATAAATTATATATTCTTTTATATCTGTTATAATTTTTGTATATTACCTTGTATTATGCTTGTTTTTTAGTTTATGTCTTTTATTAGGTGAATCATCCAAAAGTGATAATTGACGTTTGATACTCACATTTTGTCCAACTTTAGTATGTGGTTTAACTTTTATCCAGCTTAGGGTTTGGGACTTGGAATAAATGTTGATTAAGTTAAATCTTGACTTCTGATATAAATACTTACAAACGAAAAATACCCTTTACCCCAACTTAAGGCTGGAAACGTAATCGATTTGATCTTACGGTCAAAAAAGATGAATTAGATGAACGGTTAGGATCTGATAACCGGTTAGTGTTGGTTTCAGTATTTACACGTGCTCTAAATTTTGTTCTCTCTAAAACTTCTGTTTTTCTTTCGCCATTAAAATCTAGGTCATCATAATTACCTAATAACAACATCAAAAACAGTAATTTCATTTAATTATATTACCTTGAATGCATCGGAAATCCATTTACCAAGCTCCGAAAAGAAAAACAAGAGTATCTAAGCTTTCACATCCACCAAGAACAATCAAACCATAAAACCATCAATTTTTGTGATTCATTTTTTTACCTTAGAAATCAATGTACAGATTGAATCAAGAAAAAACAGAGATTTGGGTTTTTCAAAAACTTCAATTTTAAAAGATGCTTCATTTCAGAAAGGTATGCTAGGGTTTTCAAAATGGATACATCAAATATCTTCAGCTTGTAGGTAATTAAAATCACAAAAGAGGAAAAAGGAAAGAAAAAAAAACATATAAATTTGAAACACAGTTACAGCGCTCGATCGTGTGATTTGAAACACTCCATCTTTGGGAGAAAGCAGGTCGTCTTTATATAAATCTTCACCAACACCTGTCGCTCAAGAAGATTTATTTGTGCTTAGAATTTTTTGATGCAACATTCAGCGTAAGAAATTGGGCCCTGCTTGATTTTTTAATTATGTTATTAGGGTTTCGTTCTACATTTCTAATAGTTCTAATTATAGCTTTGATTATGCTTAATTTTTTTACAGCTTTGATAATTGCTGGTTAGGAATATATCACTAACTATAGGTGATACTTGATTAGATCTTAACTTGTGTAAATAGAGGATGACTACTGACCAACGTGATGCGGGAACTGATGCAACAAGAATTTTAGATACTTTATCCACTTGCCAAAATGAAAGAACGCTAGGAACCTTGCCAGAAGTTGAATTACTGGTGGAATTTTCTTGTAAATCTTTGAACCGTGATTTTAGTCTCGGTTGTTGTTTGGTGGTTTTAGTTTACTAATTATTTTAGTAACGTGAAGGGTATAATACTAAATTTGTTAATATCTTATTTTTATTTAATTTTTTTAATTAATTACTAAACAAAAGTCAAGATTTGACTTAGTCAATGCGGCTCAACGTCTTTTCCAAGTACCAAACTCTAGTTGGACAAAAGTTAGACCAAACACTAAAATTGGACAAAATGTGAATATCAAACGTCAATTAACCCATCCAAAAAGGGACTACAAGGTACTAGCATGAACATGGAAATAAAATACTACAAGTGAAGAATGATCAAAAACTAAGTGAAACTCTTTCAAATCCAGGATTTCTTATAACATTTTATAGTGAACGAAGAGACAGAGCCAATAGTGAAAGAATGAGGTCATTTGAATGTCGTATGAAGAAGTTATGAGAAAAACAAGTTCAGAATATTCTCGGCCATGATGATGACCGAGGAAAATTTTAGAAACTTTGAATTTTCTCGGTGGGTTGGGTGTCTGAGAAAAAATAGAAATCTCAAAAGGTCAGGTGATCGAGAAATTTACGTGAGCTTCGTATTTTTGACGGGTTTTTATGTTATTTACGAGTTTCAATGAGTTTCCAAAACCTAGTATGACCGGGATTTGAGCACGGGCACTTCTATACTTGTTTTTTTTATAAGAAAACTTCTTAGATCATACTATAAGATATAATATCATCTACAACAAAAGAATCAAAAGAGTTTGGAGCAAATTAAGGTTTTCCCCTTTAAGGGAAAAACCGTGACATTATTTTCTTCTTCCTTATCTTTTCTTGTATATTTTCCATGGTTTTTGAGAAACCCATTAGTTGGTAACTTTATTTTATTGGTTGGGGATGTAATCTTAATTCATAAACATGTAAATCAATATGGTTGGTTAGTTTTAATGTAAATGATCTCTTTTATCGCTTATGTTTACTATTAATACCGTCATGTATGATTGACGACTTGTTCGTTTAAGTTGTAAATTGAATGATTATGTTCTCATATATGAAGCTAGACTAGGGTTTAAGATCAAGAATTGTCGAACAACTCTAATCACAAGTAGCACAACATAGTTGTTAACAACGGGATGTTGCCATGCGATTATGTGTATAAACTTAACCTAGGTTAAATTTGTATGGCTCTTGCCCCGGATTGCTTAGAATAACCTCAACTCACAACGACCTTTCATTGGGTTAAACTTGAGTGGATCTTGCGCCAAGTTATTCATTGAGAATGATTCAAATAGTGTCTATTGCGCATTTGATGATACAAAGAATTTTTTCGGAGTAAACCTGCGATAGGATGTTTTAGGGTTATTGATATGAGAAGGATTGAACGTCCAATAGAATCGATTGACGAGCAAGTTTGGTGGTGGAAGATGAAACCTTTAATCAGTATCTTTTTCCCTTTGATAATCTTTGTTTATATTTTAGTTAGTTTACTTTAGTTTAATTTACTACAACCCCCATTTTTGGTTACATAAGAAGTTGAAAACAAATAACAATCACACAACTCCTCAGGAGAATGATCATTACAACTATTATACTACTTGTAAGTATTAGTACGGAATTTTTTTTTAAGTAATTTGTTGCATTATGACACGCTTCATTTATTTATCAATTTTTTTGACACTAATTAAAGTCGAAGATTCAATACTGTTGGATCACCGCCGTAGAATGAACCAAAAAATTATGAACTACTCAAAAAGAGATATATAAAAGTAAAATAAAAGAACCATATGATGAGTGTAATGCTTTATAATCTTAGTATTTATACAAATGAAAGTTATTGTCATCTCTGATTACTATTTATGGGGGATGAAAACGAGTAATAAATCTAAGTATTGAGCTTAAAGAAAAATGGTTTATACAAATTACAGTTGTATGGTGAGTCAATAGGCATCCATTACAAAGAGGGAAAAAAAGAAATGGCAGAAAATAAAGAGCTAATCAATTTTCCTCACAAAATTCATGGATAAACTACTTTATGATAAGCAAAAAGCAAAAACAATTACTTCATCTTAGAGTTGATAATTTGTTTCTAGCTATAAATCCATTAGGAATTGAAAATACAATAATCGTGCATTTGAAAAGGAGAGGGTACCTAAGTACACCACCAACTTTTTCGTTCATGAACCTGTACAGAAAATCCTTATATAATCAATACGCTCAGATCTCTAGGAGAACTACTATTGACAAGATCTGTATTCAAAATTATATAAACAAGGAAACCTTTGGATGATCAAATAAGATACAAATCCACAAGCTCAACCTAGTATGATCTCGAAACTCCAAGATCCAAATTCAATCAAGAAAAAGCCTTGTATGATCTATATTCCAAGATCCATTTTAATAAGAACAAGTTTTATTAGATCTTTATTGACGAGGGAAATTGTGTAGGTTGATTAACATATAACCTGTGATATTTCAATTATAAAGATGAATAATAAAATATGAAAGGAAATGACACAAGATACTATAAATTTTGTTAACGTGGAAAACTGCAATGTAGCAAAAAAATCCTGGGACCTTGTCTAGTATTGAATACACATTGTATTAAGCCACTACAGGCACTAGCCTATTATCATACTTCGAACGAAAATTTAGTTAAAACCGGTTATACCCTCCAAGTTATTCAATTGCATTTATTCCCCTATGTCTCTTGGATCTCGCAAGACCCTACGTGCTTGATTCTCTAGATGGTGTTATATACAAACCTATGCTTCACAGTACTTTGTGAAGACTAGTGCAACCCTGCCTCCAACATGACACCTGTTTGATTTCCTTCAGACATGACAATCAAGTTAATTGAAATCTATTTGATTTGAGGGATATCCGGATTAAAAAGATGTTAAAGCAACCCTCAACAATTAGGTTTTATACTCTTCAAAACTTATAGAGATATCTAAATGATTCTACCTCACAAGATCTATTTAAGTCAAGTTTAGATCGTAATCTTGTGCAACTAACAAGGTCTGAGGCGAAGAACTCTTTATAGTTTTGATAAACCTTTTTCCTTAATTTATAGTTCTTGCATGGTCATATAGCAGAAGAGAAGGACCTTTAAAATATATCAGGATTACGATGATCAAGGTAAGATTCCAGATAACAAAGATTTATTAGATAAAAGATAGTTTAACAAGTGAATACTTCAAAGTCGTAACCTAATTATATTTTTTGAGGAAACCTAGGTTTATGAAGGACGAATCTTGCAACAACAACATAAACATCGTGTATGGATTAAGAATCTTAGTTGCAGAGAATCCTCTATTTATAATGATGAAAAAGGCTAGGTTGCTTAAAAAGTTCAAGCATCCAAAATAAGTTCGTAAACTAGTTTCCATGTTTATGAATTAATTTGATCTCAAATAATCTCAATACTGCTTATAACATCCTTTTACTTTGGTCCCAAGTAAAAACTTTTCCTTACTTAGAACACTCTAGCAATAAAGTTTTTTCCTTTAATAGAAGTCGTAAGAATGATAACGCTTTCAAAGAAAGATACTTCTAAAGTTTAGCTTCTGCTCAAGTAGGAAAAGAATTAACTTACTCGTAATAGCATGGTACTAATGAAATTAATAAACGTGTGAGAAGTTTGCCTTATAATACAAAAAAATGATGTATATATGTATTTATCAATAAGGACTGTACACCAAAATTTCACGAGCTAACCAATATGGTTCGTGAATCAATCAAGCAACTTTGACTTAGTTCGTGAACTGGTGTTTCTAATTTGCAAACTCAAAGTCATAAGATGTCAACAAAAAATACCTTTGATTGCATAGTTCGCGAACTGCGAAAATTCGCAACACTAAGCAAGTGTTGGATATGTATAAAAAATATCTCAAATTGCATAGTTCACGAACTACAAAAATTAATGCGCAAACTCTAAGCAATTTGTGGATTCAAAAGTAAAGTTCTCAAATTGCTCAGTTCACGAACTTCCAAAGTGGTTCGTGAACTCTAAAGAAATTTGGAGTTTTAAGTTACTTCATGTGCAAACATTTTTTGTTGAACAAAAGAGTTTATTTGAATCTCAAATGTGATAAGCCCTTTCAACATCCATTGCTTGAGTTCGAGTTTCAAAATTAGTCAAGTTCAAGCTTGAAGTCGAAATTTCTTCTTTGTATCTCACCAATTTATTAATGCCAGTGACATTGTCTCGGATGATAGAATGGTAGGAAACAATGAGCCAAATAGGATAGTCATTCTTCACTTACCTTTGTTGATGAAGTTCTAGTTGATGTCTTCGTGTGATATTACATATGTAGTTTTATAAAATTAAAAATAATCTCCATAATGCTTATTGATTTCTTCAATCTTCGACACCTTCGAATTCTTCGTTCTTCAAAGTTCTTTAATTTTTTGCATGTGTTCATTAAGCCTTTGTTGTTGAAGATCTGTATTTTGATAACAACTTTCATGAAAAATCTGATTTGAGTCATACAGATGAAATATCAATCCATTCAAGTTGTTACGCCAATTAGTAGTACCTTTACATACCTTAAAATTCACTATACTAAAACTTTAAAGAGATACCGATAAGTACATAATTTACATAATTTGGATATCAATTTCTTATTCTTTTCTTAGTTATTTTTCTTGTATTTTTTGTATGTTACGCTTGTTTTAGCTTTTGTAGTTGGGTACTTTGGAGTCATATGAAGTAAAAGAAGAGAAATAAGAGTTCAAGTCATTGTATGGAGTCATTGGGTGTTGATGGGAATAAAACTAGCAAGAAAGCAAGGCTCAATTGTTTTAAAAATAAGAAATCACTAAGGGGCATCTGATTTTCCAAAAAAAAACTGTGAATTACTAGGGGGAAACCTGTTTCTCCTTAAAGCATTTCTAAAGGGAGTCAATATGCTTCTTTATAAAGGTAGACGCGACTATTACTTAGGGCATCCCATATATATGGGTGTCTAGACCCATTTTCATATTATAACCTAAAAAACTAGGTCGACCTCTATAGCAAAAAAAACAAATCTTTTGTTCTCTGCCAAGAACTCTCTACTGCCGGCTAGCCAGGTTCGTGTTGCTGGTCGTTGATGGTTGTGAGTCGGTTCCAAAAGAAGGTTTTTGAAGCCATGGAGATGTTGCAGAGATAGGTTGGTGTTGTTGTGATTCGAGAACAAAACAGATATTGAAAAGGAAGTTGGTGAGTTTACAAACAGGGAGAAGATAGATCGAAGCATGGGTTTGAAGTGATTAAAAAGGAAACTTCGGTTTTTATTATATTTCAAATTGACAGCCATGGGACAGAAATTTGAGCAAGGAAAGAATGAGAAGAAGGTTGTTATGAAGATGGGTCTGTGAGGTTAAGTCGACGCAAGAAGATGAAAAAGATGTTGATTGTGTGTGGTAACTGAATGGGTATTAATTGATTTCACCTATGGGTCCTCTTGTTGTTTGAGAGCGTGAAAATCATTAGATTGATCTTACGGTCACATTCATTAGATAAAATCACGAATTGATGTTGTGCGAAAGCTCTGAAAGAACCACTACTTTAACGATGACTATAGGCTCGTGCCAAAAAGCCTTTCCACTTTGTTATCACGAACCGAGGCCACTAGCCAGTGATCAACGGATCTCTTTTCCATGCTTCCACAAGTACTCGACAGGAAAGGTTCTGAACTCGACCAACGAGAGAAAGAACCGGAGCTTTCGAGAAGAGGAGAAGCCGACCTACTACTACTGAAAAGGCCTCGATTCAAGGCAACTCGAATTGAACTCCTGGCTCTCAATTTCGTATCGATCTCTTAACAGCATAGATACTCAATCACAATAACAACATAAATAACAAGTATATAAGCATAGGCCAATCATAAGAAATAAATACAGAAATATAAATGACATAACTGTTTACATGGTTCACCATTGATATGCATATGTCCACGGGGGATAATGAGGATTATTCAACATCAATATTGAGAGGGTTACAGTGGTATTCAAGATCAGATTAATCTTGAATGAGAAAGATGAAATACTAATTTTAGAATGGGTTTTCTCACCTAGTTTTCCTTTCACTCTCTCTTTACTACTGTTTTCTATATATTTTCCTCTTCCTAAATTGCCGACCTCTCCTTTGGTTTAGCTGGGTATTTATAGACGTTCTTCTGAGGGGCCCACTGTTGTCTTCCACTTTGATATCTAGACCGTAACAGACATGGATGGAACGTACAAATACCCTACGGTCCAATCATATCATGTTATCTTCATTCGGTCTTGAATGCATCTTTTCCTCGGTCTCACCTCTTATTCGGTCAATCAGATTTCTCCACGCGTACATCCCGATGGTATGTTGCGGATGAGATGATCTCACTATTTCTGCTTTATCAAAGTTCATTGCATGCCTGACACCTGCTCTGCGGTCTAGGAACATGATAATTGTTTCTTTCTTTTACGCATGTTGCATGGCCGACACGTGCTCTCCATGCATTAAAGTTATCATTCTCCAGCTACCATCTGTCCTTTTCGATTAAGTCAAATCAACCGCCAGTCGAGACCAATCTCCACCGTTGATCTTGGGTATGCCTTAAGATGATAAAAAGGTACCTTTTGGGTCTTGATCCTGTGCATCTCATGTAGTTATCTTCTGCTACTTCAGTTGTTAGGATGTTGACACGTGTATGCTTGACATTATGTACTAACAATTTGCCCCTTTTTTCTTTCGTATTCTACATAGGGTAGAATATGAAGAAAAAATACCACGTTTGCAACAAATATATCTTGTTTCCCATGTATACATTTATTTCTCTTACATTCTCGAGGCATTCTGATTTGCACCTTTTTAGATTTTCATATAAAGGCGAAAACCTTTCTTCTCATATAAAGGAAAAAACTAAGAAAAATCAAAAGATAAGGATAGAAACACAAAACCAATGGGTTGCCTCCCATTCACTGCTTGGTTTAAATTCTTTAGCCCGACACTCTACTCGCCCGTATTACAAGCCTGCATCATTTTCCTCAACAGTCGAACATGAGTGTATATCACTCGGATACCTCATCGCCTCAAAGATATTAAAGCAGATGACTTCTCCATCAAACTCCATAGTCAAGGTGCCATTTTGGACATCAATATTCGTTCCAGCGGTACTCATGAATGGTCTACCCAACAACAAAGATGTAGACTTAGATGAATTCTTATCACTCATGTATGGAACGTAGAAATCCACCGGAAATATTAGTTGATTAACCTGCACCAAAATATTCTCAACAACCCCTTTTGGGTAGACATTAGATCGGTTAGCAAGTTCAAGAACTACACCGGGCTATTTAAGAGGACCAAGATTTAGAGAATCATAAATAGAAGTAGGCATAATATTAAAAGATGCTCATAAATCTAACAAAGCTCGTGTAAACCTGGTTTTACCAATTGTGCAAGGTATCGTAAAACTACCGAGATCTTTCAATTTAGGTGGGAGTTTCTTTTGAAGAAATGTCGAAGCATTCTCCCCACACTCATAACTTCATAACTTCATTACCTTTTAACTTTTTCTTGTTCATGCACACTCCTTCAAAAACTTTGTATAGCGGGGAACTTACCTGATTGCTTCAATGAGTGGAATATTCACTTGGACTTTCTTAAATAAGTCCTAAATATCTTTATATTGAGATTCCTTCTTAGGCTTGGCAAAACGACTAGGAAAAGGAGGTGGTATGGTAAAGGTAGGAATTGTGTTCTTTGGTTGGATGATTGAGATTGGCTTTTCCTTCGGCACAGTTTCTTCCTCTACTTCCTTTTCTAAGTCACCACTAACCTTCTCTTGTTTTTGTGCTTCTTTTGTTGAAGTTGAGGTTTTTCTGAAAGTTTCTTCAGTTCCTCCATTAACACAGGTAAGAGATTCTTCTTCGAACTTCAATTTCAAATTTTCTTGGGTCTTGATTTCTTGTTATGTCTTTCTTGATTCGTTGAAATTCTATTAACAAACAGAATTTTGAAAAAAAATCAAAAAATTGGTTTGTGATTTTTGTTTACTGAGAGTGTAATGTTCTTCACTGAAGGTGTTTTTTCTTTATGGGAAGTGTTTGCTTTGTTTGATTTTTTATTTTTCTTCATATGTATTGTGTATGTTTGCCCTTTGTTAATAGAAATCGAACATTTGATGAAGATTTGATGTAGATCTTGATTTCTGATTTATGATTTGATCTCGTAGATTAGATGTAGATCAGACGAGATGATGTTATTGAGAAAGATATGCCGCAACAGCATACCTGTATGACAGAGAAGCGTTCTACACGATACGCGGCAGAGAGACCGTAACAATCTAAACAAGTTCCTTCAAGGATGGGCCCCGTAAACGCAACTCTTTTGCAAACGATACGTCCTCCATCAGTTAATAGTCCTTCCGATCATCCCGCTCATAATACGGATAAAAAGTCGCGCAAAAGCTACTGATCCATGAATCTTGAGGAATTCAAAGAAAAACATAATTTGGGTTAATTCAAGGTTTCCTTCTATAATCAAGGAGATGAACTGATGCTTAAGATGATCCAAGGCTTTGACTATGACCGCAACCGTCCTTCTATAGAGTTTGTTCCCACGAGGAGCGAGGTGTACTAGTTATCAAATATCACAAAAGCGGGGTTTGTTTTAGGTTGAAGTTAACTAACAAAGCAATTAAAAGTGATTAAGATACAAGCAATGGAGAAAAATATGATCAAGGAATCCTTCTTCGTTACTAAACAATCATTGAGTAAGTATATTCGTATATTATTCATTTATCACAGATTATCACCAACCGTAGAATATCAGGTAGGCTTAGTTATCCCCAAAACTCCTTATATCACCGGATAACAAGTACGCTTAGTCACCTGATTCTATCTAACTGAGCTGTCTTAGGTACGCTTACAAGGTGTAACTCAATCAAATGTTGTAAGGTTTGTGAATTTAGATTTGATCCTAGGTTTGTGAATTTAGACTCAGTACGCTCGGTCCCCTTTCTAGTGTTGTTCTTGCATGTGATTGCTCCACAGAATCCCTTTGTTAGGTCTCACGCTCTCTACTTAGGTAAGATGTTATGATACAATTACGGATACCCAAATCTTACTAGATTTAGATTAATTAACAAATCAATTTACTTGGCCAGTTAAACAGTCTAACGATCAAGCATAAACATTTATATTAGTAAAAACAAATGATATGAAGAACTTCAAAATAGATTCATATATACTAACTCAAATCATGGTTAAGGAAAACAACATTTACCTCGACGTCCTCTTCATATGAAGGAACAACTGCAGAAGCTATACATTGTACCATTTTTTCCACACTACCCATCCGTTGCTCTATATATGAGAATTCTCTCATCTCGTTGACTCTTCTGATACTTGAGTCGTATCTTGTGTAAAATTGTTGAGCATTCGATGCCATACTCTCAATCAAACTAGTTGTCTGCGAGATTTTCTTTTCAGTAAGTGAACCACCTGCGGCTGCATCAATCAAATTCCTTTATTACGGAAGTAATCCTTCATAGAAATATTGAATAATGAGAGTTGAGTATATGTTGTGGTGTGGGAAGGTTGCCAATAATCTCTTGTACCTTTCCCAGTATTCATAAAGAGACTCCCCAGTAATCTGTAAAATGCTACTAATCTCTTTACGAATAGTGGCCACCTTAAAAGCAGGAAAATACTTTTCTAGAAATAGTTTTTTCATCTCTGTCTATGTTGTAACACTCCCTGGAGGAAGGTAATACAACCACTCTTATGTTAGACCTATTAAGAAAATGGGAAGGCTTGCAGCATAGCCTTATTATTGTCTTCAGTACCTTGCCTAAGACTTATCATCTTGTGATGAAATACTTGGAGATGACGGTTCATATCTTCGCCTAGAAGTCCCTTGAACTTCTACAAATGGTGAGTAAGATTCGACTTTAGCTCAACTATGTCAGTTAGAGTAATACACAAAGGTTGTGAATCTAAGCATGAAGATGTCAACTCTCGTAGCTTCTTTTCCGGAGGTTGAGGACCACCCATCTCTTCTATGTGATTTTCCTCTTTGTTTGAATATGAAAATTCACTTGGTGAAGAACTAGGAGGAAGAAGAATGTTCACTGCTCGAACGAAGTCTTTCTTTAGTAAAGTGCCTGATCGAAGACGTATACCAATAGGACTTAGTTTGCGCTCCTTAAGCATTCACCACAGAGATTGTTCCTGAAACCAAAAATATCTAGAAGGCAAAGTTAAAAACTAAAAATAAATCTAAAAACAAAAATAAACGAAAATAAATAACAAATAAAACCAACTGCTCCCCGGCAGCAGCGCCAAAACTTATTGTGTATCGTAGGTGCACACGTTAATTCTCTTATCTTCTACTTTATTAATGAATAATATAACAGTAAATAGAGTTTTTTCCCACGAGGAGCGAGGTGTTCTAGTTATCAAATGTCACAAAAGGGGGGTTTGTTTTAGGTTGAAGTTAACTAACAAATCAATTAAAAGTGATTAAGATGCAAGCAATGGAGAGAAATATGATCAAGGAATCCTTCTTCATTACTAAACAATCATTGAGTAAGTATATTCATCTATTATTCATTCACCACAGATTATCACCAATCGTAGAATATCAGGTACGCTTAGTTATCCCCAAAACTCCTTATATCACCGGATAACATGTACGCTTAGTCACCAGATTTTATCCAACTGAGCCACCTTGAGGAATGTTTACAAGGTGTAACTCAATCGCATGGTTTAAGGTTTGTGAATTTAGGTTTGATCCTAGTAGTTAGACTCAGTACGCTCGGTCCCCTTTCTAGTGTTGTTCTTACACGCGATTGTTCCACATAATCCCTCTGTAAGATCTCACGTTCTCTACTTAGCTAAGATGTTATGATACAATTACGGATAGCCAACTCTTACTAAATTTAGATTAATTAACAAATCAATTTAGTTGGCCACCTAAACAATTATCAATCAAGCATAAACATTCGTATTAGTAAAAACAAACGATAATCATGTGAAGAACTTCAAAATAGATTCATATATAATAACTCCAATCATATTTAGTACTCAGAATTCATCCTGAATCAATTAGGTATTTATCTACTCATGGATATAGAAGCATCCATGATATACATAAGAAAATAGTTAAGAAATCGTTACGATAATGGAACCGCTTTGAAACCCTAGCTTTCTTCTCTTTTGGTGTTGTTGATCTCCTCCAAGACTTGCAAAGTAATGTAAAAGTCGTAAAAAGATGTCTTCTTAATGTCTTGGATGTCTCCTTATATAGTATCCATGAAATCTAGGTTTAGAGTCCTTCCGAGACCGTGTTTTCTATTTTTTAAAAGCCTACACACGTGCCAAACTACCCTAGTTACGGTTGGGTTCGAGCTAATTAACCCAACAAATTTTCTGACACAAAGATATCACCCAAAATCCCCAGATTTACGGTTGGGTCCGAGTCCAAGAAACCTAACCGTAATTCTTCCTGGACACTTTTTTGTGTTTCACCGTTTTGATCATAACTCCCTCATACGATGTCCGATTGAACTCATTATTTTGTGTTGGATTCGTCTTTCAATTATACACAACATAACAATGAAAAATTATTTAAATCTCTTCATCTAATTTTACGGTTGGGTTTGAGTGTTTAGACTCAACTGTAAATCTTCTTGGAACTTGTTCTTCAAAATCGACTTCTTTTACGGTTGGGTTTTGAGGTACTTTCCCAACCGTAAATCTTCTTGGAACTATTGTTTCAAAATTGTGTTTCCATCCTTTGGACTCTTCTTCTCATGACGGAATGAACTCCTTTCCTCTTCTTAATTCTTTCTAACACCATTTCCATTGATTTCGGATGATTCTCATACAAAAACAAATAAAATAGAAAACAAAGTAATAACAAGATAAAATGCAAGAATTATAGCTAAAGCTAGTATGGATTTGACACTAAAAACATGTGAATTATGCACTTATCAAATTCCCCCACACTTAGCTTTTGCTAGTCTTCGAGCAAACTAATCTAAACTAAACTAAAATACAACTACTCCTTTTCATCGAGGACATGGTTGCAATTAGCATGTGCAACAAGCCTTTAAACCCTTAGGTACACCTAGTGGACAAGTTATAGTCTGGTGAGGGTTTACAAGATGTATACCTACAAAACCTAAGTTCCAACTTTTAAACATTCCAGAGCACATGCATCCAAAGAGCTACGAAGACATGAAGTTTCTGCACACTGACAATAAGAAGTTAGAAATTCCAAAGAACATTATTCTCATGCTTAACTCTTGAGTTAGGAGAAAACCACCATATGAAAGAATCTAAGTTCAAGAGTGACCGAATAAGAGTTCTGCCTCACCAATAGGATTTTATGAATTTGACACTCAAAGGACACACTTTATGGTTCTCACATGTGTGCATGCAGGGGAGAAGATAGAAATCCTGCAGACGTTGAATGGTGGAAAGGAAAGGTAACCTTTCGAATCATATGAAGATGTTATCCCATAGAATGTAGGACGAGAAATAACTATTTTTTATTTATTTTTCTGATGATCTCTAAGAAAAGAAAATCAACATGTAACACCTGTAATTTTCGCATGACGCTTACTTAGGGATGCGTCATGGCATGGGATGAAGATTCATCATAAGCTTATAAAGCTTACTCAGATATGCATTAGGGTGTGGATATCTTGACCTCGAAATTATAGTGTTAAGGACCTATTACGTGTGATGCATGATTGAGAATGCATCACTGACCCTATGTGGAGTACCCGAGAGCGTATCATAGTGCAAAGGCACTATTATGCCATGATTGAGAATGCATCACTGAACGTTGCGTATCCAAGAAAGCATTATAGTGCTAATGCACTATTATACCGTGATACATGATCAAGAATGCATCACTGAATATTGCGTATCCGAGAAGGAATTATAGTGCTAATGCACTAATATGCCGTGATGCATGATTGAGAATGCATCACCGAATATTGCGTATCGGAGAAGGCATTATAGTGCTAATGCATTAATATGCCGTGATGCATGATTGAGAATGTATAACTGAACGTTGCGTATCCGGGAAGGCATTGTAGTGCTAATGCACTAATAAGTCGTGATACGTGATTGAGAATGCATCACTGAACGTTGCGTATCCGAGAAGGCATTATAGTGGTAATGCACTAATATGTCGTGATGTATGATTGAGAATGCATCATTGAATGTGGCGTATCCGAGAAGGCATTCTATTGCTAATGCACTATTATATCGTGATGCATTATTGAGAATGCATCACTAAGCCAATGTTGTTATTCGAGAATGCATTATAGTGCTAATGCACTATTATGCCGTGATGCACTATTGAGAATGCATCACTAAGCCAATGTTTATATTCGAGAATGCATTATAGTGCTAATGCACTATTATATCGTGATGCACTATTCAGAATGCATCACTAAGGCAATGTTGCTATTCGAGAATGCATTCTAGTGCTAATGCACTTTTATGTCGTGATGCATGATTGAGAATGCACTAGAAAGTGCAGTAGATGAACGCCATATATCCCCCTTATATCCACTTGTATAAATGAAAATAAAACATATATAGGGATGAAGTGTTGGTTGAAAATCGATGATGCTTAGCTTGGATTTGCAAGAAAGCGGATTTGCCTTGGCAATGCCAACTAGATGGCGGAATTGCCTTGACGCGCCAACTAGATGGCGAGATTTCCTTGAGGCGCCAACCAGATGGCGGAATTTCCTTGATGCACCAACCATATGGCGGAATTGCCTAGAGGCGCCAACCAGTTAGCGGATTAGCCTAGAGGCGCCAACCAGTTAGCGGATTTGCCTAGAGGCGCCAACCAGTTAGCGGATTTGCATAGAAGGAGCCAACCAGTTGGCGTTTTTTCCTAAATTGCAGTCGATGAATGTCACTTCCCTTTCTTTTAATTATTTGTAAAAATGTGAATAAAACATATATATGGAGGGAGCTTTGCTTGAATATGCATGAGCGGTAATGCATATATATATGCGATGTGGCCTATACGTTGGAGCATACTTGATGCTTAAGCATCAATATACTTGTAGCTTAACCAATGAAGCTTGAATGTGCATGAGCGGTAATGCACACACACACACATATATATATATACGATGTAGCCTGTACGTTGGAGCATACTTGATGCATAAACATCAATATGCTTATAGATTAAACGATAAGCTTGAATGACATGAGCGGTAATATACATATATATGAGATGTGACCTACACGTTGGAGCATACTTGATGCTTAAGCATCATTATGCTTGTAGCTTAGCCCATAAAGCTTGAATTATGCGAAAGCATCATTCAATCGTGTTGCGTACTCGAGAACGCATGTTTGCATAGTAAATAACGATAGTTATGCACAAGCTAGTGCATACCTTGCGAAAGTCCTTCGGCCTATATAGTTTAGGCTTTGCTTGGCCTTGCGATGAAGTGGGAATTGATGTTGACTTTGCGTTAATAGGATTAAGTTGCTTGTTCCTTTCGAATTGACACTTTGTTGAACTATGGGCATGCTTGATCCCTTCAAGGTACGGGTTGGGTACGTAGGCAGCCGCAATACAATGCATTAAGGTGCAACACCTTGTCGCTCATATCATCTAATTTAGAGGTGATTGTGAAATTATGGTAACTCGTATCATCTGGCTCGGCAATGCTAAGTCAAGAGATGATTGTTACCACATTTGATGAGGTAGTTACAATTCCATTCGATAGATTGTTCATACTTCCTAGCAATCATTACATCATGGACTGGCATGTGCCTGGATGTTGCACCCTTGGCAAGAACAAGATCAGTGCAGGCTCCAGCGCATGATCGAAGCAAAATTAATGAAGAAAAAAATTAGGCTTAAAATGGCCTAGGTGCTAGTCCAAGGCATGAGTTAGGCCTGGACAGTGATCGTAATCATGCGATGCTTGCCAAAGGCATTCACCATTGGCTTTAATGGTCATGTACCCTTTGTAGAATAAGGGTGAGTTGGAACGATATGGAAACTACGTTCCGAAAACCATGCTTGCAAAGCATGCTTGGAAAGGGAATTATACCTGTATACGCAACGAGAAGTTAAGCTTTAAGGTCCGGTTATTATCCTTTAATCGCGCATCGGGAAGTTCTGGCCTGCCCAACGCAACACGCGGAGGCGGAATTTTCCGATCAGTGACACAACCACTACGCAAGGATGGGAACGATTACTTACCTTCTCACCCGAATCATAATCAACACCACTCTCACAACATCCAATAGAAACGTCTTCAGTCTTCAGTCTTCAACAGTTGATGATGAACTCTTAAAATTCGTAGAACCTTGACAATGATAATTATTTTCCTCAATTCCTTGTTGCTTGAAACATCTTTATAGATTTCTTCTTCCCACGGCCTTATTGAATGAATATAAAAACAAATATACTAAAGCAATAATAAACATTATTTTTTTTTCTTTTTTTTTCTTTTTTTTTTCTTTTTCTTTTTAATCTTCAAAATACAAATTGAAAAAAAAAATGAAACTACTTTCGCCGTGGGATAATGACTTTACCACTTGATTCTTCACAACTTGTATCGTCTCGATATCATGAACTTCACTAACTCACATCTTTTGATTTCTTTCGCTCTTGTACTTAGTCTTCAACATGTAGATATAATTCTACTCATTGTATGTTGCTTTACTTGAATATGAAATTTGCTCTTTCTTGTACTGTTGTTTGTAAACCTTAAACGTCTTCAACTTTCCTTTAAATTTATAGTGTTCCGCTTGTTGATGATGATATGTTTCTATGGACCTGTTGTTATCGAGAGAGAGAATGGTGCCAACTGCAAACAAGACTACAAGATAGAGTTAGCAATTCTGATGAAACCCTCATGATTGATAGAAATAACACTCAAGAGATCAAAAAGTAGTGCTGATATTGGTGCGAAGTTGGATAGCTCATCATTCTACCCGGAATTTGCGCAGATGAAACACTTTAAACGGAAAATCGAAGGCTTGGTGCCTCACTCAGGGGTATTGAATGATCAACTTCTTGTATTCTCTACTGGCATTTTAAGTCCATTTTGTCAGTATTACCTCTCAACAACTAAACACTCCGAATATAGTTCTCTAATACTTCTAAGTTCAGTTATTTCAGTGAGAAATACGTATGTAATTTTAGCTAGAAGTATACAAAAAGACTCTAAAATCTCTAAAAGTTGAAGGTTTTCATGCAAATATGTACAAAAAGTTGAAAAATTCTACTTACAAAACAAAAGCAAATACTATAATCTATATGCTTAACCAATCCCCCACACTTAACTTTACATTGTCCTCAATGTAAATTGACTCTTCCAATGTAAAATCAAGATGGGAAATCCTAACATGATATGAAAACTAAGAAAAATCAAAAGATAAGGATAGAAACACAAAACCAATGGGTTGCCTCCCATTCAGCGCTTGGTTTAAAGTTGTTATCCCGACTCTCTACTCGCCCGTATTACTAGCCAGCATCACTTTCCTCAACATCCGAACATGATTGTATATCACTCGGATACCTCATCGCCTTAAAGATATTAAAGCGTATGACTTCTCCATCAAACTCCATAGTCAAGGTGCCATTTTGGACATCAATCTTCGTTCCAGCGGTACTCATGAATGGTCTACCCAACAAAAAAGGTGTAGACTTAGATGAATTCTTATCACTCATGTATAGAACGTAGAAATCCACCGGAAATATTAGTTGATTAACCTGCACCAAAACATTCTCAACAACCCCTTTTGGGTAGATATTAGATCGGTTAGCAAGTTCAAGAACTACACCGGTCTCTTTAAGAGGACCAAGATTTAGAGAATCATAAATAGAAGTAGGCATAATATTAAAAGATGCTCATAAATCTAGCAAAGCTCGTGTAATCCTGGTTTTACCAATTGTGCACGGTATCATAAAACTACCGAGATCTTTCAATTTAGGTGGGAGTTTCTTTTGAAGAAATTCCGAAGCATTCTCCCCCATAATCATAACTTTATTACCTTTTAACTTTTTCTTGTTCATGCAAAACTTCTTCAAAAACTTTGCATAACGGGGAACTTGCCTGATTGCTTCAATGAGTGGAATATTCACTTGGACTTGCTTAAATATGTCCCAAATATCTTTGTATTGAGATTCCTTCTTAGGCTTGGCAAAACGACTAGGAAAAGGAGGTGGTATGGTAAAGTTAGGAATTGTGTTCTTTGGTTGGCCGATTGAGATTGGCTTTTCCTTCGGCACGGTTTCTTCCTATACTTCCTTTTCTAAGTCACCACTAACCTTCTCTTGTTTTTGTGCTTCTTTTGTTTGAAGTTGAGGTTTTTCTGAAAGTTTTTTCAGTTCCGCCACTAACACAGGTAAGAGATTCTTCTTCGAACTTCAATTTCAAATTTTCTTGGGTCTTGATTTCTTGTTATGTCTCTCTTGATTCGTTGGAGTTCTATTAACAAACAGTATTTTGAAAAAAAATCACGACAGAGAGACCGCAACAATCTAAACAAGTGCCTTCAAGGATGGGCCCCATAACCGCAACTCCTTTGCAAACGATACGCCCTCCATCAGTTACTAGTCCTTCCGATCATCCCGCTCATAATGCTGATAAAAAGTCGCGCAAAAGCTACCGATCCATGAATCTTGAGGAATTCAAAGAAAAACATAATTTGGGTTAATTCAAGGTTTCCTTCTATAATCAAGGGGATGAACTGATGCTGAAGATGATCCAAGGATTTGACTATGACCACAATTGTCTTTTGATTTCTGCGGGAGCATTGGAAGACGGAATTCAACTTCTTATGTAGAATTATCAAGATCTATTTGTGTATGATGTATTGTTCCGGAGAAACAAGTACGGCTAGTCGAGTGATTGTGGTTTCATCGTACAATATACCGGTAGTTGGTGGCGGGCGCTAAATGAATGCCATAAACAGAGCCATGAAGATACCAATATGCGTTGATACGTACCTGATCCCGCACTACGCGAGCTTTTTATCCCAGATAATTCCAATTCCACCTAAAGTGATATTCATGCATCGAGGAATTATAAGAAGTAGAGCGTAGGTCCAGAGCGAAAATCTGGAGACAATCCAAATTTGCTTGTTGAAGTTGATAACTAAGGTTGAAGTGGGTACCAGGAACTTTTGCGTGTCGTAGGTGCACAAAAAAATTCTCTTATATTCTAATTTACTAATGAATAATATAGAAGTAAATAGAGTTTGTTCCCACGAGGAGCGAGGTGTTCTAGTTATCAAATGTCACAGAAGGGGGGTTGGTTTTAGGTTGAAGTTAACTAACAAAACAATTCAAAGTGACTAAGATACAAGCAATAGAGAGAAATATGATCAAGGAATCCTTCTTCGTTACTAAACAATCATTGAGTAAGTATACTCATCTATTATTCATTCATCACAGATTATCACCAACCATAGAATAGCAGGTACGCTTAATTATCCCCAAAACTCCTTATATCACCAGATAACAAGTACGCTTAGTCACCGGATTCTATCCAACTGAGCCTTCTTGAGGTACGCTCACAAGGTGTAACTCAATCGAATGCTTTAAGTTTTGTGAATTTAGGTTTGATCCTAGTAGTTAGACTCAGTACGCTCGGTCCCCTTTCTAGTGTTGTTCTTACACGCGATTGTTCCACATAATCCCTCTGTAAGATGTCACGTTCTCTACTTAGGTAAGATGTTCTGATACAATTACGGATACCCAACTCTTACTAGCTTTAGATTAATTAACAAATCAATTTAGTTGGCCACCTAAACAATCTATCAATCAAGCATAAACATTCGTATTAGTAAAAACAAACGATAATCATGTGAAGAACTTAAAAATAGATTCATATATAATAACTCAAATCATGTTTAGTACTCAGAGTTCATCCTCAAACAATTAGGTGTTTAGCTACTCATGGATGTAGAAGCATCCATGATATACATAAGAAAATAGTTAAGAAATCGTTACGATAATAGAATCACTTTTAAACCCTAGCTTTCTTCTCTTTTGGTGTTGTTGATATCCTCCAATGCTTGCAAAGTAATGTAAAATTTGTAAAAAGATGTCTTCTTAATGTCTTGGATGTCTACTTATATAGTATCCATGAAATCTAGGTTTAGAGTCCTTCTGAGACCGTGTTTTCCATTTTTTAGAAGCCTACACACGTTCCAAACTACCCTAGTTACGGTTGGGTTCGATCTAATTAACCCAACCGATTTTCTGACACAAAAATCTCACCCAAAATCCCCAGATTTATGGTTGGGTCCGAGTCCAAGAAACCCAACCGTAATTCTTCCTGGACACTTTTTTGTATTTCACCGTTTTGATCATAACTCCCTCATACGATGTACGATTGAACTCATTCTTATTGGGTTGGCTTCATCTTTCAATTCTCTATAAGATGAAAATGACAAAATCTTCATAAATCTTCAACTAATTTTACGGTTGGTTTTGAGAGTCTAGACCCTACCGTAAATCTTCCTGGAATTTGCCTCCAAAATCAACTTCTTTTATGTTGGGTTTTGAGGTATTTTCCAAAACGTAAATCTTCCTGGAACTCTTGTTTCAAAGTTTTGTTTCCATACTTTGGCTTCTTCTTCTCATGACGGAATGAACTCCTTTCCTCTTCTTAATTCTTTTAACACCATTTTCATTGATTTCAGATGATTCTTCTACAGAAACAAATAAAAAAGAAAACAAAGTAATAACAAGATAAAATGCAAGAATTTTAGTTAAAGCTAGTATAGATTTGACACTAAAAACATGTGAATTATGCACTTATCAGGAACCGCAGGTACCCCCAAAGCCTATTCTAATGTCATTCAATGAGAGGATCCGTCTCAACCATGACTTCAGGTGGTACCGCACTCCACTGGTAATTGAAGGTCATTGGACTTGGGGTTGGGTTCCTGGACGCAAAACAGAACCTTAAGCTCGTCCCCCATCTGGCTATGGTGATTTCTGCTTGTGGAAGCTGTGTTTCAAGAACTTCAACTTTGACTATACAGTTGAAACACAGGATGAGGAAAATTCTAACCTTGTCCCTGAAGGAATCAAGGTAAAAAATTGTCTTGAATTTTATCCTATCGATCATCATGTTCACGCTAATTGTGGTTGTTCCGCAGGGATCGAAGAAGAAAAGGGTCTCATCTCTAAGATCCTCCCAAAGATCCTCTACTACGAAGCCGAAACAACCTGATGGTGCTGAGGTCACTAGTCTAGAGCTAGAGCCTATTTCTAGCGCCAAACTGTGAGCATAAAAAATCATTAGGTTGATCTTACGGTCACATTTACTAGATAAAATCACATAACAATATAGATAATCAATCACAATAACAACATAAATAACAAGTATATAGGCAAATGCCAATCATAAAAAATAAATGCATATATAAATGACACAATTGTTTACGTGGTTCAACATTGATATGCCTATGTCCACAGGGGATAATGAGGATTATTCACTATTAATATTGAAATGGTTACAGTGGTATTCAAGATCAGATCAATCTTGAATGAAAAAATAAAATACTAATTCTAGAATGGGTTTGCTCACCTAGTTTTCCTTTCACTCTCTCTTTACTATTGTTTTCTCTATATTCTCCTTCTTCTAAGTTGCCGACCTCTTCTCCTTTGGTTTAGCTGGGTATTTATAGACGTTCTTCTGAGGGGTCCACTGAATCCTGAGTTATCTTCCACTTTGGTATCTAGACCGCAACATACATGGTTGGAAAGCACAAATACCCTATGGTCCAATCATATCTTGTTATATTCATTCGGTCTTGACCGCATATTTCCCTCGGTCTCACCTCTGGTTCGGTCAATCAAAAACCGAATATGCACTCAAAGTGCTCTGTAGAATGTTTGAAAAAATAACCATGAACTGAAGTTTAGTTGGAATTTTCTGTCGGTTTCACAAAACTGACATGCTTATCTGAGTATATTAATCTTAATTGGACCTAATGATTATTTTTTCTTGGCTTATTTAGTGTGGGTTTTCTCTAAAAACCTGATTTAGACTAAGGATTTATTTTAGGTTAAAGTGTGTTGGGGTTGACCTAGAGTTTACCTAGATTTAGAAATTGAGAATTTGAGTTATACAAGTAGAGACTTCTACTCCAAAATGGACTCTACAAAGGATAAATCTATAAAAGAACAACTTCAACAAGAGAGGGAGATATATACTTTTTCAACTAGTTCTTTTCTCACCTCTTATATTTCTTTATGTAGGTTTGCGCGGGGAAGATTTCTCACATCTAGGGTTTGCAATTTCTTTTCTTCTTGAATTCGATTGTGTAAACTCCAATTTATGAGTAGTTAATTTTATTATTGGTTAGGGAATAGTTAGATTTTATAATACATGATTCTTTGAATTAATAAATTAGTTTTGTCTCAAATTATCGCTCATAATTCACTTTTTCTTGTTTTTCCTTATTCTGAATTTTCATATCATTATAGGATTTCCTACCTTGATTTTACATTGGAACAATCATTGTACATTGAGGACACTGTAAAGTTTAAGTGTGGGTGAGTGGTTAAGCATATAGATTCTTGGTATTCACTTTCGTATGTAGAGTTTTTTATGACTTTCTTGTAACTTTTTGCATGAAACTCTAACTTTTAGAGGTTTTAGAGTCACTTTTGTACACGTTAAGCCAAGTTTACATACAGAGTTCTTACTGACAACTGAACTTTACACGTTTGCAGCACTTACATTCGGTATTCTTAGTCGATCGAGAGAATAATTGTGCTGAACTTAACCATGCCGGTGGCGAATTAGGTACGGAAGGTATGTAGTAATAGAGAGCTAATCAATCATTAGTGGAGACTACCCGTTGTAGATGGTGAGTTTTGTCATGGCTAAAATCGTAAAAAATATATTTCTGACCCAGTCTCAGAAATATTGAACTTCAGTATATTCTGCAAAGAATTTTAAGACATGACAGGTGTTCATCCCTGTCTCTCTCTATATGTATATAAATCACATGAATGTTTCACGCGGCTGAACTTAGAAGATTATTACATATACGACTAAATTTACTGAATCAAAATTCATCCTTGTACAAAATTATTAGAATAGCGTTGTTGCTTGTTGCAATATTCCCAGATATTCAACGATTTTTACATAACAAATCTCAAGCTCCTAGATGGATTACCCACTACTATATAACAAATTTTAGTGATCTTTGGTGCTATATTCCACGGTTGAATTCCTAAAAATTACATTGTGTCAATATTCATGCTCAACCGAATGATATTGATTTACTAGAATGCCTATATAAACCTATATAGAAATATTTACCAAGTTACATATAAATTTACTTGACTAAAGCACCACAGGTGTGCTTAGATACCAAGTAAAAAACTGTGCCAAACACAAAAATATAGCTATGGCTAGCTAAATCTAACCATGTCCGTATTTAGGAATCACATCTCCCTTGATTGGTTGCACCAAAACCCAATAATAGTCAAAAAGTAATGAAACCCTAACTCTTTTGGGGCTTAAAAAGCTAATTTAGGCCTTATTAAAAAGAAGGGAAACCATTTACTATACTTGGACGGCCAAAATTTGCTCCATGACCGACCAACTTGGTCGGCGATGCCAATCCTCGTTTAATTAACGTGAACAACACAAATTCAAATCCAATTTTTAAGATTAAGAATCACTACAATTAGGTTTGCAATGCTTATAAACGTTACAAACATCGTACTTGAGCGGACAACCTTAACCTAATATGTGGACGACTAATATTAGGGTTGCAAATAACATACTTGAGCAGCTAGACTTGGGCTAATACTTGGACGACTAACATTTAAGTATGCAACACTTATAAGCGCTGCAAATGCTATACTTAGACGACTGACATTTAAACTTGCAACGTTTATAAGCGCTGCAAACACTATACTCAGCATGCGACGCATATTTTTGTAATCAGCATGCTACGCATATTTTCGCACTCAACACGCTAAGCATATTTTTGTACTCACTATGCATAACTCAGCATGCTACGCATATTTTCGCACTCAGCATGCTACCGATATTTTCATACCCAACATGCTACATATATTTTTATACTCAGCATGTCAATGCTGGTTGAGACATTTGAACTCACACTGTAGTCAAATGACAAACACGACAAGCCAGTAGTCAAATGACTAACAAGTCTCATGCGACTTCACAATAGTAGTATTTAATTTTATTAAAATTACACGAGACATCAAAAGATGTCATGAATGTGGGGATATTCTCTAGGGTATTCGTCTGGCGGTCTACAACGTGCGGTGTAGCAATGCACCTATTAATGAGAAATGTCTAGAATATTCGATTGTTGGTTGAGTAGAGGAGTAGTGGGTGTGAAACTGTAACTGGGAACTGGGAATGCTCGTGAACATGTCTCACACTTAGTGGAATTATTAGGGGAACATGAATACAATCATGTGCTTCATTTCAGAAAATTTTCAAAATCTCTCATTGGAAGAGTATACACATGGTACAATAACATTGCTCCCAACAGTATTTCCAACTTGTGTGAGATGATCAATGCCTTCTACAGGAAATACTTCTTTGAATCTGAGCAAATCACACTGTCAGATTTGGGAAGGATGTTTCAGCGAAGCGCGAACATCATAATGATTATGTGAAGCGGTTCAGAATTCAAGCACTATACTGTCATGATCAAAATGTAACTGAAATGCAATTGGTGGAACTATGTATCAACGACATAATACCTGTTTATCGTCCCCTACTGGAGAATCTGCGCTTTCAAACATTTTTTGAACTGCATGAGGCTGTCAAACGGTTGTCTACAACTGCACTTTCCTTGTTGGAGAAAATATTTTTTGAACTGCATGAGGCTGTCAAACGACGTCTTTCCCATAAGCAGTACAACATTCAACCAAGCGTCTGTGGGTACTTAACTGAAGGAGGAAAAATGAAAGCTTCAACACCGGGGCAACATCCCAAGCGTGTGGCACCAGTTCCAACTCCAACACCATCTCCACAAGCAGCTCGACCACGTCGAAAAGCCAACAAAGCAACTACAACTCCACCACCGACTCAACTTCAACAACAACAACCAAGAGAAACCCCAACTGTCACAGACTTTCCATTTCCGATTGAATAAGGGATTGAACTTATGGAAGTCTGGATACAAGATGACGTGATAGACCTACCTCTTATTCGACGTCCACCAACAGAACAAAAAATGGATGACCCCGAATATTGTCGTTTTCACAGATTTGTTAATACCGACAAGTGATTGCAATGACCTGAAATAGATATTTAAAGAGAAGATTGAATTAGAAGAATTGGACCTGGGGACTGAAGGTGTACATAAGAACCCTCTCCCTGTCAGGATTTTTGATAGTTTTGTGATAGTGGTAAATAAAGTATCGTTCGCTCGAACTTGTGAAGATTGATTTTAGATTTAATAAACTAATTTTTAAACTAGAAACTATACACAAAATATGAAAATAATATTCATAAATACCGAGGTTACGGATTTCACAATTAACCAATTAAAGTGATTCAAACTAATCAATATATTTAATAATTATAATTATACAATTCTTACATTTAATTTGATTCTAAAATATTGCAACAAGTAGATTTTCAAAATAACAATTGTATAACAAAAGAATGGAACATCAAAAACCTAGGCCAATCATGTACCATCCAACGAAATCACAACTATTTAATACAAATCATTAAATCAATTTTTAACCAAGGAAAATAATCATGAAAGGAATTGCAAAAATCAATTAAAATAAAAATATACCACTCTTCTTGGAACAATGGATTCCTCCAACACCTTAGCAAAGGGTTTTTTAGTTCCTCATGTTGAAAACACCCTCAAAATATTGGTACATAGCTCAAAGTGTTTACAAATGATGAAAAAGAGTGAAAATAATGAAAACAACGAGTTTTCAACGTTTATAAGCGTTACAGACTCACTGTTACGAAGGAAAAGTGTTTCACTGAAGATACATGTTGCAAAGTTAAAGCTTTAGCAACAAAATCTTCAACCTTTTGGCCACGAAAACTTCAACCTTTTCGCAACGTTTTCTTCATCTTCTTTATCACGAGAATTTTTTGGATTTTTGATTTTGAGCTTTTGGTATCTCCA
>JAJJMC010015296.1:931235-952087 GCA_023531435.1 Papaver californicum
TGTGTACAACTTGCTAAGAATAAGGTGAGAGAATATTCTTGTCTTAATTCTCTTTGAAAACAACCCATAATTATCGATCACAATCTTCACAGGCAAGAAGGAGAGTTTCCCGCCACTATTGATTTTTTGAATTTGGGCATGGGTGCCTTTAACATTTTAGGTGGATGCCTTTATAAATTTCTTGGGTGCCTTTAACACCTTTGAAGGATGATTTTAACACTTTCAAGCCATCTTTTCTGCACAAGTTTATTCTTCCAAATACCTAAAAATAATTAAAATAACATTATTAATACAAAAATAAGAACTAACAATAGTTAGAATTGAGACAAATCAGACACAAAAATGTGTCTATCAAGTTTCATTATGTCTGAAGAACCTATCAGTCAAGTAGTCCAGTCTATGATGGAACGCGTGTGTGAGTTTCTCTACTTCTCAAAGGCGAAACACAAGGAAACTTCACCGCTCTTAATCATACTATATCTGACAGGAGATTACCTATACCTAATGAAGACATCACTTAGAGGATGTCTTCTCATCCTACATACATACAAACATATACATAATTTGAATATTTTTAGAATATCACCATATATTGATTCTCAATCCAATATCTAAATTTATACTTATCAGATAATTATATAAGCAATTAGAAACAATGACCAGTTCATTATAAAGAGTCGTTAAAATAAAAAAACAGTCCAAAATCTCGGCAAAGTTAAAACTACATAAAAGAAGAAGGTAGAATGTGGGATGTTGGTGGAGATACATTTAATCTACTTGATGATGGTGTGGGAGAACTCGAAGTTTCAAATCTCTCATTTGACGAACCATAACTAAAACCGGTGCTCTTTGACAAAGAAATACTGATGAGTGAGCGAGGTGCATCTAGTTAGATAGTTTGTATCCATTTTTATTTTATGTATTAAACTTCCGAATGTTATTTATGAGATAATTTTCTTTTATGTGATTTTTTTAGTAGAATTAATACTATTATATAAAATATTTTTAATCAATACACGTATACGTATCCCATCATATTCTGTATCTTCACTTTTTAAAAATTGACGAATCCCTATATCGATATCGGAGTATCAGTATATCTGTATCCGTATCGGTGCTTTATATTCAAAATCCAAATGATCACCAAACTAAGCACACTAAACCATCTCAAGTAAAACGAAAACCATTTGTACTCCAAAGCCCAGTTAACAATTCGGCAAGCGATAAATATTTGGATCGATAAAAATCTACGCATTAATCGGCTAGGTAAGATATAAATACGGTCAGCTATTCGGTTAATCATGCAGGTTCGAGAACTATATAAATACCATATGGCTAATCAACAAATAAAGTTTGATATAATGTTTGGCACTCAACCTAAGATGCAGGTGGTCTGAGTTTCGAACATATTTATATGTAATTTTTGTAAAATCTCTTATAAAGCTCAAATGGCTATTTATAACAAATGGGCCTAATAAAAGTGGGCTAAAATGTGGTCGAATTATTCAGACGGACGTCATAACCGGGCTAAAATGTGGTCGAATTATTCAGACGGACGCCATAACCATAAAGGCATAAAACACCGGTCTGGTTGGATTAATTCGGTGGATTTATGCGGGATAGTACACGAATATTTCACATGGTAAAAGTTTGCAGAATGCTAAGCAAATTGAAAAAATAACCTAAGATCTTTGCGTACTAACCCCGAATTAAGCTCCAAAGTATATGGAGAAGACCTACTATTAATAGGAATGAAAAAAAAAAAGAAAGAAAAAGAAAAAGAAATAAACAAAAACAAAAAAGAGTTGAACTGTTGAAGGAAGGCAAAGATTATTAACCTGCTTGACTGTATAGCTGTCAGTCATGATCATGCTTGGTTTAGCTGTATTTGTGCCAGGTATGACTTGCTCGGGTAAAGTTTGGCTTCTACTCCTATGAATCCTAAAAATCCAACTAACGGGCCAATTATGTAATTTTAGCAAATCAAATAGAGCAATTAAGGAACCACATTGAGTGACCAAGGGTCCCCCCACTACCACTAGGGGTAGCATAACCACAACCCTATTTTAGTCACGCTAAAGTATAAATTAGTTTTGTATTCCGGACCAGCACCAGCACCAGCAAAGCAAAACCGGTTCATGCCAGGCAAAACCGACGAATTTTCAGTATTTTTTTGACGTTTTTGTCCATAACAAGAAAAATTCATTATTCTTTCCTCTTTAGTTTACTCTTCTTTTCTCTCTCTTTTCATTTCAGAAAAAGCGGAGATTTTCGTTGTAAAAGATCTTTCTTCGGTACCAAACCTTAAAAAAGAGCCTGCTAATTTGAACCATTACACACACATCTTTGATTTTTATTCTGCTAGATTTCTTCCCTATCAATTAGGACTTCGTTTTCAGTTGAATTATCTTCACTTCCAGGTCTAGGTCAGGTCAGTTCTCTTTTCGTAGCTATTTAGGTATTTTTGATTCTACTTTATGGTTTTGATTAGTTTAATGTAACTGGATCTTGTGATTATGGATTCCAATTTTTGGAAATTGGTGTTTTTTTTGTTGTTGTAATCTTAGTGTTGATCTGATGTAGTTGTGAAATTTTGGGTGAGAAAATGGCGAGTCGAATGAAGGATGAAGAGAAAAATGAGAGGATAATTCGAGGTCTGTTGAAACTTACACCGAATCGAAGGTGTATTAATTGTAATAGTTTGGTAAGCATTTGTGAATTTCTCTGCTTTATTTTCTGAATTACCTCTTGGTCTCACATTTTGGGTGATTTAGTAAGTATTATGTGTTTGTATTGCTGTGGAATTGGGTCATGGTAAACGAGAAGTAAATAATGGATAGGGTATTAAGGTTGTTAGTGTTGGGCACATTGGTGGGAGTAAACAATTGAACCATATGCTGAGCATGTTAGAACAATCCCCATTGTGAAAGTGAGAATACTTGTATGGGCATACGGGACGGAGTGACCTTGCGCCAGTGAATCTGTCATGTAGATGGGTAGTAGGAAATTCATACCTTAGTGGTGCAGTGTTAAGATATACATATTGATGCTGAGGAAAGATGAACTTTATGAAATGAGATTGTTAGGGATATCATTTTAATTGGGCACACGGGTGGTTGGTTACTTGGTTGGACTGACTGCATCACTCTGCACTTGGATGGTCTATGCTGTTAATGTAGTTTGCTAGATTAGGTTTTGTCATGCCAGTTTCTTGATGACTTGCCCAGCCATGTGTTGGTAAGTCAGGAAATACAGCTAAAATATAACTCCATTTCATATCTGACTGATTTCTATATCTTATTTTTAAGTTGCGAAAGTAGTTTTGAAATACAGTAACGTGATATGTATGATATGTAAAGAAGGTTCCTATAACTAGTATGCTTTTATAATGCGGAATGAAATTCTACGAAACTTCTTGTTTGTTCTCATCTTTTAGTCAAAATTTTACATTAACGTTATCCCGAGGGCGAGGAAAAATTCTCATATATTTGGTGCTAATACATATCGTTTTTGCTCAATCAGGGACCACAGTATGTTTGCACCAATTTCTGGACCTTTATATGCACAAACTGTAGCGGGTTACAGTAAGTGTTCTTAGTAGCTCACTCTAATCTTTCGTCTCTCTCTCTCTCCCTCCCTCCCTCTCTCTCTCTCTATATATATATATATTCTTTTGGTGTTTCAGTTCATGATGTAGGGTTCTATATGGAGTTGTATATGTAACTCCTGGTAGCTTCAGTATATACTTATTGTGGTAACTTTTATTTTGTTCAGTCGGGAGTTCACTCATCGTGTCAAATCAGTGTCCATGGCTAAATTTACTTCACAAGAAGTTAGTGCACTACAAGCAGGAGGAAATGAGGTATTAATCCGTTATATGTATAGTTTTATGTTTTTGTGGCCATTGGTTTTTCACGTTTTCAGTTAACACTTGAATTGCTCATGCATTTTTACCAAACTCATTTTTGCAGCGTGCTAAAGAAATTTATTTGAAAGAATGGGACTCAGCGCGTCAGTCCCTACCGGATAGCAGGTCACAATCTTACTTTACTTTATGCTGTGTTTTTGTTGGATGTCATCAAAATGGAAATTAACCTAATTCAGATGGTTTCTTTCAGTAATCCTTTAAAAGTTAGGGACTTCATCAAGCATGTTTACGTAGACAAAAGATACACTGGTGAGAGGAGTATTGACAAGCCTCCAAGGGCAAAATCGGTATGTTAACGTTTTTAGATGGAAATTGAGGCGTACGAGTATATGTAGCTGAAAATTTATCTCCACACAATTTTTTGCACCTTGTCAGTTTCGTGAAGATAGTTGCTTTTGTTTGTCTTCCAGGGTGATAAGGAGGATTCTTATGAAAACAGGAGGGTAGATACATATAGAAGTGGTTCAAGGAGTCCTCCCTCTGAGAACTCATATGATCACCATGGTGAAAGATCTGGTCATGCTGGACAAAATGATGACAGAAATTCCAGATACGCTTATGAGGAAAGAAGAAGTCCTGGGTATGGTCAAGATACTCGGTATGGTGATAACAAGAGAAGTCCTGGCCGTGTTGAGGTGGTAGATGATTGGCGTCGAGAGGATAGATTTGGAAATGGTAGGAGATCTGAAGACCGCAGATCTTCTGACGGGGAATCAAAATCGGAAGGAAGATCCCCAAACAATCAGACGGACCTCGGTATTTCCAGTCCTCCTGTGGTGCGTCCTGTTAGAGACATTTTGGGAGAGGATGCTCCACCACTTCGTATACGTGAACCCCCTAAAGCAAATGGTAGCAAGGTTGCTGATGTTCCTCTACCACTTCGTATAGGTGAACCCCCTAAAGCAAATGGTAGCAAGGTGGCTGATGTTCCTCCACATACGCAGGTCTATATTCTGTTAAATTAAAACCCAAGCATTTTCCCTATGAAAAGATCTCGATTCTCAAGTAAAATTGTTGTATATGATATCTTTGCTGATTTGAGTTGCTTGTGCTAGTTATTTCATGTTCCTTGAATAATCAGTCCTTGCACCAAATTTATAATGGTTGATTACTTGTTGCATCTGAATCATCAGTAGGTTTTGTGTTTTTTTCGTTTTCTACTGAAGCTTGTGAAATTTGAAGTACTTATTCTGAAAAGGGTTTTGATTGCAGAGGACTGCTTCTTCCAGTAGCCTGGGATCGATTGATGCCAATTTAGGAAGCTTGATTGATTTTGATGCTGATCCTGAACCTGCTATAGTCTCTCCTTCACAACCAACAATAACACCTTCCACACAATCTATTACACCACCTGCAACAAATCCGTCCACAGACGCTGGTAACTGGGCCTCGTTTGATTTTGCGCCACAAACTTCGGTCCTGGCTCCTGGTCCGTCTCCACCAAATGTGAATAATCTAGATTCTGTTCTGTCAGAATTGTCATTCCCTGCAACAGCACCTATGAGCAACATGTCTGCGTTTCCAACTACTGGTAGTCCCCCAACAGCTTCACCACTAGTTGCACCTGGAGGTCAATGGCCAAACAACATGCAGCAGCACTTCACTCCTCTTGTTGGTGGGACTCCAAACAATCAGGTAATAGAACTTAGCTTATTGCGTGCTATATCGACTTAGATTTTAGCGTCTATACTAGGTGATGACATGTTTTTTTGCTTTGGACTTCATATAGATGTGGAATTCATTGTCACAAGTTTCACAAGGACCATTACCTACCAGTGGTCAACCGTCTTCCATACCGACTCAAGAAGTAAGTGGTGGAATTGCATCTCAGCCTAACTCTTTGGAAGCAAAACATAGTGGAAGAGAAGCACTTCCCGAGGTATCCCTGTTTACCCATTTTGTTCTGTTATCTTTGCGCATTTTGTGTTTATCTAGCTAAAGTAAATTCTTTTTCTCACAGGACCTTTTTGCTTCAACTTATTCATCGTATCCTGTTCAAAATACGGGATGGCATGCTGGTCCATCTCACGGCATGGGCTTTGGAATGCAGTATCCTGCAGCAGGGTTACAGCAAATGCCAGCATATCCTCAAAAAGCAAAAGCGTCAAACCCATTTGATATCAACCATGAACAGCCAACTATTGTTCATGCTGCATCGGTACCTCTCTATCCAAGTTGATTTATTTTGCTTCAGTTACTCTCCTACCTTTTGATGCTGTGGAGTTTCCTTGAGGGTAGATCCCACGGCAACTGGCTTCATTCATATCAAAGACTCCCTACTGTTTGTATACAAGTATCTAACAGTTTTGTAATGTACTCCATCAACTTGCTAATTGAAAAAATAAGCTGAACTGGCAAAGAAGTGATTTGGTTAATATCATTGCAGCTACCCTATGTTGACTAAATTTAACCATACCTTTTTTTCTTCATCAGAGAATGTTAATTTTGTTCTCACTAAAGAATTTGCACCTTAAGATCAGTTTGTGTAACCCTCTGTAATGTCTGGTTTATGATGTAGTTTCCGAACATGGCATCTTTGCAAGGAGCGTTGCCAAATATAGCAGCTTCTCCTGGCTTGTCACGTGCTTCTAGCGTCGGTTCATGGATGCCTCAGCAAGCACAACCTTATGCATCAGCAATGCAAACACCGCCATCATATGCAGGGGGAGTTCCCCAAGGTAAAATAAGATCTGCATCTGCTCTTTTTCCCTTTCCTCCTATATATCCTTTTATGTACTCATAAAGCTTAATAATTGTGGCCTTTAATTTCAGGTGCATTTATGGGTCAACAGTTACCTCCCAGTAACGTGCCTTCAGCCGGGTAATATTTTTATTTATTTAGTGCCCTTTTTGGAGTGTGATCTTTCTTCGCTCTTTACTTTGCCTACCCTAGGATTCACGAATCATGCAACTACCAGTCTCATAAGTTGTTCTGAACGGAACATCTTAAATCTTACCTGCATTTTGATGTCCAGCGATTCACATGATATAATTGCGAACAACTACACTGCCTAAAAAATCCGATTTCTAATTTTACAGTGTGCCATGAAATCCGATCTCAAATTGATACAAATATGCAAGCGGTACCCAACCAGATAACATTAGTTGAATGCTTTTTTAGACAATAGAAAACACTAGATTGATTGAAATAAAAGTAAAACGATGGGCAATTTTAGATTATGTTTCCAGTGCAATTGCTTAATGTCTATCCCACGTTCTTCTGAGTAAAACCACAGGCATCAAGGAATTGGAGGTTTTGGTAGCGAGGGATCCTTTTTTGGTGCATCAAATATGGATCAGCAGTTTGATAGTAGATACTCTCAACCTCCCGCTCAGACATCCTTTACTTCTCATGGAGGAAACCCATTTGGATAATTTTTAAGGGAATAGCTTTCTGATTCCATTTTAAAGTCATATCCGTTTTGGTCTGGTGGCTATCGGTTTGGATTGTTTCTGGTATTAAGATCAGGGTGACACTAGTCCAGCCGAATAGTGAAGGAAATATTTTGGATACTTGTATTTGGCCAAGGTGAGGTTTGAAATTTAAGACGGCTGTGTAAAATTAGTGTGGGAATTGAAGTTAATACAAGAGAGTCAGTCAGATAGGAGATTAGTGGGGAAAGAAAAACTACATATATATATAAATTATACTGAAACTGTCATTGTAAAGTTTGAGTTATGCCCCCATGATCATGTTTACTGTAAATGTTTTTTATTTCTTTGTAACTTAAATGCCTTTTTGCTGTTTGTATCCTTTGTATTAGTCCATCTCTTGTTGTCATTTTATATTAGGACTTTGTAAACTCTCGGTAGTACGATTGGTTTCCTTTATAGTGTTGGGTTCTTCTTTTTTGTTGCAGTCAAAGAATTGGATTTGTATTTGTTACGATTATGACGAAAAAAACAAAGGATTGATCCCATTCATTTGTATTCTCGTTGTTGATTAATTTGATCTTCTGAGTAAAATAATAGAGAAAAATATTGAACCCAAGTGTTTGGACATTGAAGGAATATGTTTTCCAGCTTAGATCGGGTTGTAATAATGTTTAGTGCCATAAACAACCATTGATTGAAGTGGAAGCCCTTGTCAACACTAAAATACAACCACACTTGGTTTATTAATCACCCAAAATACACAAAGCAATACAACACACATGACAACACTAAAAACCTACTAAACTTTAAGTATATCTGATCTACTAAACTTTAAGCTCATCCATCTCCTCCTTAATAATGTTAGACCTAATCAAACTACCAACTGTAATGACCACCATTTTAACATTTTCCCATGGATTCCCTCTAGCTAACTTCTTATACAAATAACTCTCAAATGTCATACGTTGTACATAATCACAACCACAAATCTCCACTAAACACTCCCGTGCAGCATTATTACCATAAAACAACTTTTGTAATATATCCAAAAACCTAAATGTGTTAATATACTGTGAATCCTATTTTCTTAGATACTCTTTTCTCAAATCTTTTTCATCAATCATTCTAACTCCATTCATCGATGACCGTACGATTGTCTCTCCACACATTCAACCTGATTTAGCCAAAATATATACCTTCCCATGAACATTTTGTAACATAACCAGCTGAGTCACCTACTAGAGCAACTAACTCGGCGAGGTCTTGGATGTTCAGGAATCGGGTGTGCCTCCACTTTAATCACTTTCCCACCGTAGATGTTCTCTTTCGCTCTTTCTCTAACTCCATTCTGATACAATTTAATATCCTGCTTCGAACACACCGTCCCAGTTCCCACTGCCACGTGGTCACATTTAGGAAAAACCTATCCGTAAAAATCGAGGGAGATATCGTTACCAACGTGCATTTCGGCAAGATTCTCGTAATATCTCATTTTCTCGTCAGGTAGACGAATTTGTTCTTGGTAAGCAATGGCGTATCAATGGATTTCGCAACCCTACTGTTAGCACCATCAGCCCCAATCACAACATCAACATAAATAGATTCCTTAGATCCATTGTTACTGTAATGCACGGTGTATGGAGAATTAGGTGAATCAGGCAACTCGAGATGTATGAAAAGATCATTAATTATAATAGTACCGGCCGATTCAGCACGAGAACGAAGGAAAGTCAAGAACTTCTCTACGGATCATAGCGATGTATTCGTGAGGTTTTAGGGTTTTACCGAAATCAACAGTGAGATTTGATGGAGATATGATTTTCATTTGAGTGACTCTACGATCGATTAAATCAGGAGGGATTGAGAATTCATCGAGCATACACAGGGGAATTGTGCCGCCACATGGTTTATCACCAGATGGACTTCTTTCGATGAGGTATGTTTCGATTCCGGCTCTTGAAAGAGCTTCTGCTGCTGATGAACCAGCTGGACCACCACCGATTACAGCTGCGCGTAGCTTTCGCCCCCCTGAGATGTTTCGGTTGTTTGTGGTGTTGCAGATGATAATAGAGGATCTGTTAGATTTAATTGATGATGGAGTTTTTCTGGTAGTAAACATCAACGACTTTTGGAGACTACGAAAGTAATAGAATTGTGATGTTGTTGTTGCTGCCATGGTGTTTGATGAAGCTCTGATCAGAGAGATAGAGGGATGAGATTTCAGCTATGATGAAGCTGATGAAAGAAAACAAAGAGATAGTGGAAAATGTTGTTTATAGTGATGGAATATTAAAATGTTACAGGAGAACCAGGCCCCGTGGAGAGAGAGATGGTGCATGACTGACTTGCGTCATTCATGCATGCCGATTCGTTTTGAATCGAGACCACTCACTCATTCAGTGACTCAGATACCCCTTTCCTCTTTGTATTTTTCATCAGGATTCAGGACACAGAACTAGGGCTGCACATGAAGCGAACCGAAAAACCGCACCCGTTCAAAAATCGCGGGTTTTATAACCGAACCGACCCGCTACAAGTTGGTATACGGTTTTGAAAATTTAAAATCCGGTCACCACGGGTCGGTTTACGGGTTTAGTGTAACACCCGTCCGAACCCACCCGTTTAACCCGTTTATTCTGAACCTGTGTTGCTGTACTGTTTTGTCAAGATGTTTTCACACTGACCTGTACTTCAATACATTTCCATATTATTTTTATGTCAAAGAGGACTCTCTCAGCTTTCAAACAAGACCAAAATTTCTGAATTCCATTGAGAAATGATTTTTGTACGAATTTTTGATTTCAAACTGCCGAAACTGCATTTTCTGAATACGAGATTCCTGTTCTGTTTTTGATGAGTCTTTTTAACATATCTATAAACCTTACTGTATTTTCTTACAATTTTATTGTGTTAGCTTATTCTTTCTAGTTTTAAATGAGCCAAAAATCACTCATTTTCATTGTGTAACGACGCCTACACAAATTTCCAAAGACAGACTATTCCAAACTAAAATTTTCAGAAATCATTTAAAAATCTTACCATAAGTTCTATAATTGCCACATGAACTTCTAAGATAACGATATAGGTTCAACTCCATACAAATGATAAGAAAGCAAAGAAAATAAATTAATCCTTATTTTTGTGGCTAGTGTATATCCCTTGTATAATTGTATTTGTTATTATATTTTGACGATGTTTGGTGTTTTTTGCTGTTTCTTAGGAGGCTTAATGGGTGATTCATCAACTCAATCTCTATCTGCCTTTTCTTTCCTGTTTTTTTTTTTTTTTCCTGTTTTTAGTATCTGTTTTTAGTGTTTTTTACTGCCAGTTTTTTTCTATCTGCCACGGGTTAACCCGCGAAATAAACCGAACCCGCCCGACCTGCCTCGGGTTGAAACCGACCCGACCCGCATGTGGACGGGTTGGTATACGGTTTTGAATATCAAAACCCGCCTCTAGACGGGTTGGTAGTTGGTTTTACCCCAAAACCGACCCGCCCGCCCGTTGTGCAGCCCTACTCAGAACATAGTGCGCCATCCAAGTGACTTGTATATTTCTAAGTTTTTTTGTTTTTTTTAATAAAGAAGGTAAAATTAGGGGTGAGCAACGGGTGGAATCCGTGGATTTGTTATCACACAAATCCAATCCATCACCCGTGGATTTGAT
This sequence comes from Papaver californicum, assembly GCA_023531435.1. NCBI lineage: Eukaryota > Viridiplantae > Streptophyta > Magnoliopsida > Ranunculales > Papaveraceae > Papaver > Papaver californicum. The sequence continues at coordinate 942,205 of JAJJMC010015296.1, forward strand.
AGTCATGAATGAGCGGGTGGACGGACTGGATCAATGCGGTAAATCTACGAGTTTCATGTTTTTTTATTATGAAAAATGAAAATAGTTGACATATTAACAAAAAAAACTAATTTAAATATTATATTACTGAAATTTAAAGAATATAATAAGTTATTACAACTTAAGAATGCTAAAATTATAATAATATCATCCCAACAACTAAAAGTAAAATTTAAAGAGTATATCAGTGTTGTTTGTCTGCAAATTTGATTTATCGTATAACTAGGTTAGAATGAAAACATTAAAAGTTATATAATACCTTCAAAATACACATATATCCCTTCATATTTTATAAATTTCATATTTCCCTTTAAGTATAGCGGGTGTGGATTACAATGGATTTCTAGACTTACACCCTACCCAATCCATTATTTAGTTAAAAATGCTTTCATATCCAACCCATCCATCAACTGATTGGGTGTCCACCCGTCAAACTGCAGGTGGATTGGGTCGGGTTGGCGGGTTTAAGTTCATATGCTCACCCTAGGTAAAATCTTATTAAAAAAAGTTACAAGAAATGCTAAGGCCCAATGACCATAGCCCAGTGTTTTCCTACCCTTTAATTACAAGATAACCGCCCAATTTAAAACTAAATTCTTGAAGGTTACGTAAAAAAACCATTTTGGTGTTATTTCCCAATGGAAAATGTATTTTTAACCTCATTGATGATCTCTTCTACATCCCTTGTTCTCTTTTTTGCTATTAGTATTCTTTGATTTCTCTAACTATATGGGCCAAATGATGGCAGCAGGGATGATTGGCCATATTTTCTTTTCTCTCTTCTTCCTTTACTTATGAGAAAAGATCTAAAATATTCAAATTTAACTAAAATTGCCCCATTACAAGATCCACCTTTTCGGGACCCCCCTTGGACTGTGACCCGGCCCCTTAGAGAGAAACCCCCCTTGGACCCCCTCTGTACGTAGTGGTAAACATGTTCGAAAATATCCAACACTCTTCCTCTTTTTTCAAAAATAAAAAAAATATAAGTAATAAAGTAAAAAACTTTCAAAACTGGAGTGGCTGCATCATTCAAGTGACTGCCTTCGTACCCACATGTAATCAAGCCAACTCAAGCAATATTGAGAATAAAAAACATCGAAGAAATCAATACATAAATGTAGGTATCTTTTGGATTCGAACATTCACTTAATGTAAAAAAGTCAAAGCCTTATCGAGGTTTCATGGTGTGAAACCAGTCTTGAAACAAATACTCCTTGCGATAAAACTGGAATCTCCACACATATTGATTTCAGAAAATCATGTGTTCTTTAGCTTAACACATTAAAGTCCATGTGCTCATATCCTGGATTTATGAGTCTTCTTTAGAGAACAGTCTTCTTATCTTAGGAAACGACCTGATTTCCGTACTCATATAGGTAAGTCTCTAAAGATGTTTTTGCGATACACCTGTAATCAACTATAAAATCATTAAGGATTTACATCCATCTCCTTTTTGTAGAATCACAACACTAATTAGAAATGTGAATTTTTGACTTAGTGCACCTCAATCACTTCCATAACTTGTTGGTACACATTGAACTTTTTTTATGTTTTTCAAAATATAGGTTGAGTTTCTGTTATGGCGATCAACCTTCTTTCACATAGCTTAGTCTCATTTCCTTACATTTTATTGAAACCACTCCATTTGGTAGATATTTCGTAAAAGGGTCTGCCAAGTTTTTTTTTTTTTCTTTAATATAACTCCAACTACTCATCTCTTGAGTAATTATCTTACCATTTGATGTCTAAGACTTATATGTCCAGATTTTCCATTATAAGTCTTGTTAGAGACGTTATAGATCGCAACCTGATTATCACAATTAATCAAGACTGTTGGAGATAAATTCTTCCAAAGTGACATCTCTACAAGTAAGTTTCTTATCCTTTCTGCCTTATTGCATGCATCAGCTTAACCAATCAATTCAGACAGTGACCAATAAAGGGCGCCGAGGAAAGGGATGGTGGTGTCGAGTAGTAGAGGCACCACAACAGGGCTTGGCGAAACGACTAAGAGAGGGCGTTTAGGAAAGGTTTAATGAAAGCGTGGTAGATGCATTGAAGCAAGGCCTGATGCTACGACCAAAAGGGCGATAAAGCAAGCAATGGGGCGGCAACCCAGGTCATATGAGGTTGGTTCCCTAGATGAAAAAGAGTTATTTGAGGAGTTTCTCCTTATCTAATGAATGGATGTCTTGAAGAGACGAACCTCATCAGCGACTGCAGAACAGACGTACATGCTTGGGAAAGAAGGCAGGAAAGTACACATACACGTCATCAGGATTTTGTTAGATACTATAAATATGAACTGTTTCGACTCACATATGCAAAGTTCACTATAAGTAGGAATCCATGTACTAATTTCTGGATTAAAGGTTGTAGTTATCTCTAGTTTGTACCCATTATCACTTTGAGAGCATTACACCCTACAATGCGATATCAGAACTCAGAAGTATGTAGTAACCGATCCCAATATGTTTTTGGGTTGAGGCTCATCCAACTGATGCTAGCTATTAATGTCATTTTGGCAAAAAAGTTGCTCGATGATGATTTTAAAGATATGTATCGAATGAATCTTCTCCAACCCTACCTCGCATGAGCCTTCGTTTAACACAGGGACGGACCCATGACAGGGATAACCTGCGCTTTATCCCATGTAGCCTTTTATCCCGTCAATGCTAATTTTTTTGATTTTTTTTCATATCTCACCATAAGTCATTAGACTCATAACTACTAGCCCATGTCAAACTAAGAGGGTGTTTGTTTTTTGCACTATATAGTGATTTTCACTTCAAATGTCTTTAAAATGGTGGGATCCAAAAAAATGGGGTGTTTGTTTTTTGACTATATAGTGATTATCACTTCAATTGGTGGTGATTTGAAGTGCAAAATATGAAGTAGCAAAAAGCTACTTCAATTTTACCACTTCAAATATTTATCACTTACTACCCATTTTATCCTTTAACAACTATTACTATTCCAAACTCTATTCTCAATCTCTCACAAACCTAAAAATCTAAACTCTCACCATTCTCACGTCTAAACTCCCACCACTTCTGCCACCACCACTTCTACTGTTGGTTACTATACATGATTTAGGTATGTCTTTCTTTCACTTCTTCTCTTGTAACCTCCGTTTTACAGAATAGTGAAGCTTCATATTTCTTTACAGTGATTTTTTTCCTTCAAAAAATACTTTTGATTCCGTGAAGCAATTTACACCATTTTCTTCCGGAAGATTTGTACCGTTCTTATGTTCTTTTTCAAATAATGAGATTCTTTTACTTCTTCTAACCTAGTTCTTCAGATAAGTTAACGACACGATTGGGATTTCGTTTAATTGCAGACTAAAATTATTGTTAGGATTCCTGTAGATTAATATTGTTAGCGTTTCTCATTATAAAAAGCACTTTAAAGTGCAATGATGATGGATTTTATCATTAAAATGGAAGAAACATATCTAAGGGTAAAATAGACAGTTGTAATATAAAAAACACTTTAAAGTGAAAAAATAAATACATAACAACATTTAAGAGCACTTTAAAGTGCTTAGAAAACAAACACACATCACTACAAAATAGCATTTGAAAGTGCTTTTCACTTTAAAGTGCTAATCACTATATAGTGAAAAAAAAACAAACACCACCTAAGAATAAAAGAATTTTTCGGTCGTTATAAACTTCAACAAAAACTATATTGTAAAATTATCTATTTTGGTGGTTCAAACCTTTGGTAACCTTCTTTTTTAATTAATATATTCTTTTTTACCGATCAAAAAATTCTTTTTTTATTTATTTTGAAAGGTTGGTGTGTAACCGTTAAAAACCCAACTAGTGGATCTAGCAAGGTTCGCAGTGCGCATTAATGAGAGTATTTGCTCAAATACATAGAAGTGATGGATATGTAAAGCATTAGTAACTCGAAATATAATGTGCAAGTAATATAATTGTCACAAGAGATTTTACGTGGTTCAGCCGATGCCTACGTCCACGGGGTGATGAATATGAGATCTTACTATTGAATCTTTGAGGTTACAATGTGTTCTGAATCTTAAGGTAAGTAAATTCGTGTATAAGGTAAGTACAACCTCATTATAATCCCACTCTCCTCTCCTTGAAAAATGCTCCAACCTTTTCTTTCAAACTCAAACTCCCTATTTATAGAGTTTGGCTGGAACCCGCCATTCGCTTATTTGAACATTGAGACCGTAAACCAGGTGTCGTATCCTGGAGCCTTGCGGTCTTAGCTGGGATCGTCTGCATAGTTGGAAACTTGCCACTTGGGGATATGATTAGGTGGGAGCATTTAATATGATGTTGAGTGGAATATTCTAGGCGTGCAACTGCCTTTCCCAGCTATTGTGTCCCATCAACTGCTCGTACTAGCATCTTGACCGTTCATCTCTTTCTCCTCGGGATCGAGTAAAGTGGGCTCAAATGTGCTTCGTTTATACTGAAGTTAAGTTGCTTTTATCTTGAGATCTTACCACGTGGGTGGTGTAAAATATTCTGATAAATCAACTTCCCACAATCGCCGCCACCTACGCATCTACTTTACATTTAAGTCTCCTGAATTCCCACGCCACCATTCTTCGGCTGTTTTCTCCCTGAATTCAATTCTTATTCTTTATCCATGTTTTTTTCTATTTATTTCTTATGCTATTTCAAACTCATTAACTCCTCCAATTTTTCAATTATTTTTGTCCCTACAAGCATCAGTTCATTTTAATTTCCGATTTCTCCTTCTCAAAAGTCCACTTGCCAATTTCGATACTCGTTACCCTGCTCAGATCTTGGTAAGTCTTCTTAATCCATTCATGTTTATCCTTAATCTTTTATCCGTCTGTTCTTTCTTAATCAATTCAGGAAAATCCATAAAATTGTTTGATTGATCTTATGATGAATTCCTGCTGTCTCTTGTCCTCTTGATGCCATCTTCTGTTTCTTCAATTATCGTCTTATCTGATCTCATATTAGTCTGAATGATTCATGATTTCTGCCTTAACTTTTGGTATTCTTCCACATAATCATGTCTAGCTCTACTAGAAGTCGTGGTCATCATGGTAGAATTCCCTCTGATCGTTTAGGGCAAACACCTGGTAAAGAAGACAAGGCGCCAAAAGGGTCTAGGTACATTGTGTCTAAACCTCCTGGTGGAAAAAACAAATCTACTCAAGACAAGGCCACAGAACGCACTCGTGAGTCAAGGGAAGAGGGTCGTTTCAAGTCTTTCCACGACCCTTTGCAGCTAAGTCTTCTCATAGTTCTGAACGTCTCTCGGTTTCGCTGCGCCTCGAGGCATGAAGAAAGACCTTAATGGAAGGTTGTTCCGGGATCTTCTATCTGCGATTCCTTCTGCGCCCGTTATCACTCATAGCGAGGGTAGGGATATGAATCCTAACCTCGGTTTCCGTCAACTTTCTCTGGATGCAATTAAGGAAGAGTTTGGCCTTCAGCGCTTTGAAGTTTCCTTCTACGGTGATTATGGTGATCTTACCCTTGAGATGATCGAGCAATTTCCCTACGACGAGATGCATCTTCTTACTTCAGTGGGTCAACTGAATGTGGGTTTAAGGCTTCCTTTGTATGATCATGATCATCCTTTCGCACATGAGACCCTTGCCAATCGCAACAAGTCCGACAAGTCTTATCATCGTGCTATCATGCAATATAATGGGAATGCTTGGCATGTGATGAGAGAGTGCAGCTTCCGAGATCAGGGGTTGACTGGTATGAATTCTTACGTGCCCCAGGAAAGGCGTAGCGAATATAACTGAAAAAACTTCAACAAGTATTACTCCGATAGCACCCCTAAGAAGAATCGAGTACCTTGGAGCTTGCGCATTCGTCATCTGGCCTTAAACTAGAGACAAAAAGCTGCTGGTGAATTCCACTTGCTCGATGAGATCGATGTTAACGGCATTAAGTTTGTTCTTGGTACAAGTAATGTCCAGCTCCCCGATTTTGATCATCTCCGAACAGACCATGACTACTCCTGGACCTGGACTCCGATTGTCATAGTCGGTTCCTGGGCTTACGGTTGGAGTTTCGAAGATCCATTTATTCCAAGAGCGAATGCTCCCGAGTCATTTGGGATTATGTTCCTTGGAAAATGAATTTTTTCGACTGCTATGTGGTAAGTGTTATTGTTATTTTCCTTCTTTATAGCTTTATATCTTTTACCAGCTATTGACTGTTTTTAACTGTGCTTGCCCCATTTTGTTTTAGAAATATGTTTCGGACTGCGCGATTATTCACCCTTCTGCCCAAAAGAGAAAAAGGCCAACCGCTGCTGCCAAATCTGTGAGGTTTATTATCCTTTTCTTTGCAACGTCCCCTCTTTGTCTCATCTTCTTACCTTTCCTACTTAATGCAGGTCTCTAAGAAAGCGAAGGTTTCTTCTGCTGCTTCCGAAACTCATTCATCGGTTGACGAGGATGATGAGGAGGAGACCGCTTCTCTCGGAAAGGATGTCGGAGTTGAGAAAGATGATGATGAGGAGACCGCTTCTCTTGAGAAGGATGTCAGAGTTGAAAAAGAGGATGGCGAAGAGACCTCTGTTGAGGGTGATGAGGAAAATAATAAGGTTGATAGATATGGGAATGGCGATGAGGAAAGCGAGGCCTCCTCCCAACACCAAACCGACGAGACCGAACCTTCCAAGGATAACATGGGTGAGATGTTTTCTTCTACAACTTCTCCTAAATCTCCTGGAGGTGGTGCTTGATAGACACATTTTAGTGTCTAATTTGCACCTTAATTTCTAATGAGTTAGTATTCGATTTTGTGTCTATTACGTGTTTTTATGCTTTTGTAGGTACATTAGAAGAATAAAGATTTGTGGAAAAATTGGCTCAAAAAGTGTTAAAGGCACCCACACTTTGAATTGGGGCACCCTCGGATCGGGCTGAGTTGGATCGGGTCAACCCAGCGGGTCAACCAGGCGAGTCAACCCAGCGAGTTGGGTCGGGCCGAGCTGGATCGGCGACTCATCGGACATTTCCTGCATCAACTGCACACTTCGAGTTCACGTGAGAAACAAGTTTCTTTTGCTTCCAGATTGTTCCAAACATTGATATATATCTCACACAAGTCAAAAACAGCAAAAGATCCCGTGAAATCAGCTCGGAAATCATGTATATGGCCGGAATTATGTTTCGATTCGGATTGAGATTTCTGGGTTGTTTTAGAGAGTTCTATTAGGTTTAGAACTCTCTCTAGGGTTTCTACTATATAAACCAAGAGAAGCCAAGAAAAATCATTACAAAAGCCTAGAGAAGAATTCCGAAAATTTCCGGTGAAGCTCCGTCAACGCCCGGTCACTACTACTGCACCGGCCGGCTGTTCTTCATCCATCACCGTCGGAGAAGACGACTCAGCAACACTTACAACTGTTGCTGATTTGAATTTTTCTGTTGCGTATTGTTTCAAACCCTGTGTTGCTTAAAACTTTCCTGTAACAGCTGAACCTTTTCCTGTAACGCATATAAGCGTATCAAATCAGCTGTTATAGCGTTATTCACCTTTGTAATCGATATTTTGAGCAATGAAGAGGTCTTTTGAGCAATCTTTTTCCACCATGAGCTAAGTTTATTTACTGGGATGATGGATAAGGTAATTTTCTCAATTTTATGTGATTTAATTATTTTCTAATAATTATTTATAATTCTTTTGTTATTAGAATTGCATAGTTTTAAATAGTGAAAACGGTTTTCTTTCAACAGTTGTGTTTTTGCTTGATGGATTATGCTTGGTTAATTAATTTTGATAGTCCATGCTTGTGATTTACCTCTGTTTGTTAGCATAACGAAACCAATTTTGGCAATTACTTGCGCTTCAATTAATTTAATAAGAATTATCTGATTAATCACATAGGTTGTTATAATTACCTGATTCCTGATTCCTGGTCCTTTTAAAATTATTCAAAAATCATCTTTAGGTTATTTAGTCTTTTTCATACTCCTGGAATTTTCTAGAGTTAATTAAAATCATTATTTTCTAAAATCATTACCTATACAAGTTTGAGAAACGATCACCTTATTTACCACTTTCAAAACTACATCAGTGCTACTACGGTTTCTGCTTCAGTAGAAGGCTCTTTCGTCGCTACAACACTGGAGGAAAAGGAGGAAAATCCAGCATCTGGAAAAAGTTCTATGTACAGCATTCCTCCTTCTCCAAATGAGGACTGGGCGTTCAACTTTGAGGTTGAATTGGAGGGAGAGGCAAGTCAGAAAGATGATATTAATGCGGGGGAACACTCTACGATTCCCTGTTCATTAAAAGCTTTCACTATCTCAGACTCATTGCAGGTTGTCCCTCCCAATCAGCATCTTGGTTGTGAAGAGAAGGCTGAGATGTTAGAATCCGTTGAGGATAACGTCCGCATTCCAAGGATAAAGGTTGGTGATGCCGATATCGATGCGTCGGGAGTGCCAGCCACTGCCGATCTTCGCCTTCCGATGCAAACATTCCTTGATTTTTCCGGTGATTATTATTTTTTTCAATTTTTTTTTAAAAATATTATTTTTTTAAATTTTTTTTTACTTTCTTTTGATAGCTTTTTTTCAATTTTTATTAATTTTCTTATTATAGATTAGTGAAAGGATTAATGGTAATTGTTTGATTACTGAGAGGGTATTTAAGTATTTTACATCCACTAGGTTATCCCATAACCACATATATAGGATGAGGTTAAAAAAGTCATCCTAAATTAGTTTTTGGTCGCCCTCAAAAAAAATTTGGTTATTTTGTGACTTGAGTCTCGTTATTGACTTCTCGTTTCTGTGCAGATGGGCACGACCTTGGAATATAACCGTCATCTTATACAGTATTTCCAACTCAATGCCACTACACTCAAGGCTCAATTTGAGAAAGTTGTCGTGGCTCGAGATGAAGCCCTTTCTTTGCTGAAAGAGGAACGTTCTAAGGTGACCATGGTTGATATAACTAAGTTGGAAACGAAGATCGAGGAGCTTAAAACTTAATCGAAATATTTGAGCGAGAACTTTCTGCCGCAGAGAGTCAACGTAGAGGACTTGAGAAGTCCGATTCTGCTGATCTGGACAAGCTAGATGGTACGTTTCTTTACCTTTCCATTTCTTCTTATTTTCCCTTTGGCTTTGTTTTTTTTAAAGTAGTGCATCTGGTGCCTAACGGAAATCTCTTCTCGAAATGGTGAGGTTGAGGGGCTTAGAGCGGACCTAGGGAAGGCTTACTCCAATTATAGGAGGTTAAGAGATGACCACTCCGGCCTTTGGTCTGATCATCTGCTGCTTCAAGACGTGTTCAAGTGCTATCGCATCGAGGCTTCAGCTGATCTTGAGTAGAAACGGTCTTCGATCGTCGAGCTGAACAAAGAGTTAAAAGCAGTTGAATTCTCACAATAAGCATCTTCAAACTAGTCATGATTACGCTCGTGTCGATGTTCGTGCTTTATCTTTGAAGAATCACGATTATCGTGGTGTTATCATTAAGATCAAGGATGATAAGTGAGCGGTGGGTGCTAGGCATTATAAGCTCCGCAAAGATCTTGAAAAGTTGACCGATAAGCGTAACCTCCTCTCATCAAGTATAGTCGCTTACCGTGTGTTAGTAAATTAAAGAATCACGACACATGGAAGAAGATCAAGCAAAGAAGCATCTAGATTAAAAAAGGTGAGAAACACAGGATCACTATCAAAGATATCGAATATCGAAAGACATGAGATGTTTCCTGAGCGAAGAGCTGCATGAGTGACACATAAGATCGAGAAAGCTGAACACCAAAGAATAAGACAAACAGTATTGATTGATAGCTGTTCGGGAAAGCAAAAAGTAATTAATACTATATTATTTTATGATCG
>JAJJMC010015296.1:952097-1102002 GCA_023531435.1 Papaver californicum
CAAGAGTTTGATTGGTTGTTTAGCAAAAGGAATTTTTGGCCTAAACACCGTGGATGTGAATTCACGGGATCTTGATTACCATAATCTTTTTACTGAGTATCAGCACTCTTTGAAAAAGAGAGGGATGATGCTTTGAGAAATTTAGAAAATAGTCTAGCTGTCGATAGAGGTAGTGCTTAGAGCATCTGCAATCGTCGAGTAAACCGACGATCAAAGATTAAATAAAATCGATAATCGTCGAAAATCACCCACAGACGTCGATCATATTTGGTATTTAGTCGAAAAAAATCACTGTTCCAGATTAAATCTCGTCGCTGATCGACGACTATAAATTATAGTCGCGCGTTATTTTAAGGTCTCGCCTGTTACCGAGTTATTGTGCACAATCTCGTTTAAAAATACGGACGTAGAGTTGGCATTCCGCCAGGTCAAACGAGATACTAAACGCCCGTTCCTCAACACGATACTCTGGATGCTCGCCCTACTCATAAGCGGGGTTCTGAGTTACCGCTCCAAAAATTCAAACACGGGCGAGAAACTAACATGGCGTTTACAATTGGACGAGATAGCAAGGACCCGCCTGGAGCTGGGAGAGCCTCCATGGATTCGTTGGTGGTAGGGCGAGGTAATAGCCCTCCGTTCAGGTGACCGTTAATACTTCGGTTCAAATGTTACCGTTGTAGTTTAACGGCTATATTTTTACCCTATATATATGGGATAGAATACCAATGGCATTTTACTGAATTCATACATATTTTGTGTGAAAAATATAAAGTTGGTTCTTATTTGTAATCAATTAGTAAAATGCCACCATCAAAAGCACGAGGTCCAAATTTTTCGTCTTTTGAAGATGTTACGATGTATAGAATTCATTTGTCAATTTCTCAAGATTCTAGCATTGGTACCGATCAATCTGAAGATCAATTATGGTCACGTATTCTATTCCGGATGAAAGAAGATATACCTACTATGCCAGCACGTAGTTGGACCTCCCTTCAGAAACGATTTCAAATTATAAGTAAAGATGTTGCGCTATTGTCTGTAAAGGAGGCTGAAGTAGAAATGGAACATCATACTGGTTGGGGCCCTGAAAATAAGGTAACTACTCGTTTAATTATGCTTATTACATTAATCCATATGATTGTATATCCTTTCACATATTGAATTGAAACACCAGTTCGCAGAAGTCCGTAGGCTTTTCAATGAAGCCACTGGTCGAAGTTTTAAGCATGAAGATTGCTACACAGTTATGTTAGAAAATATTAAATATTCAAGAAGGTCGACATTTTTTTTCGATTCATCACAAGCAGAGTCTGATTACGACAATGAATCTCAGGACGTACAGGACACACCGGACTTAAGCCTAGATGGACCAAGAGCATTTGACGACCTAGGAGATATCCAAAACACAGTAATCCGTCCAATGGGGAAAAAAGAGGCGAAACGACAAAAGACAAAAGGGAAAGAAAAATTTACTGAACAACAGGAATTGATGGAAAATATTTATAGAGAGCAACAAAGCTTCAACGCCAAATGTACGGAACAAAGAGATATGAAGATGACACAAAGAGATGCTGAGTTTGCAGCAAAATTAGCTAATGATAAATCAAAGTTTGAAGCTAAATTAGCTGATTCAAATGCAAAGTTTGCGGCAATACAAGCTAGGCAAGAAGCAGAAGAGGAATTCCGTATAATGACGATGGATCTGTCACAAATGGATGCTGTATCAAGACAGTACATCGAACTGAGGAAAGGTGAAATTTTGAGGAAAAGATTAACCCAATCATAGATGCCATTATTTTTTACTATTGTCATATTGTTTATTTAGTTTTATGGATTTATTTAGAAATTTCAGTTCAGTTTAATACCAATAGATTTTTATATTTTTAACGGGTTATAATTTGTTGGATTTATTTTTTAAAATTACTTCAGAAACTAGATGCGCTCGAAAGATAAATGTAAATGTAAACGTAACTAATATGTGTAGTCCTTACAAAACATTCATCCAAAAATCCCATAAAAATAATCATTCATCCCCAACAGATGACCATATGTGTTCGATCAAGTCATTTCTCAAACGAACCCCAGTTTGTTTATCGAATACTGCACGTCTGCGTTGGTCCTTCACCATTCTTGAAAGTTGAGAAGTGTTGTCCCTTGAAATGACACATGGAGCACCATGGCTTCGTTGTTCATAGTCATGCGGCCAGTCACCGGGAATACGTTCATCCTCCACTATCATATTATGTAGAATAATGATAGTTTTCATTATATAGGCTAACACGTCAGAATTCCACATTCTAGCGGGTTGTTTGATAATTGCAAATTGACTTTGTAATACCCCAAACCCCCGTTCAACATCCTTTCGACAACCTTCCTGCATAGCTGAAAATTTCTGTTTCTTTTGTGAATCAGGATGTTTTATGGTAGTCACAATAGTTGCTGTCTCTGGGTATATTCCATCCCCAAGATAGTACCCCATATTATATTGATTTCCATTGACCTCAAAGTTAACTGCCGGTGCTTTACCGTTGATAAGTTTTTTGAAAATATACGACCGGTTCATCACATTGATATCATTGTTTGAACCCGGCATAACAAAAAATGCATGCCAAAACCAAAGATCATGCGACACCACTGCCTCCAAAATAATACTTTCGCTACCCTTGTAAGCGGTATAAGCCCCCGATTCAGCGGAAGGGCATCTGTCCCATTTCCAATGCATGCAATCCACACTACCAAGCATACCTGGAAATCCTCTTTTTTGGTTTTCATCAAGGAGGAGTTCAACATCACGCTGAGTTGGTGTCCTCAAATATTCTTTTTCGTATAGTTGGACTATCACCCTGCAAAATCTGTGGGTTGCTTCCAAAACTGTAGTTTCCCCAATACGTAAATACTCATCGATTGCATCTGCCGCATAATCGTACGCTAACATTCTAATAGCTACAGTAATTTTTGTGTGGGGGGTTAAGACTAGAACACCACAGGCATCATTTTTTTGCACAAAATAACTATTTACCGCAACAACATCACCCAATATACGGTTGAATAACTCTCGACGTATTCTGAATCTTCTGCGAAATACATTCGGTGGAAACGTCGGGTTGTTGCAGAAATAGTCTCTCCATAGACCTTTGGCACCTACATCACGTTGTCTTGGTATTTTTGTACGTGCATGTGGAGGGTTCATATTTGACAACATTAAACCAGCAGTAACTGCTAGGTTATTATTGTTCGCTTCAAGTGAACTTTCATCTGATGAGTAGTAACTACTGTTATCATCATCGTTTAATGAACCAGAAGATGAAGAAGTATAAGAAACATAGTGAGGAAAACTAGAAGAGGAACCATAGTTGTCTATATGATTTACATAGTTTGCAATTTCGTTATGTGTTGGAATATTGTGAGCAAAAGCTAATGATAAACTCGGTTTGTATTGATGGAGAAACCAGTGTGGTTTTTTATAATAGAAGAGTAAAACAGAATTTTGAATGCAAAGATTATTTTTTAGATTTGTCAGAGATATTTTATGTAACTTGACAAGGCAATGACATGAATTGACAATACACCGACCACATTTCAATGCAAAGATTATTTTTCAGATTTGTCAGAGATATTTTATGTAACTTGACAAGGCAATGACATGAATTGATCAATACACCGACCACATTTCAATGCAAAGATTATTTTTCAGATTTGTCAGAGATATTTTATGTAACTTGACTAGGCAATGACATGAATTGACAACACACCAACCATATTTCAATGCAAATATTAATTTTTATATTTTTCAGAGATATTTTATGTAACTTGACTAGGCAATGACATGAATTGACAATACACCAACCACATTTCAATGCAAATATTAATTTTCAGATTTGTCAGAGATTTTTTTATGTAACTTGACAAGGCAATGAAATGAAATAGATTATTGTTCTCTATTTAATCACATTTCCTTCTTTGTTTACTTCATAACTTACCTCCACCCATGTCAACATTTCATTCAGTCGAAGACTTGGCAATAACAAAATCCTGGTATTACGAAACCTTACGCCAAGATGTTATAGTTGGAATTGTTGATCCAGAAACTTTATGGGGGAGGATCCACACACATTTTCGTGAGGAATATGGAAATTCAACCCAAAGATCTGTTGTACAAATTTATGATAGATACCAAGTTATTCGAAAGGGAATAACTGATTATGTATTTATACAACAACAGATCTTTAACCACACCCATTTAGGATTATCGATCCAACAATTTGTAAGTAACCATACCATTAGAAAAGTTGTCTCCTCTGTCATTAACAACAATTTGAAATAACAAATTATTTAACTGTTTCGTCCCCTTGTGTAGGAGGAAATCGCTAAAATGCACTACTTTCAGGAAATGGGGGAAGAATTCATATTTGTAGCAAGCTATGAGTTCATGAAGTCCAAAATGTAATCGGAATTAACTCCTAAAATTATCAATTGAAGTTAAAGTTTAATCTATCTTTTTTTTTAGAGTTTGAATTTTTATTTATGCTAGTGACCTAATAATAGCCCCTGAATCGTCGTCAACGGAACAACAACTTATGGTAGTACAATACTTTTATTAAATCAAAAAAGACATACATGAAAGGGAAAGAAAAATAAACTACCGATACAGAAAAATCAAGTAAGAAATAAACATATAAGTGAAACCGTAAGGCTTGGCTTGTCGGACGACGTTGACAACGTTCTGGCCTACTAGGTAGAAAGATCAACACAAAAGGATTGAATTCATCCATTACCCTTAAGATCTCAAAATGAGGTTTGTACCGGAAATCACTTCATTTCCATCTTGTCCATTCCTCTAGTGATCGGGAAACAACTTCATCATCAGTTTCATTCCTAAGACAAAATTCATTGACCCGAGCAGTTAAAGAAGAAAATTCTAGTACTTCCTTAGTAATTTTCACATATCGACAAAAAAGGTCTGCTATGTTCCGGTTGTTGGGATTACCGGTTTCATCGCAAAAGTTTGCATGTGTGTGTTCCAACCATTGCATGGTCATACAACCATTGATATCACGTTCCTGACCCCTTGCTGGAACAGAATGCGAGAAGAAGATGAAGAATAGAAATGGAAATTTTAGGGTTATAATCGGCTGAAGAACACAGGCGCCGGGTTGGAATATCGCCTGCCCCAACTGGACGACACCACACCATCCCGCCCGTCTCTTTCCCACACAAGTGCCTCACACGTGCAACAGGCGTCACTATACTCTCTCGCCCGGTTCATTTTTTCACACGGCTATTTCGCACATTTTCTAGACGAGATTAAGGCACAACGCTTGAACAAGCGAAATATTCAGATGCCGCTTGGAGAGCGGACGACCTTCTAGGATCGAGCCTGTAGGTTAGTTTTGCAGACGGGAGAACAAAATCTCGCTTGTACTAGGCGCGGTGTTAATGGCTCGTCCGTTTTTCTGAACGATAGGATAGTAACTCGCTTACCCCCAAACGACAGTTTACTGCCTCGCTTGATCATCCCCTGCTGTTTTTACCCCGGATCAAAGATCAAATTTTTTAATCTTTGATCGATGGGTATAGTCGACCCATTGTGAATGCCCATAGGAAACTTGATTGATGCTGCCTTAGCACCCTACTTCCGTTTTTTTTATTAAATTCTTTTTCTTATTGTGCAGATCTTACCAAAGAGCTTGCCAGTGTTCGGTGTACCCTTGAGGTGAAGGAGGGTCAAGCACTTCTCGTGTCTCGAACCTAGAGGAGGGGAACCGTCAACTGAAGGAAAAGATGGCTCGGGATTCTGAAGATGCGCAGCTGCACATTGATCAGGAGTGCTAAGAAGTCGGCTGCTGGTCGTTATGCGTTTAAGGCTAAGAAGTCGGCTGCTGTTGCTGTTCACGCGGTGTATGATCAAGTCCTCCTGAAGACTGGTCATAAGTTCAAGAAACTAGAGGTGCCCGAGGATCCCATTGAATGAAATGACTACCTTTGATCTTTGCATTCTCTGCTGGTCGAGATTTTTATTTAATTTGTTTATCCTGGTTGATGTGTTCCCGTTAGAATTATGTGTTTGAATTTTGGGTTTTTTTGAATATGCTTGGATTTTGGGGTTTTTGAATGGAAAATCGTATACAAGTTATATGGGAAATGATGTGATGGGCATGATGTACAAGGTTTTTGGGGTTTTGCTACGTATTGTTGTGTTATGTATTGCCCCTCTTTTATAATCAGAATGTGCCTTTGCCTTTATTTATTTGTTCTTGATCCTATTTACATTTTGTTACACAGTTGTTAGTATCTAAAAATTATTCCTAGAAAAAAAAAATGCACCAACGTGGTACTTTCTTTAAGTTCGAAAATCAAAACCGTTCGAAAAATTATTCCTAGAAAAAAAAAATCCACCTGATATATTTTTAATTGTCAAATATGGATTTTTTCCAGGAAAGGTAGTAGTGTCTCTGATTTGGAAATGGTTGGGTTTCGGTATCTCAGGTTGATGACACATCTTAAGGATGATTGGGTTATTGGTTTTAATATTCTCAGTAGAGAGGACCCCTATCCATTCGAAAAACTTTTGAAAAGGATCAACTTCCCATTCACATCGTCAAGGCACGATAAGGTTGATACTCGAGTCAAGTACCCAAGCCTTGATGGGACGTGGGACAACTGGTTGTAAAGAGAGTTGCTGAACAAGACTTACTTGTAGGCAAAATCCACGGGCGTACGACATCACCTCTCCTCTATGCAATGGTTTAGCGTCCAGATCCGATGTTTGGTGATGTTCTAGAGGTGAGCAATCTTTAGGGTCTGCTGGCTTGTTGGCGCCTACAGGTGGGTCCTTTGGTGACGATTTATCCAGAGATGCGTCGAGCCCTTCCTTGTTTATGTGGATTCACGGATGTCCCAGAACCATGTCATAGTCTGGATTTACATGATTATTGCTGATGAAGTGGTAACGGACACTCCTGGCTACAAAATGGTAGTGGTATCTATAGACCCTTATGAATGCCGAAGTTTGATCGATAGATCCTTGGTTGATTTCTTTGAATGAGGATCTCACTATCGCGTCGAATGTCAATTCTGGATGCGCTGACGCATGTAGCATTATGAACATTGGTTGGCCCCATCTGGTGACGGTTTGAGAAAAACGAGGACCTTTATCTCCTTATGCGACAAGAAAGAAAGAGATAGATATCCCCTTAGTATAGGATTTTCTGGATCTCAAGTAGACAGAGAGGCTGGTGCTGGTGGAATAGGGATAAGCTCTTATTTTTTGTGATTTTTGCAAAGGCCTTTCCAGAACTCCACTGGCGTTGAAATTTTGTTGTTGATTGTTTCCTAGTACCAGATCACGGGCTAGACGAACTTCTCATTTATCTTTTTGGACATGGGCCCTGGAGGCATTAACATCAGTAATAAAGTTGGATGCGTTTTTGGCTTGCTCCGTATGGTACTTATGTTGCTCTAGAGGTGGTTGCTCCGTCCGAGTCTTGAGAGGAGCGAATATTTCCTCCTATCTGGTAGCCCTATCTGTTTGTATTTAACCCAAGGTTTCTTGTCTTTTATCAGATCTGAGAGACTTGGTGGTGGTTGGAAATCCATGGCGTTTCCAGTAGCACTGCTTGAAAGAGGACTGTCAGTGTTGTTTATTTTTTTTAAAAGCATTGAATGGAACACCAAAATTGAGATTGGTGCCGGACCTGAATTGAGTTTAATGACTGAACTAGATATAAGATTCACCCTATTTTCAAACGGTTGAAGAATTGATTTTCAGACGGTTGAAGAACCTGATTTCGTGAGCGAGAGGTTGATCTGCTTTTGTGGTCGCTAATTGTTAGTACCTAAAAATTACTCATAGGAAAAAAAAATGCACATATTTGGTACTTTCTTTAGGTTCGAAAATCAAAATCGTACATGACTATCCTAACCCACGAAAATAGCCATTCCGTCCGGCTTCAGTCACAAGGAGAGAAGATGAGTTGATCCTAAAGGAGGGAAGCAGAGAAAGTTGAAGAAATTGCAGTGGTATTGAATTGTGTGTAAAAGTGTTGAACTATGGAGAATAACAGAGCTTGTGAAAATGATAAGCTTGTTTAGTCTTTTTGAATAGACGAAGGAGTTTAATTATAGTAGTTAGGGATACACACTGCTTTCCTCGTAAGTAGTGGAGGTAGTGAAGGGATGGAGAGATGGATATTGTGGAGGTAATGGTATAGCCACGCCCGTTATGCTTGAGAAGTTTTTGGAAACTTCTAGACCATTAATCCATCATCTCTTTAACTGCTATAACCGTCACCACTACTTGTATTCCCATCATGGAGTGTTGCTAGGCCACAAGTTACTATAAACTACCAGACCAGTTTCGTAGGAATTAGTGGAGTCATGGACTATCAGACTCAAAGCACGTGAGTAATTAGGAGTTTGTCGTAAGATAATACTACCAATAAGTTTGTACAGACACAACAAAGTTGTTGCATGAATATGGTGTGTCTTGGCAGTACGTATACATGCAAGCTGCGACGGAGACAATGACGCATGCAAGTCCCATGGGCGAGACCGAGATGTTGCTGGCACTGGCACATGCTAGTGCCGTGGTCGTGACCTGGCCAACGCTGGTGTTAACACATGCTAGTGCTGCGGCCACGGCTAAGATGTTGCTTGGTACTTGAAAGGAGCGGCCTGACCATGGCTTAATGGCGCTGGTGCTAGCAACAAGTGATTATGGCGCTAACATTACCTAGGTAATGTTGGCGCTAAAGTTAGTTGGGTGACGTTGGCGCTGGAGTGATGCTAGCGCTGGCTGATAGGTGCATAATTTGCATAATTTGAATATGAATTTTCTATGCTTTTCTTAGTTATTTCTCTTGCATTTTGTGTATATTACGTTTGTTTTGAGTTTTATACACTACACCAAATTGACGATTTTGAGACATTTACTAAAAGTCGCTTTAATTAAATAGGGACGTTTTTCAAGTGCACAGAAATTAGTTTTCTATCTAACTAAAACGACATTTAATTTAATTCAGCGACATTTTTATATGTTGTTTCATATTTTTTGTTTGCTACGCTTATATGCGTCTCAAATTTATATTAATTTAAAAAACTAATTTTATAATTGGGAATTCTCAAAATTAACTTTTTTTTCACCTGCTCATTTGATTTCTTGCACCTGCAGACAGGTTTCTATTTATTCCGTTCTTAATCAAATATGAACCAATGATCAATTAATTGTATTCACCATCACATATGAATCAATTTTAACTATCACAATCAATCATAACCAATCACAAATGTAAGATACTTGAATGAAACATTATAACAAAAAAATACCTAACTTCTTATAACAGTAACCATAACTTGGCATCAACGTTGAGCATAAACAGTTTTAAGATTCAATAAAATTTGAAACTTACTAAAGAATAATAGAGTTGAGCAACTCGTCTAGTTCAACACTTCAGACGCTTCATATAAGCATCAAACTCACCAAAGAACTTCTAGTTCAGCACATATGTAGAAAACTTTTAATCAGAAGATGAAAAGAACTTCTCAAAGAGAAAACCCAAATGAGGCTATTAAGTTCTTTCATAAGATGGTAATAAACTCACGAACAAAAATGATTCTAATCGGATAAAAGAAGGTAATGTATAACATAATCCACTAATAAGTGTATGTGTGTTACTAGGGCTGTCAATCTTTATCCGAAATCCGACATCCGTTTCCGATAATCCGAGATCCTACAGGATATTATCCGTTATAACGGATATCGGATACGGATATTTTTATCGGATATTGAGGGTTATCGTAACGGAACCGGCTAAGCCGTTATCCGACGGATATTATCCGTCCGATAAGGGTGTAAGTAAGGTGTAAAAAAAACAAAAAAACTTAACCAGGTGTTCTACTGTTCTTCCTCTGAGTCTCGACTAAAACATTAGGTTTTCAAAAAAAAAAAAACTCGACCTCTCTCGGATTTCTTCAGCCACTCCATCTCGGATTTCTTCCGCCTCTCCGTCTCTTCATCCACAGCTACTCGTGGTAAGATTTAATTGCATTTTGTACTAATTTTCAGTCATTCATATCTTGTTTTGAAATCAGTAAGTTAGGTTTTTATTTCTACTTTTCTCCCCTTGGAAATTTGAAGATGAACTGTTGGGTTTCTACTTCTACAATTCTTCAACTCTACAGCCACCGTCTCACTGGTACCGCAGCTACCTTATTCTTCTTCTTCTTTTTAGATCAGTTCTTCTTAGAACTCTATTGTTTATTCTCTACAGTACAAACCCTAGCTAGTTCCAGAATTTCTATATGTTATCTAGGGTTTCAATTATAGAGATGACCAAGAGATTACTTTTATTGATCTACAGGAGGAGAAAATTGATAAATACATGTAGCAAATCTTTTCCCAATTTTCGAGTCGTTCTTAATTAGGTGATGTTTCAATGATGGGTTTAATTTGTCTTACAAATTTTGTCTGGGTTCATTTCTAGGTCAGTCAACTGTATATTGGGCTTTCTTTTACGAGAATGAGAGATTTGATTTTGTTTTGTTCATGTTTGTCAATGCAGCTTTTGTGATTTCTTTTGATGGAATAGATGGTTTAAGCTTCAACTACCAAAGAAGGAAACATAAGGTATAACAGATCAAACACTTTGTGATTTCTTTATTTTCAGCTTTTGTGATTTCTTTAGTAGCCCTCTCTTGTACTCACGTCTATTAGTTGGCCTCTTATCCATATAACCTCTGAACTGTTTAGAGAATTAATCAAAGTACTGTATGAGTTCATGACTACTCCTCCACCTACTAGCTGCTAAACATTTCTTGTCTTTGATCGTTAACATTCTAATTATGTCAGTTATCAGTCTATAATGTTTCTGCAACTTTTTCTGTTCATACAGTTATTATGGCTAACCTTGGCACCATCATCATTACTGGCTTCAATCGTGCAGGCGAAACCAGGTTGCCAAGAAAAATGCGGCAACGTTACAGTTCCATACCCATTTGGTATAGGTCCATCTGAGAATGGTTGTTCTCGTGCTGGAGCTGGATATCTTGCTTACAATATTACCTGCGACACCACTTACCCAACTCCTAAACCCTTCGTAAAAGCTGGTCAGAACTAAACTTCTGGCGTTTATAACATGATCGAAGTTATAAGTATATCAGAAAAGGAAGTCCGTGTTAAGAGCAAGCCAGCTATAATGTGTTCTGACTCTGAAACCGGTGAGGTTATTTTAAGTGAATCCCCAGATTGGATGAACTTCAATAAAACTTCCTTTCGAGCCAACTTACAGAAAAGAGTGACGTCTATAGTTTTGGTGTAGCTCTTGTTGAGCTCTTAACTGGAGAAAGGCTTTCGTATGAGAGATCCCATGTGCACTGCAATCTTTCTTCATATTTTGTTTACAAAATGGAAGAAAACGACGTGTTCAGAGTTATTGATCCACACGTAGTGTATACTGGAAAATGGGAGCACATCATTGCTGTTGCAGAATTAGCAAGGAGATGCCTTAACATGAAGGGTGAGGACAGACCTACAATGAAACAGGTTGCAGTGGAGCTAGAAACTTTGATTAAGTTGGACATAGCCACTAAGATAACTGGCACTGAAATACTAGTACCGGAACTGACGAACCTATACTCTATACCAGCAAGCCCATATTCCTCAGGTGACTCTGCTCTATATAGCACAGACAAAGATGTGATCACGTCAAAGGAGATGCTGCAATAAGTGTACAATCGCCTAAGTTGGTAGATTATTTTCAACTCACAAGGTAAGTACTCTACATATACCACAGTTCATCTTGTAGCATGCAAGATTGTTAAATTGTGTATTTTTTGTTAACCGGACTGTATGCTGAACTGAACTGAACAATGTACCACTGATTTGTATTATAATAAATTAAACAACTGGATGGGTTATTTGTTTTGGATGGGTTATTTGTTTCGCTTCTCTTCTTTTTTTCCCATCCCATTGAGCACATGTTTAGGTTTAATTCTTGAAGGATTTGCCATCCTAGGACCACAATTATAATGTAATGCCCTGAAAACCATCATTTGTATATATTTAAACATTGTACTGCAAGCGCTAATATTAAAGCATCATTTACAAGGGCTGTTTTGTGTTTAAGCAATTTTGTGTTTTCTATCGGATATTATCGGATATCCGTTAATCTTAACGAAACGGAATCAGATATGAAGGTTAATGTCCGTCGGATATTATCGGATACGGCTGAGCCAATATCTGTTCCGTTAACATCCGTTGACAGCCCTATGTGTTACATAATGAGCACCCACAGATAATAAGAAGTACTAAGAGACTAAGTCAGAGCTCAATAAGAAAAAAGAACAATTTTCATTAGACAAACAAGTTACCCCTAATTCTTCTAATTCAATATCAAGTTGCATGCCTGGATGAGCAGAAGATGCTAGGCCGGCCTTTCTGATTTAGGACATTATATATGCAATTACGAGGTTACAAAATGCTTAGAAATTTAAAGATTTAGGACATTATATGTTCGATCATAACAATAAACTATATTAATACCTTACAGAACTAACCTTTGTGGTGGTAGTTGCCTTGAGAGTGGGGAAGCAGACACACATCTTCTGTTAATGCAGGAAAGGCAGGTACCCGCAAAATTTGTCCAACTATAATGATCTTTCTTTTCAATAAAGTGACGATAATGATATCAATATAGCAAGAATATTACACGATTAATTGGTGAAGGGATATGAAACAGCTCGAACTCACATCATTGAACTTCTGTGTATCTAATTCCCCACTGACAATAGGCTGGTATGCTGCTTCCATCTCATATAACTTGTCCCACTCACAATCTTTAAACCACGGAGGTGCATGCAACAACATTTGGTAAGAACTCTGCACAATAAAGTCATGTACTAGTCTGCAGTAGACAATAAATACTTAGCAATCTGAACTTACTTCTACAATTAATTTATAGAATATGACTTTGCCGAATAAAATCACCTTTATTTCTTCCGCTCCTCCTATGGCTCCCAGTCTCTAGTTAATTATCTGAAAAGAATTCATCTTTAAGGTTGAGATATATGAAGGAGGTGTATCTCACTAAATATGAGAATAATGCCACTTTCCAGTACCTTGCAAGTCTGCGCCAAGTAATTCTTGGGTCTTCAGAACAAAAGAAAGGATATCCTATAAGCATTTCATACATAATTGCCCATAAAAAACCACCTAAATTGCAGAAAAAGAAAGCACAATGACATAAAACTGTCAGGGATACGCATATCCCAGGTTAAGTCTCAACAAACAGTTTCAACAGGTTGGATAACTCAGTCATAACAACTTAGTCTACTTCCTCTAGTTTCTCCTTCTAAAGTTACGGATAGTTTCAACTATCTTTGAATGTCTATCTCTTGTATATCTCAAAAGAAGTATAAATAGAATTAACCTCCTCTCCTTTTGTTATGGAAGAGTTTTCTGCTATTCTATAATTTGAGTAAAACAAACCTAAATACATGAACAGGTCGAGCATCCTTTACGGAAAATTACTAATACTTATAATCAACAGGCTTAACAAACCAAACTCAGCAAGTTTCACATGACAATTTTCATCCAACAATAGGTTATTTGGTTTTATGTCCATGCAAATAGCAACAACAAATATCTAAGGAGATTACCAAGAGGTCATGAAAAAAACCATTTCAGCACTACAACACCTTAAATAAAACTACACCAATGGAACCCATCAACGGAAATTTTCTACAAACATTTGTCGACAAAAACAGAGTGGCCTTATCACACATAGATAAAGCTAAAACTGATAGTACATAATGAGATGGGCTAACTCTTTTCAACTACTCATTTAGAATTTCAGTATCATAAATAACTTAAGACTAAAATCTACAATGAGTATTAAACCTTTTCTTAGCTTATCAACAACACCTAATACTTAAGATCTACCATTTTTAGTTGAAATAAAAGCTAAAATTAAAATAAAATATTCAAACCCTTGATCAAAATTAAAATCACACTTCATAAAATCAGAATCATAAACATACCCATGCTTGAAAACTCCATCAAATCAACTAAACAAACATACATAATCCAAAATCTAGAGAGAAAAAAAAATACATACATGCTATATAATTCACAGATCTATTAGTATTGAAAGAAAAAAACAAGTAATAAGGTAATGGTTTTAGACCTAATTCTTATTATTAGAGCCTCTGTCGTGTAAGTGAATCTTCTCATGCGAGTTTCAAAATAATGATTAAAAAATAACTTTTTAGGGTTTAGAAAATCAGAAATATTAAAGATTACATGAGATTAGGTTTTTTCATACCTGAGATATCTCTGGTTAATGTTGAATGAAATGGCTTTGATTTCTAGTATTGATTTGACTTCTAGTACTGATTGATTTTTGGTAACAAGGTTCATATGAGCTCTGCGAAGGAAACAGAAAACGAGAGCTGAAGGTGAAGGATAAAGAGAAAAGTCGCAAAAGTGAACAACACTAAAGGATATGTTTTAAGATGTACAGTTTGGATTTACCAATTTTTTTAAAGATATACGGTAATAAATTAAAAATCAATTATTGTCTTAAACACATGAAATAAATGGGGGAAAATAAATGGTACTCATCTGAATTTAATTCAAACTATTTGTTATGAGATAAAATTTACGAGGAAAATTCGGAAGGGATTTAGGCTGAAAGAGATTAGAGATTAAGAAATAGAGGAAATCTTTAGGAAGAAATTTAGTGTTTTTGGGTATTACAATTTAAATGAAATTGAAAAAAAAACTACAATAAGAAATTAAAACTTATAAGTGTCTTTTAATTAATCCTAAAAATTAGGAATTAAAGCAACATATTTTTTTTATTTGAGACTTTTATATGTGTCTCATCATTAGCCACTTATATAAACGCCTTAAAGCAAAAATCCAATGCGTCTTAAAATTCTAGATATGGTGTAGTGATAGGTACTTTGGAGTTACATGAAGCAAAACAAGAGAAATATAGGCTTATGACATAGCTTGGCAACATTGGATGTAGATGGATTCAAAGCTAGGAAGAACAAGTTTCACTTGTGCCAAAAACATATAATTATTAAAGGGCAGCCACATTTTAATGGTGAATAAAGATAAATAAGAAGCCAAACTTGGGGTGCCTTAATCTGGGTCTTTCTCTTTAAACCTAAGTCTAAATCTAGGACGAACAATGGTACTTGCTTTAGGTGAAAGTCGAGACTCGAAAGAAGGAATATGGAGTTCTCATCAGAGGTTGCAGGCGCTTACCAGATCCGATGGCATAGTTGGGGAGAGATGAAGATATAATGTCTTTGGAGAGTGGAAGACTTCGTCAAGGTTATGACTCTTCGGTTGACTGTCTCTTCTGTGTTGGAAAGTTCCTTGATAGTGAGGGGAGCTCGTGTAAACCTTCGGTCCCTGAGTGTTGTTCATGTGATTTTTCGGATGCATCTGCTGAAGATGATGCTACAAGTGGTGTCATTGTGTAGGATGCTAATGCGATGAAAACTGCACCAATTTAGTATCTCAACGCTAGAGTTGAATTTGACTTCAAGTTTGACAGGATCCGACTCTTGGAGAAAGCTGGGACGGATAATGTTGGACGACTTTGTTGTCATACAGAGCCATTCAGGAGAATTTCAAAGAAATAGACGCATCTCCTGACTTAGAAGTGGTTGCCAAGGCTAGAAACGATGTTGAAAGACTATCCCGGGAGTTGAGGCTTGCAACTGAGGCCCTTGCACATGTGGAGAGAGTATATGTTAATGTCGTTGAATCAGTCTCCAAAGATCCTTTCTAAGTAGTAGGTTTTGAGGGTTTTAATGTGTTTCTGAGATACCCAATTTATGTGGTTTTATTTTGGGATTTTGAGTAGGTAGATTTTGAATGGTTTACAAGGATGTTCTAGACAGAGAAATAATACTTTGTTTAATAAATTGAAATCCTAAGTGTGAATGCAAGATATTGCAAACATCTTAGAGGAATTACAAATATTACGTAAAAATAAGGAAATATTGCTAGGGGGGCAAGGTACTTAAGCCTTTATAGATTTGTTAGGGGTGGTGGAATGCTTAAGCCTTGACATCTTTAAGCCACTTGCCATGTATGACTACACCTGTTGGCTTATCAATATTGACAAGTTTGTAATATCCACCTGATATATTTTTAATGATCAAATATGGATTTTTTACAGGAGAGGCAGTAGTGTCTCTGATTTGGAAATGGTTGGGTTTCGGTATTTCAGGTTGATGACACATCTTAAGGAGGATTGGGTTATTGGTTTTAATATTCTCAGTAGAGAGGACCCCTATCCATTCGAAAAACTTTTGAAAAGGATCAACTTCCCATTCACATCGTCAAGGCACGATAAGGTTGATACTCGAGTCAAGTACCCAAGCCTTGATGGGACGTGGGACAACTGGTTGTAAAGAGAGTTGCTGAACAAGACTTACTTGTAGGCGAAATCCACGGGCGTACGACATCACCTCTCCTCTATGCAATTGTTTAGCGTCCAGATCCGTTGTTTGGTGATGTTCTAGAGGTGAGCAATCTTTATGGTCTACTGACTTGTTGGCGCCTACAGGTGGGTCATTTGCTGACGATTTATCCAGAGATGCGTCGAGCCCTTCCTTGTTTATGTGGATTCACGGATGTCCCAGAACCATGTCATAGTCTGGATCTACATGATTATTGCTGATGAAGTGGTAGCGGACACTCCTGGCCACAAAATGGTAGTGGTATCTATAGACCCTTATGAATGCCGAAGTTTGATCGATAGATCCTTGGTTGATTTCTTTGAATGAGGATCTCACTATCGCGTCGAATGTCAATTATGGATGCCCTGAAGCATGTAGCATTATGAATATTGGTTGGCTCCATCTGGTGACGGTTTGAGAAAAACGAGGACCTTTATCTCCTTATCCGACAAGAAAGAAAGAGATAGATATCCCCTTAGTATAGGATTCTCTGGATCTCAAGTAGACAGAGAGGCTGGTGCTGGTGGAATAGGGATAAGCTCTTATTTTTTGCGATTTTTGCAGAGGCCTTTCCAGAACTCCACTAGCGTTGAAATTTTGTTGTTGACTGTTTCCTGGTACCAGATCACGGGCTAGACGAACTTCTCCTTTATCTTTTTGGACGTGGTCCCTGGAGGCATTAACATCAGTAATAAAGTTGGAGGCGTTTCTGGCTTGCTCCATATGGTACTTATATTGCTCTAGAGGTGGTTGCTCCGTCCGAGTCTTGAGAGGAACGAATATTTCCTTCTATCTGGTAGCCCTATCTGTTTGTATTTAACCCAAGGCTTCTTGTCTTTTATCAGATCTGAGAGACTTGGTGGTGCTTGGAAATCCATGGTGTTTCCAGTAGCACTGCTTGAAAGAGGAGTGTCAGTGTTGTTTATTTTTTTTTTAAAAGCATTGAATGGAATACCAAAATTGAGATTAGTGCCGGACCTGAATTGAGTTTAATGACTGAACTAGATATAAGATTCACCCTATTTTTAAACGATTGAAGAATTGATTTTCAGACGGTTGAAGAACCTGATTTCGTAACCGAGAGGTTGATCTCCTTCTGTGGTCGCTAATTGTTAGTACCTAAAAATTACTCCTAGGCAAAAAAAATGCACATATTTGGTACTTTCTTTAGCTTCGAAAATCAAAATCGTACATGACTATCCTAACCCACGAAAATAGCCATTCCGTCCGGCTTCAGTCACAAGGAGAGAAGATGAGTTGATCCTAAAGGAGGGAAGCAGAGAAAGTTGAAGAAATTGCAGTGGTATTGAATTGTGTGTAAAAGTGTTGAACTATGGAGAATAACAGAGCTTGTGAAAATGATAAGCTTGTTTAGTCTTTTTGAATAGACGAAGGAGTTTAATTATAGTAGTTAGGGATACACACTGTTTTCCTCGTAAGTCGTGGAGGTAGTGAAGGGATGGAGAGATGGATATTGTGGAGGTAATGGTATAGCCACGCCCGTTATGCTTGAGAAGTTTTTGGAAACTTCTAGACCATTAATCCATCATCTCTTTAACTGCTATAACCGTCACCACTACTTGTAACTTTCCCATCATGGAGTGTTGCTAGGCCACAAGTTACTATAAACTACCATACCATACCCCATGAAGAATCCCCCTATGTAACATGTTTTGATATTTCGTCGGAATTAGTGGAGTCATGGACTATCAGACTCAAAACACGTGAGTAATTAGGAGTTTTTCGTAAGATAATACTACCAATAAGTTTGTACAGACACAACGTAGTTGTGGCATGGATATGGCGTGTCTTGGAAGTACGCATGCATGTAAGATGCGATGGAGACAACGACGCATGCAAGTCCCATGGGCGAGACCGAGATGTTGCTGGCACTGGCACATGCTAGTGCCATGGCCGTGACCTGGCCATCACTGGTGCTAACACATGCTAGTGTTGTGGCCACGACTAAGATTGTTCTTGGTATTTGAAAGAAGCGGCCTGGCCATGGCTTAATAGCGCTGGTGCTAGCAACAAGTGATGATGGCGCTAATATTACCTAGGTAATATTGGCGCTAAAGTTAGTTGGGTAACGTTGGCGCTGGAGTGATGCTAGCGCTGGAGAGGCGCTAATGCTGGCGCGAGAGTGTTGTCGCCAACATTACCTGGGTAACGTTGGCGTTGGAGTGATGCTAGTGCTGGCTGATAGGTGCATAATTAACATAATTTATTTCAATTGTCTATGCTTTTCTTAGTTATTTCTCTTGTATTTTGTCTATATTAAATTTGTTTTGAGTTTTATAGGTACTTTGGAGTCACATGAAGCAAAAAAAAAAGAAATACAGGCTTATGACATCGCTTGGCAACATTGGATGTGGATGGACTCAAAGCTAGGAAAAACAAGTTTCACTTGTGTCAAAAATATAGAATTATTAAGGGGCAACCACATTTTAATGGTGAATACTGAATAACGATAATGGGCAGCCAAACTTGGGGTTCCCTAATCTGGGTCTCTCTCTTTAAACCTAGGTCGAATATTGGTACTTGCTTTAGGCGATAGTCGAGAATTGAAAGAAGGAGTAGAGAGTTCTCTGCAAAGCCTGGCCGCCGATTAACCAAGATAGTTGGTCTGAATGGTTTACAAACAAGAACGAAGAATGGGTTTCGGTCGAGGTTGAGATGAGAAAGAGAAATTTGAGAAGAATTGAGAAAAGGAAACTAAGTATGGTGGTCTGTGATGGATTTGGAGAAGGTGTGAAGTCGAGAGAATGGGAGTTTGAAGATGGGTTTTCCCTGATTCAGGGAAGACAATGGTTTCAAGGTTTAGGCATAAAAAAAAAAAAATTCAAAAAAAATTATGTGATATTCGATTCAAGGCAATTTTAAGTGGGTTTTGGTTTGAATCTTGGTTTGGGGTTACTGCTTGAGAATGAAGAAAGTTGGCTTCAGTCACTGCCAATGAAACCGATGGTTTGAGATGTTTGATTTGAGAAGAAAAAGAAGGGAAGAAGTGAGATGAATTTGCAGTCGAGAGTATGGGTTCGTGAGATGAGACAAAGAAGATGATTGATGGGTTGAACTCGAATTAATTGTTGGCAGAGAAGATTGATTTGTAGAAGAAATCAGTTATGATATGTTGGGTTCTTGTTCATTCAATAGGATGGTCGAGAAGAAGGTTGCTGTTCAAGAATGGCTGTTCAAGAATGGAGTTTGCAGTTTGGTAGAAGGAGCAACAGTCAAGAAGGTTAGGTCAAATTGTTGGTACTGAATTAAAAAAGAGATTTAAGGGTTCGAATTAGAAAAGAAAGATACGTGAGAAGTGAATTTGGTTGGGTTTTGATAATGGAACTGTGTAAAGAGAGGTTCAGACAGGGAAGAACAAGGCAAGAAAAGAAGATGGGTTGTCATCGCTGAACTGAATTGTGGTCGTGAATGGGATTGGAAATGGATTAGGTTTGCTGTGATGTTTAAATGATTGAATGAATGTGAGTGATTGGTAATATACGGGAAGGAGATGTTAAAGAGATGGACAAATCAATGATATATGAACTTCCCTTTATCCATTTCGGCCGAAATGTCAGAAATTTCGGGTTTCGGGGTGAAACCGAAATGATTTAAGGGTTACCGGCGAAACGATATCGCACCGAAAATGTCGGTTGAAATTTATCAAAACCGGTTTTACGGTTTACCCGATACCGAAATTCCCGATATTTGTTTGTGTCCGTTGGATGACAATTTTTTTTAAAATCCAACGCTTTAGATTCGTTGAAGGGAAATGAACCCTAGTTTCACTTCATTTCTCCATCGTTCTTCTCTTCATTTGCTTCTGTCTGTTCATCAACTTCATCATCGTATTCATCTTCCTTTAGGAATTGGGTTGAAAGAGTTAAAGAAATTTCTGGTTCTGTACTTTCAGGTCTTCTTGGAAATATTTTCTGTGCAATCTTCACCTTCTTCTTCGCGTTGGGTTAGTTTCTTTTTCTCTTATATTCATTTCTGTTTCTCTGATTCTTATGTGTTAGTCAAGTATTATTTCAGAATCATGTGAAATTGAATGAAATTTAGAAAATGCTTGCAGAAAGCTTAGGCTAGACACCTTTATTCCATTATGGGTTTTTTACAATTATGATATTGAATTTACAATGGATTGGGCGTGAAGTTTTTTCTTGATTTGTGGTTGTTTTTAGCTATTTTGATAAAATTCGTCGTATTTTCTACAATCATTTCTCATATTTACCCAATTGGGGACTTTGTCTAACATTTATGTTAAAAGTCTAATTTTTAATATGGAATTCACCCAGTTGGGTATCTCATTTTTGAAATATAAGAGAAGATTTAGGGGTTCTTTCAAATTTGCGTTAAACGATAGATTTGGAATTCGCCATTAAAATTTTAGTTGCAATGTAGTTTATGAGAGCGGTTTTGTTTTTGGTTGATTGCAGTTGGGTCGTTGTTAGGTGCCATGACAGGAGCTTTGATAGGGCAAGAAACTGAAAGTGGATTTTTTAGAGGAGCTGCTGTTGGATCAATTTAAGGAGCTGTTTTTTCACTTGAAGTTTTTGAATCTTCTCGTATATTATGGCATTCTGATGATACCGGAATTGGGTGTCTTCTTTACTTGGTGTGTAACTTGATGTTTCTTTTGGTTCAATTGATTGAAACATGGAATTAATTTTGCATACTAAATTTCCTGATATTACATTTGATACATATAGATTGATGTTATTGCTAGCCTTCTAAGTGGAAGATTAGTGAGAGAAAGAGTTGGTCCAGCCATGCTAACTGCCGTACAAAGTCAGGTATGTTAAAATTTCCATTACTACTTAGAGTCTTGTAAAAGATGTAATGTGATATCCACTTGAGCACGACTCAGTCGTTCGTTAACGAATATCTTTGTTTTGGCTGTTGCAAGGATGGATGGAAATTCGGTTGTTAATACATGTTGTTTGTAGTGCGAGAAAAAACTTTTAAACGAGATCATTAAGTACATCATTGTTCCACGTCTGGGATGGTACAGTGCATAAAGGATTTACAAGACCATTTGTGGAATTAGCTTAGTATATTAAAAATTGCCTATAGTGAACACAAGTTTGTTAAGTGTCAAAATAATGAAAATCTAGGAAAATGTAGCATTGTAGACTTCTGGTGTTAAGTAGGAGGTATTTTCATACAGGAGCGGGTACTTATCAGGACGGCAAGTAGACAACATTAAGTGCATAGGTTTATCTATCAATAAGTGTCATTAGCCTGCCAAGCAGAATGTAATTTAAATTTATTAGAAGAAGTGCATGTTAACAATTTTTCATTTCGCGTAGCACCAGATTTATTACTTGTAGAACTTTTTCGTTAAACAAAATAAGTTTGTAATGCAAAGATTCTATGTAGGAAAGGGAGGAGTGTTGTTCTTTCAGTTCTTTTGCTCACAGAAAACATTCTATAAGGATTACACAAAACTGTACCCCAAAAGTATGTAGTTACTTACTGTTTTTCGTGCAGGATTATACTGCAGTGTTCACTTTGTGTTATACTCATCTCTCATCATTAATATAGTGAATCTTGCTTGTGCAGAAATTCTGGTATAGAGGAGATTAGTGCAAGCACATCTGGACATATGGCGGCTTAATGTTCATTTCTCGGATAAGAATTTCTAACTACATATTTTGGTGGAGGTTGTTGGTCATATATCAATCTTAGAACTGAATTTTGGATCTGGTTCAAAACACTTGTTCCTTGATTGTTGTTATTATTACTTTTCAGAGCTTATACTATACCTTTCAGTATGTGTTATATTACCTCTTAAGAGGAAGAGAGGTGATTAAGAATGTAGTTATCAATTTAGTCTTTTTGTAGTATTGTTGCTACTCCTGATTTTTTTGTTGCAATCAATTACATTAACCGTCCTGTTTAGCTCTTTATCTTGTGTTTCTTGTTTGAACTTTGAACTATATATGGAATCTATGGATCTATATATTTCGGATGAAAAAACATGTGTTATAACGTTTTGAAATATATTTATAGTTATAAAATGTGAGCTAGTATTTTTTTATAAAATTATAGGTATAAAATATATGAACCGATATTTTGCCGGTATGTAAACCGAAATTTTCCCGGTATACCGGCGTGCCAGTGTATCGCTCTCGACCGGTACGAACCGAAATCCGGTATGGTATAACATTTGTTGCAACTCCCTGACAAGCCAAATGTGGGTTATGGGCTTAGTTTTTGTGGCCTGTTTAGATGAGTTCAAAGATTACTTAGGCCTGTCCGAGATTTAGAAAGGGAGGTGTGATATTTTAAAAAGGCCTGTTCCTATTGATTTGAGGGTTTCTACAAGGTTAAAGCTATATAAGGGCAACTTTAATAAGAGAGGTAGATATCTAGGTTTTTACCTAGTTCTGTTTTCTCCTCTTCTACTTCTTTTTGTAGGTTCGTGCGGGAAGATTTCTCACATCTAAGGTTTGCAAATTCTTTTCTTCTTGAATTCAATTGTGTAAACTCCAATTTATGAGTAGTTCATTTTGTTATTGGTTAGGGAATAGTTGGATTTTCAAATATGATTCTATGAATTAATAAATTAGTTTTGTCTCATATTATCGTTCATGATTCACTACACATAACTCATGATTGATTGTTTGTTTCGTCAAGTTGCAAATTGGTTGAACTCAGATTCATATCTATAGCTAATTTAGAGTTTATTATATGTAAAAGTGATACTCCTTGAATACAAGTAACATACTGTGGTTATTGCTTGTAGTTATGCATCCTAGTATTCACATGTGAATTGTGACCTTTGTTAAATTGAATTAGTGCGCTTTCCACTTTCAATTACACTGATTAGCCTAATTTCATGAATCTTAATGCTCCTTGGGAATCAAACTTGATCAGTTCTTTTTACACGTTAGGTTGTTCTCTTGGTAGAATTCATATTCGCATCTTTTAATATGCTTGTTGATGACTTGAGAAAATTTACGGGATATTCTTGCGGTCAAGGTATTCTAGGGCTTTTGCTAAAACGAAATTAAATATCAATTCTAATTATTAGTATGAGAACATGTTTTGTGAATGCAAACGAAACCTTTACCAATATTCTCAACTCTTTGATTCTTTTCTACAATTTACTTGCTTTCTTAGATAGTTTATTTACTTTCATTGAATCTGAAAAATCTCCCCTTTTTTACATAAGTTTTTGAAACATATAACAACCAAGACCTCCTCGTGGGAACGATCCTTTCTTACTCTTGCTTCATAATAAATTATAAGTAGTGAGAAAGTAATAAATTATTTTGACGTGCTGCGACACAAATCAAATTTTGGCACCGCTATCGGGGAGGCAGCAAATTGTTATTTGTTTTTTATTTTGATTTTGATTTTGATTTTAATTTTATTTTTATTTTTTGTTTCTTACTTTTGATTTTAAACTAGTTTTAAAAATCTTATTTCAGGTACTTATTTCTCATGGAAGTAACATATTACAACAATCAATACAGTTTTCAACCTTTACACTATGACAATTTCCAACCTTACGCGAATGTTACAGAACATATGTTTACTAAGATAATGGAGATGCAGCGAATTTTTCAACACTCTTATGATGGTGCATCTAAATCTACTATTAGTCCTATTTATGATCATTCACCCATTCAACGGGAAGACCCCAGGTTTAGAAACTCTACCATAAGTGATGGTGTAAAGAAACCTAGTTTGAGAGAACTTGAGAGAAGGTTCTATCAATTGATCGATGAAGGCCTAACATCATACGAAGAAGTTATTGAAGCTAAAAGAGCTTTAAGAAAGGAGCGTGATCGACGTTATTCTATGGGATACGATGATGGTTTTGAACCTTTTGAAAGTTGTTGTGACAATGAGGAAGTTATACCAATTCCAGATCATAATAACGATAACCCGCCTATTCAAAAGGTGGAACCTTGGCATAATGAAATTATTGTTCTAACTGATTTTTTGGCAGCTATATTTGATTAAAATGACGAGAGTGTTGAAGAGATGGTGATTCAGAGATGAAACCGAATTGAATGATATTATGGAAGACCCAATTGAACTTGTCGAGTATGATATTGATAATGTTGATGCTGAGATTCTTATTGAGATGAAAACTAATGAAGAACGGTTAGAAAGTTTGATAGAGGACCACAATACACAAGAGGTAGGTAAATCATTAGAATTTATTGAGAAAGACGAGGACCCCGTAATACGAGAGAATTTGGAAGGTTTGACTAATTCCTTGCCTATTGATTCTTTTCCTTTACCTCTCATTGGTTGAATGTATGTGTTTCAGAAGTATTGTTCAATGACTTTGCTTCTCGATATCCTCTATTGGAGATACTTGATTCTCATACTATGCAGGTTTGTAAAGAAGAAACCGTAGAAGTTCCCAAATTCTATGTTCTCTATACACTTCCAAGTGTAGAAAAGACTAAGTGTGAGGAAAACTTCTATCGGGCAATAACTTCAATTCCATTTTTTGTATTAATATTCTTGTGAAGCTATTGTTAGAATTGCAGGTTTTTCTATGGGTGGACCCTTAAATTTTCATATTGTTGGTCTACGGCGACCAGAGAGTCGGGAGACGACTTTAAACCAAGTGCTGCATGGGAGGCAACCCATTGGTGTGGTATTTATTTTATTTTTTCTTGTTTTTTCCTGAATTTTCATTTCATTTCATTCTAGGATTTTCCACCTTGATTTTACATTGGAAAAGTCAATTTACATTGAGGACAATGTATAGTTTAAGTGTGGGGGAGTGTTAAGCTATAGAATTCTTAAGTATTCACTTTTAGGTAGAAAATTTGAACCTTTTTGTAACTATTTGCATGAAACTTCCAACTTTTAGATATTTCAGAGTCACTTAGTATACTTCTAGCTACGTTTACATACGGAGTTCTAACTGAAATAACTGAATTTAGAAGTATTAGAGAACTATATTCGGGTTTCTTAGTTGTTGAGAGGTAATACCGACAAAATGGACAAAAATCGCCGGTGGCGAATTAGGTGCAGAAAGAATACGGTATTAGAGAAGCTGATCATTTATTACCCATATATGAGTGAGGCACCAAACCTTTAATATTGTCCGTTTAGAGTGTTTCATCTGCGCAAATTTCGGGTAGAATGATGAGCTACCCAACCTCGCACCAATTTCAGCGCTACTTTTTGATCACTTGAGTGTTAATTTTGTCAATCATGAGGGTGACATCATAATTACAAAAAAAACCTTACCTTGTAGTTTGATTTGCAGTTGACACCATTCTCTCTCTCGAAAACAACAGGTCCATAGAAACACCATCATCATCAACAAAAGGAACATTACAAATTTGAAGAAAGTTAAAGACGTTCAAGGTTTACAAGCAACACTACAAGAGCTAAATTCAGATTCAAAGTGAAGTGACAATACAAGGAGCAAAATTCTATATCCTAGTTGAAGACTAAGTACAAGAGCGAAGAAATCAAAAGAAGTCAATTTTTGTGAAGACATGATATCGAAACAATACAAGTTGTGAAGAATCAAGTGGTAAAGTTTTTTTCCCCATATTAGTTTATCATATGTTTTATTTTTATTTTTCAGTTTGTATTTCATATTTTATTGTCTCAAAAAAAAAATGAAAAAGAGAAAAAAAATATTTGTTTTCATTGGTTTAGTGTATATATCATTTTGCATTTGTTTGTTAAGGCCGTGGGAAAGAAGAAATCTATAAAGAAGTTTTAAGCAACAAGGATTTGAGAAGAAAAAAGTAAGAAATTGTCGAGTTCTATGAAGATCAAGAGTTCAACATATACAGTTGAAACCGAAGGCGAAGAAGTTTCTATAGGACGCTGTGAGAGTGGTGCTGATTGTAGATTGGATGACAAGGTGAGTAAGCATTCCCACCTTGCATAGTGTTTGATTTTCTTTCTTAGAGATCATCGTAAAAAAAGTTCTTTTCTTCCCACATTTCTATGGGGCATTCAAATATAATTATGAAGGTTTTCCCTTCCCACTATTCAACGTGTGCATGATTTCTATCTTCATTCCTGCTTGCACACATGAGAACCATTAATTGCGTTATTTGAGTGCAAATTCATAAAACCCTACTGGTGAGGCAGAAGTCGAAACATTCGATCGCTCTCGAGGATGTATTCTTTCATATGGTGGTTTTCTCCTAACTCAAGAGTTAAGCACGAGAATAACATTCTTTGATACGTCTAACTTGTTATTATTAGTGTGCAGAAACTTTCTGTCCTCTTAGCTCTTTGGATGCATGTGCTTCAGAATATTTGAAAGTTGGAGTAGGTTTTATGGGCATACCTCTTGTAATCCCTCATGAGACTATAACTCGTCCACTAGGGACACCTAGGGGTTTAAAGGCTTGTTACACATGCTAAGTGTAACCGTATCTTCAACGAAAGGGAGTTGTATAATCTAGATACGGATTAGTTTAGTTTAGTTTGCTCGAGGACTAACAAAAGGCAAGTATGGGGGAATTTGATAGGTGCATAATTTACATAATTTGAAAATCAATTTTCTATGCTTTTCTTAGTTATTTCTCTTGAATTTTGTGTATATTACGTTTGTTTTGAGTTTATAGGTACTCTTGAGTCAGATGAAGCAAAATAAGAGAAATAAAGGCTTATGAAATCGCTTGGCAACATTGGATGTGGATGGAACTAAAGCTAAGAAGAACAAGTTTCACTTGTGTTAAAAACATAGAATTATTAAGGGGCAACCAAATTTTAATGGT
Organism: Papaver californicum; assembly: GCA_023531435.1. NCBI lineage: Eukaryota > Viridiplantae > Streptophyta > Magnoliopsida > Ranunculales > Papaveraceae > Papaver > Papaver californicum. The sequence continues at coordinate 979,307 of JAJJMC010015296.1, forward strand.
GAATAAAGATAAATGGGCAGCAAAACTTGGGGTGCCTTAATATGGGTTTTTCTTTTTAAACTTGAGTCTAAATCTAGGTCGAATAGGGGTACTTGATTTACCTGGCCAATTTGAGGGAGACCAAAAACTAATTAGGGGCGACTAATAAAATAAAATAAGGTCATTTTGAAGTAATCTCAATACATCCCTTATCCATGTAATTTCTATAATGAATAATCTACCCTTGCTTAATTAGTGTTAATTTTGATTAATTAGTTAAATAATTTGGTTATAGTTAGTGTTAGAAAATTATTTGAGTTAGTTTTGGGAGAGAATTTGAGAGTGTTTTAGATTGATTTTTCGAGTTATAGTTTTGTACAATCAGTAGGCTCGTGATTTTTATTCCTACAGATTGTACATCGGTAGTTTAATGGAGTACTTAAACTACCGATTATAGGTGTCACCCCAAATTGAATTTCTCAAAACTTACAAAATTTCTAACTCTTCATCTTTCACAATTGGTAGAAATTGAAAATTTATATCTACCGATTGTAGCCTGAATTGAACTAAACTTTAAAATTTTAAACTTTGTAATCGGTAGTTTAATGATCAAATTAACCTACCGATTATACTTGTTTTTTTGTCCAAGACTTTTCTTGCCATAATCGGTAGTTAGTGAACATAAATAACCACCGATTGTGGATAATCGGTAGCACGTGAATTTAATAACTACCGATTGTATGTAAATGGTAGTTTAGAAACATAGTTATCTACCGAATATGCCGATTTTACTTGACATTTAACTTCGTAATACTATTTCAACATCCGAAGAAAAACTTGTTTAAATAAACTTACTACATATTGTTCATTAAACTTGTTCAAAAAAACTAAAATCATCCGAAAAAAACGAAACAAAACACATCATAGAAATTCTCATGAAATTCTTCTACTCCTTGTTACTCTCGACTTGGTCCTAGTTTCAACCTGCTTCTTCTTCTTCTTCTCGTTCCCCTTAGGATCAGCCTGAAGTGGACCTATGTAATCTCCAGATTCATTGTAGTATGGGTTTATGCCTGAGAAGTCTTTCTCCCTGATAAAGAGTCGAGGATCAAAAACATAGATATCTGCCTCGGAATCAGTTGACGAATTGATTTCAATGGTTTTGAACTCCTCTATCACCATCTTTTCCTTTCCCTTCTTTGATTATTTAGGTAAAGATTTTGGAGACATTTTCAATGGAGAATGAGAGTAAAGGGAGTAGAAGAATCGGTAGAGGAAAATAAATGGAAAAGGAGTCTGTTTTAGTTGAGAATAGGTTGAGCCATTAATCTATACGGTTATTTATTCGAAGTTGGAGTTAAAATGTATTGGAGGTGCATAAATAAGAAGAAGTCACCCTCCTTATATAAATTAGAGTCTTAACGACTCTTTTTTTCAAAGAAAAAGCCGTTGAGGCCTGGTGTAACAAGAGTGTACAGAAAATATGTACACTAAGTTCGAACTAATAATAACAATCGGTAGTTAGTGAACATAAATAACTACCGATTGTGTATAATCGGTAGCACGGGAATTTAATAACTATCGATTGTATGTAATCGGTAGTTTAGAAACATTATTAGCTATCGATTATGCCGATTTTACTTAACATCTAACTTCGTAATACTATTTCAACATCCGAAGAAAAACTTGTTCAAATAAACTTACTACATATTGTTCATTAAACCTTCAGTTTGACACTATTATTATACTAATTATTATTTTACACTGTCTTGGAAAATTCCTTTCTTCTTTAACGACGTGGACGGACCTTAAACGGGTTGATCTGTCCATCACCTTAATGATATTCAAATGAGCTTCGTAACGGTAATTTGATCGTTTCCATCGTCGCCATTCCTCTAGAGATCTCGCTATAACTTCATCATTAGTTTCACCCCTCAAACGATATCGATTGACAAGATAAGTTAAATTCAAAAATGGATCAACTTCTCAGCCTATAGAATGAAATCGACAAAAAAAATCAGCTTTATTACGGTTATTGGGGTTCCCGTTGTCAACACAAATACAAATAACTCATACTCATTACACCATTTTGCCTACGTTCTTCTCCTCGCTTCGGATAGAATTGCACATAACGCCTACATAACAATAAATCTTCCTCTACCGTGAACGGTTGAGCCACTAATCTATACGGTTATTTCTTTGATGTTTAAGAGTTAAAATATATTGGAGGTGCATAAATGAGAATAGGTCACCCTCCTTATATAAATTAGAGTCTTAACGGCTCTTTTTTTTCAAAAAAAAGAGTTGTTGAGGCCTGGTGTAACAAGAGTGTACAGAAAATATGTACACTAAGTTCGAACTAATATTAACAATCGGAAGTTTTGGGATCACCAATATCTAACGATTGTCCTAATCGGTAGTTTAAGAAATTCTTAAACTACCGATTATAATAAGTAGCTCCAAATTGGAAATCGATTTTTTTTTTTTTAAATTTCAACATTCTGCACAAGCCAAATCGGTAGTTTAAGAAATTCTTTAACTACCGATTATCATAAGTAGCCCCAAATTAAAATTCGATTTTTTTAAAAAAATTTCAACATTTTGTACAAGCACAATCGGTAGTTTAAGAAATTCTTAAACTACCGATTATCATAAGTAGCCCCAAATTGGAATTCGATTTTTTTTTTAAATTTCAACATTTTGTACAAGCACAATCGGTAGTTTACGAAATTCTTAAACTACCAATTATCATAAGCAGCCCCAAATTGGAAATCGATTTTTTTTTCAATATTTCAATATTCTGTACAAGCATAATCGGTAGTTTAAGAAATTCTTAAACTACCGATTCTAATAAGTAGCCCCAAATTGGAAATCGATTTTTTTTTTCAAAATTTCAACATTTTGTACAAGTACAATCGATAGTTTAAGAATTTCTTAAACTACCGATTATCATAAGTAGCCCAAATTGGAAATCGATTTTTTTTTCAAAATTTCAACATTCTGTACAAGCATAATCGTTAGTTTAAGAAATTTTTAAACTACCGATTACCATAAGTAGCCCCAAATTGGAATTCAATTTTTTTTAAAAAAATTTCAACATTTTGTACAAACACAATCGGTAGTTTAAAATTTTCTTAAACTACCGATTATCATACAAAAAATGGCCAGGAAAAGGCAGTTCCTGGGGTAAATGCAATCGGTAGATATTTATCTACCGATTGTATTACGCTAACACAATCGGTAGTTTGTTATTTCTACCGATTGTGGATGAATATACACAATCGATAGTTGTTTCAAACCACTTAACTACCGATTATAATGTAAAATTTGAAGAAAATAACTCGTTAAAAATAAATTGATTGCAATTCATTAGATAACTCACAATAAGAAAATAAAATCCTTTCAAGTGTTAGACATTTAAAACCAGTAATGTTAAACACGAGAGACATATCCATAAGAAAAGAACCAAAATCTAATTTCTAACTCTTTTGGTTTTGGTACGAGGAGCAGGAGGACCAGGGGCTAACAATCTTTCAGCATCAGCGGCATTGGCTTCACCCTTGGGGACATTTGCTTCAGCAACATCACTCGTTGAACCGCGAGATCTTTTAGTGTCCTTTGCTGCAACCCTCTTAGGCTTTATTCGCAGATTTCTCTCCAAACTTGATAGCATAGGCTTCATTATCGAAGTTTTCAATGAGGTCTTTATGCTCTCTCATCGTCTCAACTGATGGACGGACTCCTGCATTGATGCACCCAGCTATCTTCTTCGAGAAAAATGTAAACTTTTTTTTTTTGTTTTGTTTTTTCTGTTTTTAGGCAATAACAATCAAACGATTATAATCTAAAATATTGACCCGTAATACTAAAATCAAAAGGAAATAACATTACGTACCATCCTTTCATAGCCCGAGGGTTTGTCTTTGATGATGCACCTATATTGGGGCACCCTGGTGCTCTTTCCTTTATCTTCACGGATCACGTGAAGATGAGAATGCTCCCGGTACCATACCATATAGCCAGGATCTGCTTCATCAGCTCGTGTGACAGGTCTTCCCTCGTTGATCATAGATTGCATCCTGTTTTCCCAATGTTCAACCGATGGGTTACCAGAGTAAACAATTGTGATTGAGTCCTTACCACAAACACAATTCTCCACGTCCAGCTCGAACCTGCCCCTGAAACGACTCCAAGGTTCTTCTTGGACAAAACCTAGTTGACGCATCACCCTTGTGGCATTGTACATTACATATCCAGTTGGATGCCACAAGGGTCCATAGTAGAACGCCAACTCATACCTTCGCGCTATATGACCATTAGCTCGGTCTTCCCTGTAAGGATCAAATCATACATCTTTGGACGTCATGGAGTCTAGTTTCCTCAAAGAAATAAACTCCTGCTCCTTGATCCTTGAATGGTTGCCCTCAAAGATATATTTTGTGCCTTGGGGTGTGCCTTTCTCCCATGCCGGGTTCTCTCTGGCCAACTCGAGGGATGGGAAGTGATCATAGATCCATGTCTAGTGTACATATCAAACCAAGTATGATAAAATTGATTCTTAAAAGAAGAAAAAATAAATAACAATCAAACCATCAATGGAGTTACCAAAATACCTGTAGTAAGATCACGTTCCCGGCTATTTGGCTAGCCTTCTCCCTGGATGCTTTTCTCATCTCTTCCATCAAGAACGCAAGACATGCGGTGCCCCACGAATAGTCTTGAACTTTGTGGAGGGGATGCAAAAGTTGTAGGAGGTTGGTGTCGACCCGGTTGCCACTAGCATTTGGAAAAATTACACATCCCAAAACACAGAGAAGATATGCAGTGGCTGCAGCATTGACCTGGTCATCGCTAAACTCTGGGTTCAGATCTTCCTTATCCTTGGTGCCTCTGAACATTTTCATCAGTTGAACCATGCTGAATTGCCTGGTTTTGTAAGAAGCGCACCTACTGAACTCTACATCGGAAGTCGCTCGGTCCCAACAAAAGCACCTCTCAGTGTAAACATAAAGCTGGTCCCAGCTTAACTGCTTCATATAATCAAACTTCACCGCCGTACCATGGTCAGTGAGAGCTAGAATCTGCACCACATCATCGGCGATGATGGTCATCTCTCCCCACAACATGTGGAAGGTATCGGTCTCAGGATACATCCTCTCCATGGAGGCCGATATCAACACTCGGTCGTGAGGTAACATGGAATTCTCGGCAGCCGTAGATAGCCCCGATTGCAGTATAATTTGCTGGAACCGTTGACACCCACCTTCCAACGGCCAATCGTTCATATTTGTTGATGCAGCCGTAGGTTTGAGTAGACGGACCGTATTAGAATGGTCCTAATATACACGACGAACTAAAAAACAATTAGAATAACAGCTAACACTTCTACGAATAAAAAGACAATATGTTAAGAATGTTGTTTTATAATTATTATCTCTGTTGAGTAATCTCTTTCGCCCAAGAGTCTTTGTACCCAAACAATAGATCTCCTCCATCTCTTGGGAGGCCAGGGATTTGGCCTTCTTGAAGACCCTTCATCTTCAAAGAGTCGGGGACCTTGTGTCCTCCTTTCTTCCTAGCTTGCTTCTTTGTACCACTTCCTTCTTCTTGTCTACCACTTGGTCCTCCTTCATCAAAGTATCTATCTTGTGGAGCACTTGGTCCTCCTTCTTCTTCGTTTCTACTTCTTGGAACACTTGGTAGAGTTCCTTCGGTTATAACAATTCCGCTAGCGGTCTTTTGTCTTCTTGCACTAGCTGTAACCTTCTTCCCCCCTTCACGACGAGGCCCCGATAGAATTGTATCATGTCCTTGCTTAGATCGCCTTTCCCTTCTTTGATACAAGATAAAGAACAATTATTTCAGTATATAATCGGTAGACAAAGTACATTGAACTCAACATATTGTTAACAATCAATAGCTAAAAAAACAACGTAACTACCGATTGTGTACAATCGGTAGTATAAAAAACAACTTAACTACCGATTGTGCACAATCGATAGCTCGGGCTCTACATTATCTACCGATTGTGCATAAAAAAATGAAACACAAAAGTCTATGGACACACGTACAATCGGTAGTTACATAAAAATTTTAACTACCGATTATGTGTAAATTTGGGTCCAGTACCACAATCGGTAGTTTATGTCTAAATCTAACTACCGATTGTGATCGATGTTTTTGAGGATCACTAACTTGCACAATCGGAAGTTTAACCCTAAACGAAACTACCGATTATCACTAAATTTGGGTCCAATAATACAATCGGTAGTTTATGTCTAAATCTAACTACCGATTGTGATCAATGTTTTTGAGGATCACTAACTTGCACAATCAGAAATTTAACCCTATACGAAACTACCGATTATCACTAAATTTTGGTCCAGTAATACAATCGGTAGTTTATAACCTAAACATAACTACCGATTGTGCATGATGTTCATGAGCAATGAAGAACACTAGCATAATCGGTAGTTTAATACAACCACGAAACTACCGATTGTGAAATCTAACCTAAAACCCTTGATGTTCTAGTGACTAATTCATTCGATTGAATCAATATAAACATAAATAATGGTAAACCCTTACCTTATTTGAGCCATAAAGTGCTGGAGAGGTTGATTGTCGGAATCGGTCTCCGTTTCTAGGTCATCCTCTTCGCGTTCTTCGCCTTCTTCGTGTTCTTCGTGTTGTTCTTTAACAATCTCTCGATCTCTTATTCTTGTGGTAAAATCCGGCCACTCTGTATTAGGAGGTTGACGAGTTGTTTGCTTCTTTCTTGCCATTTTTAGATTGCAATAACGACCATGAATTAGTTTACGATTATACGATGAATTGGCTTACAATTAATCGGTTGAAGATGAATTTGAAATGCCACAATCGGTAGTTTGAAGTGGAAAGAAGAAGAAGAGAAAACAGAAATTGGAAATCGATAGAAAATGAATAAGTGTGAAATAGGTTTAGATTTAGGTTTTATTAGTGAAAGGTTTTTTTTGATAATTATTTAATTAATAAAAGGGTATTTTAATATTTTTACGTACCCCTAGATCACCCTTAACCACAACCATGAGATTAGGTTAAAAAAGTCAGCCTAATTAGTTTTTGGTCACCCTTAAACCAGGTTGATTTAAGGTGGTAGTCGAGAGTTGAAAGAAGGAATGAGGAGTTCTCTGCCAAGCCTGGCCGCCGGTTAACCAAGATGGTTGGTCTGAATGGTTTACAAACAAAAACGGAGAATGGGTTTCAGTCAAGGTTGAGATGTCAGAGAGAAGAGAAGAACTGAGAGAAGGAAAAGGAGTCTGGTGGTCTGTGATGGATTTCGAGAAGATGTGAAGTCGAGTGAATGAGAGTTTGAAGATGGGTTTTCCCTGATTTAGAGAAGAGAATGGTTTCAAGGTTTAGGCAAAAGAAATACAAGGAAGATTCTAGGATGTTCGATTCAAGGAAATGGTAAGTTGGGTTTTGGTTTGAATCTTGGTTTGGAGTTACTATTTTAGAATGAAGAAAGTTGGCTTTAGTCGCTGCCAATGGAACCGATGGTTAGAGATATTTGATTTGAGAAGAAAAGGCAGGGAAGAAGTGAGATGAATTTGCAGTCGAGAGTATGGGTCCGTGAGATGAGACAAAGAAGATGATTGATGGGTTGAGCTCGAATTATTTGTTGGCAGAGAAGATTGATTTGTAGAAGAAATCAGTTAGGATATGTTGGGTTCTTGTTCATTCAAGTGGATGGTCGAGAAGAAGGTTGTTGTTCAGGAATGGAGTTTGCAGTTCGGTAGAAGGAGTAACAATCAAAAAGGTTAGGTCAAATTGTTGGTACTGAATGAACAAAGAGATTTAAGAGTTCGAAATAGAAAAGAAAAATGGGTGAGAAGTGAAATTGGTTGGGCTCTGAGAATGAAACTGTGTAAAGAGAGGTTCAGACAGGGAAGAACAAGGAAAAAAGAAGAAGATGGGTTGTTATCGGTGAACTGAATTGTGGCCGTGAATGGGATTGGAAATGGATTGCTATTGAATGGAGTGGGTTTTCTGTGATGTTTAAATGATTGAATGAATGTGAGTGATTGGTAATTGCAGGGAAGGAGATGTTGAAGAGCTGAAAAAATCATTGATATATGAACTTCCCTTTATCAAATTATGCACACTATTTGACAGATTGACCGGTGAATATGGAACTGAGTTACAGCCGCCTGACAAGCCAAATATGGGTTATGGGCTTAGTTTTTGTGGCCTGTTTAGATGAGTTCAAAGATTACTTTGTCCTGGACGAGATTTAGAAAGGGAGGTGTTTGTGATATTTTAAGAAGGCCTATTCATACTGATTCGAGGATTTCTACGAGGGTAAAACTATATAAGGACAATTTTAATAAGAAAGAGAGATATATAGGTTTTACCTAGTTCTTTTCTCATCTCTTTTATTTTTTTTGTAGGTTCGTGTAAGAAGATTTCTCACATCTAAGTTTTATAATTTATTTTCTTCTTGAGTTCAGTTGTGTAAATTCTAATTTATGAGTAGTTCATTTTGTTATTGGTTAGGGAATAGTTGGATTTTCAAATATGATTCTATGAATTAATAAATTAGTTTTGTCTCATATTATCGTTCATGATTCACTACACATATCTCATGATTGATTGTATGTTTCGTCAAGTTGCAAATTGGTTGAACTCAGATTCATATCTATAACTAATTTAGAGTTTATTATACGTAAAAATGATACTCCTTGAATACAAGTAACATAGTGTGATACATCCTAGTACTCGCATGTGAATTGTGACCTTTGTTAAATTGAATTAGTACGCTTTCCACTTTCAATTGCATTGATTAACCTAATTTCATGAATTTTAATGCTCATCGGGAATCAAACTTGATCAATGCTTTTTACACGTTAAGTTGTTCTCTTGGTAGAATTCATACTCGCATCTTGTAATGTGTTTGTTGATGACTCGAGGAAATTTACGGGATATTCTTGCGATCAAGGTATTCTAGGGCTATTGATAAAACAAGATTAAATATCAATTCTAATTATTAGTATGAGAACATGTTTTGTGAATGAAAACGAAACCTTGACCAATATTCTCAACTCTTTGATTCTTTTCTACAATTTACTTGCTTTCTGAAATATAATTTATTTACTTTCATTGAATCTGAAAAATCCCCCCTTTTTACATAAGTTTTCGAAACATATAGCAACCAAGACCTCCTCGTGGGAACGATTCTTTCTTACGCTTGCTTCATAATAAATTATAAGTAGTGAGAAAGTAATAAATAATTTTGATGTGCTGTGATACATATATCTGGTATGAGGCTAGGGTTGGAAAGGTGCTAGCGCTGGCGTGGGGATAGCGCTGGAGAGGCACTAGTGATGACGCAAGAGTGTTGGCGCCAACATTACTTGGGTAACGTTGGCGCTGGTGTGGTACTAGCGCTGAAGAGGTGTTACAGCTGACGTGGGGCTAGCGGTGGAGATGCGCTAGTACTGGCGCGAGAGTGTTTGCGCCAATATTACCTAGGTAACGTTCACGTTGGAATAGGTCTAGCACTGGCGTGAAGCTAGCGTTGGCAAGACACTAACATTACTTGGGTAATATTGGCGCTAAAGTTATTTGGGTAACATTAACGTTGAAATGGCCGTAGCGCTGGCGCTTGCCAGTACCGTGGCCATGGCCATGACCTGCTTTGAGCTTCTCAATCGCATGAGATCTAGTATTGACATTATGCTTGGCTTTTATGTAATGCATACAGAAAATATTCAAGGAATTCAACCGTGGAAGTTTGCGATTTGAGATTATGTTCGATACGACTCTGCATTTAGATGATATACATCTAATTAGTGTCTTCATTCATAGATGGCATAGAAGCTCACTCTGAATGTTCATAATTTTGTATAATCAGCGTATTCTTTCACTGGTAATTTTCCATCTTTTGAAGAGCTCTCTCCCTTCGCTCTTCCAGATCGTCAAGCTTTTGTAACATGAGGTCGGAAATAAAATTCTTTTCCCACGCTTCAATTCTTGTTGTCTGGAGTACGACCTCCATTGGAATGATTGCTTCCGCTCCGTAAGTCAGTAGGAAGGGTGATTCTCCGGTGGCCTCTCGCTGTATAATTCTATAAGCCCAAAGTGTATTGTGCAACTGTTCGCACTATCTGTTCTTATGTTCATCCAACGTTTTCTTTAAGTTCAGAGCTATCGTTTTGTTAGTGGCTTCAGCATGTCCGTTACTTTTTGGGTAGATTGGAGTTGATTTGTTCTTCCCACTGAGATGCTTCCCATTATCTGAGACGATCCCTGCTGGGATACCGAATCTGCAGATGATGTTTTTCAAAATTGAACGTGAATACATCGATATCCATGATGCGCACCAATGGTTTTGCTTCTACCCATTTGGTAAAGTAGTCAGTTGCCACGATCAAATATTTCCGCTTCTTCGTTCCTTCTATGAATAGTCTTACAATATCGATCCCCCACTTTACAAACGACCAGGGTCTGATGATAGAATTCAGTTATGTAGCAGGCGCGTTTATTTTTGTAGAAAATCTCTGGCATTCTTCACATCGTCTTGGCATGCTGGTTGCATCTTTGAGCATTGTCGGCCAATAGTATCCTTGCATCCGTGCCTTCTGTGCTAGTGATCTCTTTATGCTGTGGTTACCGGCGTCTCCATAACGAATGTATGTGAGTATCCTTTGCCCCTCGGTCCTTGAAAAGCATCATAGAAGCGGTCTTAGAAACGATCTTCGATATAAGATGCCTTCTCAGAGCTCGTACATTACTGACTTCGACTGAATTTTCCTTGTGAATTTCGTTTCTGATGGAAGCTTATTTCATCTAGGTAAGCGTGCATCGTTTGGCGCCAATCGTCCTCTTACTCACGTCGATTTTCTTTTGTTATGCAGGGGCGATTTTACCAGGATCCTGCAACTCTTCTTTTGTGATAAATTACCTAACATCCTTTTCCATGATGTCTAAAGACAGAGATGCTTCTAACTTCACCGATGGTTCGTACACTTTTCCAATACGGATGCTAGTTGTCTTTTTATCTTAAAGCATGGATGAAATGGATGCCCGTGCGTCTGAATATAGGCTTTCTTTTCTTCAAAGATGTATGAATGTGAAATTCCCGATTTGAGATGCTAGATCTTGGGCGAGACACATGTAGGCATTGAGCGTGACATCATTGGTGTTGTATTTAGTTATATCTGCTGAACCACCAGCTGCGAGTTGCTTTTTATACACACGTTGGTGATTCCTAATTCCAGAATGAGTCGCAATTCATGGATGACAACTTCGTACTCAACGACGTTGTTTGTCTTCTTCCCAAATTTGAGTCAAAACACGTGGACCATTCGGCTTTCGGTTGGGGGTATGGAGACAATTACGATGCACACACCTTCACATTTACAAGATCCGTCCATGAAGATCTCCCTTTGTCTGTTGCTTATTCGGAGTAGAATATCTGTGGCAACATCTTCTATATCTTCCTCCATCCCTAGAATGTCGTCTACTTCTTCCTGATCTTTAAGGGGTAAGTCGGCCAAGAAATTAGCTATCACTTGGGATGTGATTGATAATCTTGTCTCAAAGATGATGTTGAACTGCTCAATTTGTGCGTCCCACTTCGCGACCCTTCCCACTCTGTTGGTGCTTTTCAATACTTCCCCAATTGGTGTTTTGGTGAGGACTCGTATGTAATGAGATATGAAGTAAGTCTTTGCATTGTGAATACCAAAGCGAGAATCAATTGCTCAATCTTCGTATAATTGCGCTCAGCGGGGTTGAGAGTCTTGCTGATATAGTAGACCGGATGCTCATTATTGTTGTTGGTCCTGACCAAGACCGCGCTAACCGCGTTTCTAGTTGCTAATAAGTAAAGAGCGAGGACCTCATAGGGTTCAGGCTTCTGCAAGATATTTATTCTTGCTAGATGTCCTTTGATATTTTGGAATGCTGCCACACACTCTGTCGTCCATGTAAACCTGTTTGATTTCTTCAATGTATCAAAGAAAGGTTTGCAGTAGTCCGAGGATCGTGCTACGAATCGGCTTAATGCTGCCAATCTCCCATTTAACTTCTGTGTAGCAGTATAGTCCCATCGGGGTGAAGAAGGATGTGTGGTCTTGGTCTTCCATGGCCAATGCTATTTGATTATATCCAGAGTGCCCATCCATGGGCGACATCACTTGATGTCCCGACGTGGCTTCAACCATCTGATCTATGTTTGGAAGTGGGTAGCTATCCTTTGGGAAATCCTTGTTGAGGTTACTGAAGTTGATGCATATCCTGACGCTCCCATTCTCCTTTGGCATGATTACCATGTTCGAGATCCAAGTAGGGTATTTGACCTCCCTTATCAATCCCGCATCAATCAGTTTTTTCAGCTCATTTTCCGCCGCAATGTGATATTCTGGGGTCACTTTTCGTAGGTTTTGTTGGAATGGATCGGCTCCATGTTTGACTTTCAGTTGGTGACTGACGATGGTTGGATCGATTCCCGACATGTCTTCCATTCTCCAAGCAAAAACATCTTTGTACTAGATCAGTAATTCTGTAAGCTCATTTTCTTGTTTACATCTTTGTTATTCCGTTTCAATGTTTACATCTTTGGTTTCTTCCACGGTTATGAAGTTTGGTTTAGGGTCCCCGAGGATCAGAGCGTTCTTTAACTGCTATTTGGTGCTCTCGGCGACCGACTTAGTCCCAGAAGTACTGGCCAAGGTCTTCGATCCATCGCGATCATTATGTGTTGACATTGCTCCTTGTGCATCTGCAAAGTATGCCTCGTGTTCCGCAACTTTCTTTTCCTTATCTTAGGCTTTCCAGACCTCATACTTTCATTCAATTCTTCCCGCGTTTATCTTTGCTCTGTTACATTGCATTCCCTCGCTGCGGATTGATCACCATTGATTTCTCTTTTTCCCTTCGGGGCCTGGAATTGGAGGTATTGATGGTATGTTAACGCGACCCCCTTGAGGTGGTGTGATGTGATATTTTATTGTGTACCGCAAGTGCACGACTATCAATGAGATAGTATGCAAGCACGGATCATTCCACAAAGACTAATTAATTGTTATCTATAATTTTTAATTAAATTAAATGATGATAAAAAAAATTAAGAAAATATAAATTAAACTAATAAATAAATAAAAAGAATGAGTGGAGAAACCTAGGATCTCAGATCCCACCGCCACTATGTATGCATGATTAATAACCATTCTCTATAATATTCTTCATAATATTGCTCAAGACGATTTAGGACCGGTGATTACGCCTTGGAAGATAAAACTTTATAATTAAATTATTTTCTTCTCAAAGTACTAACAATTTTCTTTAATAATAATGATGATATCTAAAAAGAAAATATGAACAATTAAACAAGCAAAAAGACACATAAAGAGAATCTTATCGTGACAAATCAAGAATAAGGACCAAAAGAATTTATTATAGAAAAAAAGTTAAAACTCTACATACATAATATGGCTTTTTCCAAGAAACCAGTAGAGAGAATTTAACTAGACATTACAAAAGAGAAAATAAAAAAAGAAAAGAAACTAAAAAAGCGTAGGATTACTTGTTGTGCTCGGATCAAAACTCTCTAAAATGAACTCCCATTTTCCTCTGCTTCCACCATTATTTATGTAGCTTTAAAGGAAACCACTTTCCTTTTCCATTTCCACTACCACATCATCATCCAATGAGAATGCACCATGTGTCAAATAGTATCTCATTATGAAGTCATAATTTTTTTTATTAATATTTTTTTCATAATCTTTATTTTAATTATTTTCTTCATTAAAGAAAATATCTTCAAATATCTTTTTATTATTAATCAATATCCAGCAAATGGTCTCCACACTTTCTACACACGCTGTAGTATACTTCTCACACTCCCATATCCAAATAATTGATCCAATGAAATAATTCTCCATGTTTTTCCTTTCAGGCTTAGCCCATTACTTCATTTCCTTCATTTTACGAACCGAATTATGCATTTTAGTCCATTGAACTTTGTTTCATATAAACTGCAAAACTAAACAAAACCATTAAATATCTACAAAATAGAGAACTAAATAAATATAAATTAAGATATAAAAATGATGTGTTTACAAACTCATCACCATGTACCCAATATCTGCCCATGATGGCGTTCTAAGGAGACAATGCATCTATCACACTGAACCGGGTGATGATGCGCATCGATCCTACTTTCAATTCAAGAGTGATTTCCCCTTTTGGTTTTGACACGGCTCCGTCGAAGCCGTAAATGACGTAGCTCAAACTGGAAAGATGATCGTCTTCGAACTCCATTTTCTGGAACGCATCGTAGAGCAAGACTTTCAGTGAACTTCCCCCAACGACTAGAATCCTGGTGACATTGAATTTCTCAATCGGGAGATTCAGGACCAGCGGGTCATTATAAGTTTTAACTTCCTGGTTAACTTCTTCCGCTGAGAAGAAAAGGGGACGGATATCCAGTCTTCGCAGGGCTTGACAATTCTTCCGTCGATCTTGAATATTTCGTGGTTCATGACCCTTTTTCGCGCTCGGTTGATTTCGGATACCATCGTTGGTTCTGGTTCTTCAACATGTGAAATCGTATGGACATACTTGTGGTCCTTAGGGAGTCGAATTTGCTTGTCGATTATGTTCGCTGCCAGCGTGACAATTGGATCGCTGCCAGCGTGACAATTGGATCGATGTATTTTTGTATGCTTCCTTCAATGATTATGTCTTGGATGACATGCCTCAAGTTCTTGCATCAGTCTGTCGTATGCCCGTAGAAGGCATGATACTCGTAATAGTTTTTGCTGCCTTTCACCTTTTCTAGCTGGATCCCCTTGGGGTATGGCCACTTGAAGCTTGGTCGGTTCTGAATCTCTCGTAAGATCTGACCAATGCCCTTGTTTAGCTTGGTGAATACTCGGTCTTTGAACCCTTCCTTCTTTGCGAATGGCTCTCGATCTCGGCGAGATCTCTTCTATCTCTCGGTTGCTCTGTATTCGCAGTTCGCTTTGATACTTCTTGGATAGGCTCCACTGATTGAGTACGTTGTGTGGTGGATGCTTGAACCTTAATTTGCTTCATTGGGTTGTCCCTCTGCATTTCTTTTAACTGAATGTACTTGGATTGAATGACCCGGAACTCTCCTTTGGTGGTGATAGGCGGGTTGATAATGCACAACTCTTCAAACAATTGAGACTCTCTATCCAAACAGTACTTGAAGCAGTTGATGCTGACAATTGGATCTACTCTCCCGATGGATTGGAAGATTCTTACCCACCTCTTGGTGTATTCTCTGAGCGTTTCCAGGGCCCCGATTGCCAGTGTAAAAAGCTTGTCCATGCTTTCCTTGGTGATCATATTGTACATGTAGATTTCCAGGAAAACTTCGGTGAGCTGTCTGTATGAGTCGATCGAATTCGGAGGCAAGTTTTCGAACCAGGTCAAGGTGGACGCCTTCAAGATGGACGGGAAGTACTTGCACATGACGAAATCATCGGTTTCTTAATGTGCGAGTATACATGCATAATACCTCATATGGATGATGGGGTCCCCATTGCCGTCATAACAAGCAAAGTTTGGCAATTGGCATTTTACAGGTATATGTGCGTTCATGATATAGAATGTAAATTGCGATGTGCTTGCCTCACAAATGACTTCTTCTAGTCTTGTCCCTCCTCCTTGGCGGGATTTCAAACCGTTCAGCTCTTCCCTCAACATCTCCATTTTTGCTCGTAGACATATTCCATGAGGTTCTGACTGGTAGTGCATCTAGATCTTGAGGGTGCGTAAGTCGAGTCACTAGGGACATTCTGGACTTTCCTTCCTCTTGGTATGATGTTGATTGGTTTTGGGATGATAACGATTTTCTTGTTGCGATCTCCTTTACGACGATGCCCGTTTACTTCAGATGCCCCTTCCTAATCCGATTATCGCGTCTCGATCCTTTGCTGTGAATCATTGGCCTCTTTCATCATCCGCTCCTTCATCATTTGATTTTCTTAGGCTGAATAATGCATAAATTCTTCATACTCTTTTTGTCCTTTTAATGACTCTTTCAGCATTACTGCCATTTGAATGGTTTCGTCTGACTTATTTAAGTTGGCGACATTCTGAGCATTCCGACCGACAGTCTGCGCTGTGACTCGTTCTGCTTCTTCCGCCCCTGTGGCAGCTTCGGCTTCGACCGCAGCGTTTGCTGTTTGTGCCGCGTTGCTGGGTGTAGTTTCATCGATCATTGTCTCGATTATCAGAGGGATTGGGTCTTCCAGATGATTCCTCTGGTTCTTTTATATTTCTTCCAAGATTCCTGTATAGGGAAGGCGATCGAAAATTCCTCCTGGAGTGAGATTACAATTCCCGATGAACGGTATACCTGATGTTTCACCGGTCAGTTCTATGTTTTCCTGGTGCCTGGCTACATTTTTCACTGCTAGGGCTTTTGCTGCTTTTTCAGCTAAGACTTTCGTCGCTAAGGCATTGGCGGCAGCGCTTTAGCTGTTGTTGCGGATCTAGCTTCTCGTTCTTGAACGACCTTTTCCCTCGCTTCCTCCAACTTTTCTCTGGCCGTCCTTTCTGGATTTCCCTTTGAATGTCTAGCGGCTTGCTCTGTTTCTTTATCTGTTCTCTTGAGCTTGCGCGTGTGTTAGGATTTGAGGTCCGCGACATCCCATCCTTGGATTTTTCTATTTCGTTAATCCTGCAAGACGGAAAAGATAGCCAAAGAAAATACTCCGTGCTATTTTAAGGAGGGTAAGGAGACAACATGTAACAAGGTCACGACAAAACCGATAAGTAAATCTTTTGAAACTCGTTTTTGAAAGAACTTAAGAGGGAAGCTAGTATCGATATGTTTTTTGTTTGCAATCTTAGCTTGCCAAACAACCAACAACAAAGCGTGAGCAACGTACTAGGAAGTACTTCTCACTGCTCTTCTCATTCCCAACTTTGAGTTTTATAACAAAAGAAATAAAGCTTATATCTTAAGTAAAGAACCAAGATGATAAACTTGAACTTGTTGGTCACGCTGCTTAATACTATTTATGAAGTATAGACATCAGTTCTTTCAGGTTATTCATGATAGATCATAGTGCTTCATCAATATCCTAAATTTTTGTTCATAACATTGATCGTGAATTCAAAAGACGAAAAACTTAAAATTTTTGACCGCAATCTGGGTAAAACTGTTTTCGAAGGTCTACAGAGGGAGATAAATCTTTTACCAATAAATCTCCCTGTTTCTAGCGCCAAACTGTAACCGCTAAAAACCCAACTAATGGATCTAGCAAGGTTCGCAATACACATTGATAAGATCATTTGCTCAAATACATAGAAGTGATATATATGTAAAGTATAAGTAACTCGAAATATAAAATGCGAGTAATATAATTTATACAAGAGATTTTACGTGGTTCAGCTGATGCCTACGTCCACCGGATAATAAATTTGAGATTTTACTATATTGAATCTTTGAGGTTACAATGTGTTTTAAATCTTAAGGTAAGTAAATTCGTGTATAAGGTAAGTACAACCTCACTTTAATCCTATTCTTCTCTCCTAGAAAAATGCTCCAGCCTCTTCTTCCAAACTCTAACACCCTATTTATAGAGTTTGGCTGGGGCCCGTCATTCGTTTATTTGAACATTGAGACCGTGAACCGGGTGCCGAATCCCGGAGTCTTGCGGTCTTAGCTGGGGTCGTCTGCATAGATGAAAACTTGCCATATGGGGATATGGTTAGGTGGGAGTATTTAATACGCATTAAATGCTGAGTGGATTTCTTGATGCATGCAACATCTCTTCCCAGCTGTTGCGTCCCATCAATGGCTTATGCCAGCATCTTAACCGTTCATCTCTTTCTCCTCGGGATCGAGTAAAGTGGGCTCACAGGTGCTTCGGTGCTTCGTTTATACTGAAGTCAAGTTGCTTCTGTCTTGAGATCTTGCCATATGGGTGGTGTAAAATATGCAGTTACACGATGGTTTAAATCTTCCGTCCACTCTTACCATTTCAGATAGTTCTTTCTATGTTATAGTTGTTTTGGAGGGTTCTCTGGATTATTAAGGTAATCGATCGTTAGAGTACACTTCAATATAGTTCTATATCTTTAAATTAGCTGCTCAGACAATCCTCTATATATCTTTTTCCATACACTCTGCTTGTACGCACCATGGTATAGAAGTGTTTTAGCTGTCGGGACAATCTATATGTTAGTATTTGGTTTTGCTTCAAAAGTGGCAACTACATGCATGTATATATGCGTAAAATGTACTCTATTGGAAAAACAATCATAAAAACGATATCGGATTCTGAGTGATCCAAGTTCCATTCCAGCACTCTTTCTTCTCCATGACCATGGGGAAGGGAAATATAATAAATAAACTTAAAGTCGTTTAGGTTGTTTGGATGCAGCCTGCCAAAAATGACGTAAAGGTTTGTTAGCAAGAAAAAACCCTTAAAAACTCATACAGTGATGCCATCCATATAAAGTAATATTCATCAGTATTGAGCACCATAATGTGACTAATAATTGCAAATTTTTTCCCTATAAATTTCCAAGTTTCTAGTCTTTGTCATCAACCAAGAAAAGAGAGAATCTTTTCAAGTTACTGAATTGTACAATGGGTCTATGTACAAACTTTCATGTTCTACTTTATGTTGCAATTTTTGCCTCATTGTGGCAAAGGTCTTGTTTGGCCTTGGAGACATTTCCAGCTACTTTTATTTTTGGAGATTCTTTGGTTGATGCTGGTAACAATAACTACATTCCAACTATTGCCAAAGCAAATTACGCGCCTAATGGGATTGATTTTCCTGGTGGTGCTAAATCTACTGGACGTTTTTCCAACGGAAGAACAGTAGTTGATATCGTAGGTATGGGAAGTAGAGCTCCATTTGAGTTTATTATGCTCGAGTTCTAATGAATATGTGTAAACTAATTAAGACTATATTTTGTGAAATTTTGTTCTTTTTGTTTGAACACAATTTGATTTATGTTCATGGACTGATCGAGCAGGAGAAGAGTTGGGTTTGGGTGCTTATATTCCTCCTTACTTGGCTCCTACAACAGTTGGAGATGTTGTTCTTCGTGGAGTCAATTACGCATCTGGTGGTTCTGGAATTCTTAATGAGACGGGTGCTATCTTTGTACGTATTTAAGCTTCAATTACTGTTCTGGTTTGATGCACATTGTCTTAATTTTGAGATACATATCTAAGGAGTATTTGCTTATATCATATATAGGGTGGTCGGATCAACTTGGATGCACAAATCGATAACTTCGCGAAAACAAGGAAATACATTATCTCAACTGTCGATGAGAATAATTCATCCAAGGCTTCACCCAAAATATTACTAGGGGAAGCTCTTTTCTTTGTTGTAGTTGGTTCTAATGATTTCATCGCCAACTACTTCACCCCGATTCCCTTAATACCTCTGCAAAAGGTTACCCCGGAAGTGTTTGTTGATTCAATGATCTCGAGACTCAAACTTCAATTAACCGTAAGATTAGTTACTCCCTTCGTTTATGTTTTGGCTTACTGATCTGATTTATTACATAGAGTAACAACAAGTGATGGATCAATAAGTGTAGAGATTGTATGGAATGGATGCAAGAAAGATTGTTGTTGCGAATGTTGGACCCGTTGGTTGCATGCCATTTGAAAGAGCTACAAATCACCAATATACAACTGGTGGTTCTTGCAAGGAATCCATGAATAATGCAACAATATTATTCAACACGAAATTAAAGAGCCTTATCATGGAGTTGAACTCAAATCTTGTTGAATCCAGATTTGTATACGCAGATGTCTACAACATCTTTTCTCATCTTGTTGATAACTATCAATCTTACGGTGCGTATAATGGAAATTTAATAACGTTAATTCGACGTACATACGTTGACACTGAATATGTCTCTGTAATTTTGAACTAGGTTTCGAGAACTATACAACATCATGTTGCCAAATACTTCCTGGCCCGCTGCTTCAAGGTTTGTTACCATGCAGTCCAACGTCGATAGTATGTAGGAACCGATCCAAGTATGTATTCTGGGATGAGGCTCATCCGACTGAAGCTACTAATGTCGTTATTGCAAAAAGTTTTCTCGATGGTGATTCTATGGATATGTATCCAATGAATATTCGCCAACTCTATTACGCATGAGCCTTAGTTCTGCAATTACCTACCACAATGTAAAATCAGTCATCTCTGAAAGCGATCCTGGGATAACTGGATGATGGAATAAATCATCTTATGCAAATGTATTATTATACACATTATTTAGTATAACAGTATGATGTAATTAATCGAGTACACAAAAAAAATTAAACATGCATATCATTCGGGTTCAAACTGCTCATGGAACAAAAAGGATTTTAGAACTTCATCTTCATGACAAAAAACAATATCTTACATGTATGATCATAAAGGGTGCAATGGCATCTTTCTAAAGGGCTTAAACCATTAGGGCAAGAAGGAAAGCTTGGCTGCA
This sequence comes from Papaver californicum, assembly GCA_023531435.1. Taxonomy (NCBI): domain Eukaryota; kingdom Viridiplantae; phylum Streptophyta; class Magnoliopsida; order Ranunculales; family Papaveraceae; genus Papaver; species Papaver californicum. The sequence continues at coordinate 999,773 of JAJJMC010015296.1, forward strand.
CCTCCATTGAATAGCCTAGCTAAGTGATGCAAGGGACCTAGTTTAGGCTAAATTTACTATTTTAGATGCTTCAAGTTCAATTGACACTTGTTTTTTGCTCGGTAAGTTCAAATGGCACTTTAGACAGTAGAAACACTTCCGCATTATACCGAAGAAGGTGAGATTGGTGTTTTCACGCATTAAGAAAACTAGGAATTACTAGATAATCCTATATTAGAGACCCGTTTAACCTCTAATCCTACCCTAAAACCCGGTTTAATCATTAATCCAAAAACAAGTAATTGGATTAGTTTTCTTACTCGCGTGTCCAATTCACGTGAGAAGAATGAAAAACAGATTTTCAATATCCCATACCCCTCTCTTGTACGAACTATAAATTTAGCCAAAATCAAAACTTCCAAAAAAAGATCGTCGCATCTCACAAATTTTTCTTCTCTTTCTGCTTCAGTGGTGTTTTCAGTTTTAGGGTATCGTCAATCTCCAGGTATTTTTCTTTAATCTTCTTCTCTGTATTTTTTCCAGGTATCGTCAATCTCTGTTTTTGTTTTCTTAACTGAAATCATGATAATCAACTTGATTTCATGTTTTGTTTGTTTTCTTACACTGAAATCCCGATGATTAACGTTTTCTATAATGTACATTTTGTTGAATTCCATGATCGATCTCGTTTTTGTTCGTGTTTTAGTTTTCTTTTCATCTTTTGAAACTGATTTTTAATCGTTCTATTTTGTTCATTAGATCGTCGTATTCAGTGTTTTTACATGTTGTTTGATAATAGGTTTTGGTTTGTTTTCTTTTATTTTTTTTCAGGGAATCATGATTTTTGTTCTTTCTTTCTGTATGTTTTGAATGTTTCTTCAGTACATATTAATACGTACTGTTTTTTCTAAACTTTTCGATATATACTGTTTTTATAGTATACTATTTTTGAATCAGTACATATTTGGTTGCACTGTTTGTCTGTTATGTGTGTTTCTATAATATGTGTGATACTTCTAAAATAATACATATTATGTGGTATTGTAGATTTAGTATTCATATCATCTTAAAATATATGTTTTGATTTTTGTGTTTTGTGTTATTTTATTTGCATCACATTTCTTCAGGTTCAACATGTCAGGTGTTGGTTCTAATCCAAATAGCTTTTGCTACTCTCATGTATACCACAAGCAACACCACATTGCATATTTGGTTAAGTTATCTTCGACTTTGTAAGATTTGAAGTTTACTATTTGTAATGCGTGGAGCTGGTTGACTCCATCAACTATTGTTGTTAATTATATTGAAAATGGAGTGAAAGTCCCTGTCCTTGCTGATGTATCTTTTCAAGGTCTTGCTGCATTGCATTTTACGAAGAATTCAGATTTCTTTGAGTTGCATGTTGATGTTGTGTTATCCTGTGCATCTAATTCTTTGAGAAGTGCTTATCTTAACAATAGTGCTGAGTTGGTTTTGAGTGCTAGGAACAGTTATTTGAAAGATTCTAAAGAGGTTGCAAGTGTTCTTTTTTATGATGGTTGGGAGAATCTTTTTGAAGATAAAAACCATCTCTTCCATGGTGGTGTTGAAGTTGTTCGATTATCATGTGAGAAATATTGATTGAAGACTGGATATTAGGTTAAAAAATTGAAGAATGACCTTGAGAGATTCACACCCAGATGCAACAATGATTGTTTCTCTTGGATGCTTCACGCGGTTGCCATGAATGGGTCTTTGGATGTGTTTAAGATAAAGTATTACATGGGTAGGCACACTTGTGGCGCTGGTTATAGGTTGAGGAGTCCAACTGTTTCGAGGAAGCTTGTAAATCATTTAGTTCATGAGCGTGTCAAACACAACCCTCTCATAAAGCTGCAAGAGATTATGGATTATATTAAAGTTGGTGGAGGGATCAACATCAAGTATCACCACGCATATCATGCACTCGAGTTATCACATGAAATGATTTTTGGTGACGATGTAAAGTCATGCACTGATCTTGCTTGGTGGGTCACTGCTGTTCGGGAAACCAACCCAGGGTCTTATATTGATTTTGATTTCAATGACGCAACAAAGAGATTTCACAGACTTTTTATTTGCTTTGGAGCTTGTAGAGAGGGTTATAAACTTTGTCGTCCAATAATTTTTTGTGAAGCGACATTTCTTACGGGGAGGTTTAAAGGAGGTCTAATGGCTGCTACATGTCTTAACGACAATCAAGGTAACTTTTTTATATGGTACATATTTTTGATATATATCTATTTTTTATGTACTTTAAGATCATACACATCATACATAAAGTACATATTGATATACACTGTAGGTATAACATATTTTTGAAGGTGCAGACATGAAGTACATATTTGATATGTACAACTATATGTCAACAATAAAACACATCTGTAATCAAGACATGAAGTACATATTGATATGGTTTTTTATATTTTGTTTTTTAGGTTTTTATCCTTTTGCATATGCATTAGTTACTGGCGAAGATAATGATAATTGGCATTGGTTTATGAAAAATGTTAAAAAATTTGTGGACCATCGTCCCATCACCTTTTTGACTGACCGAGGTGAAGGTTTGTTGAATGCAATTCCTGAAGTTTTTCATGATTCTTATCATAGCTATTGTTTTTTCCACTTGAAAAAGAACTTACCCATCAATAAGGCTGATGAAAAATATAAAGAAGTGGTGGACTGTTTCCAAAAAGCAACATATGCGCTTTCTCCAACAAGATATGAAGAAGGTCTTCAAGGAATGGTTTATCTAGGCAGGCCTTGGGTTGCTCAATACTGCCGTAACATTCCTAGGAAAAAGTGGTCTAGTGCATACTTCCCAGGCTGTAGGTATGGTCAGACTTCTTCAAGCATTACTGAGTCTTTTAATAACTGGATTCGCCGCGAGAAGAAGTTACCTCCTTGTGCTCTCTCTGACACAATCAGGTTTTTATAAGTTTCTTGTAACTCTATAAGTATATATGTACTATATGTATAATATGTTTGTTGTTTTTTTTTTTTTTTTGTCGTGTACGGGTAATGGAGTTGATGTTTGAACGTCGTGAAGAAAGTCTTTTGATGGATCCGGAACTCTTAACCCCTGTGTATCAAGCCTTGCTTGAACTACACATTCAAATTGGTCGTCCTTGGAAAGTAAGTCAGTCGTATGCTCACGTCTTTGAAGTTCATTCCCCAAGGTTAGTTTTTTTAGGTAACATGCTCTTTTGAACTGAGGTATCCACTAAACTAGTTTTTTTGTTTTGTTTGTGTAGTGCAAATATCAGTATAAAATAATATGCTTAGTTTTCTTGTTTGCAGGTCTCATATGGTAGATCTACAGCAAAAGAGTTGTACTTGCCAAAGATGGCGCGTGTATGGTTTTCCATGCTCGCATGCTACTGCAGCTATTGCTGCATCTGGAGGAAATTTCCTTTATTATATCGACGAATACTTCAAAGTTAGCTGTTATCGCAAGCTATACTCAATCGCTATCAGACCTGTTCCTAATCATGACAGGTAAGTTTTTTAAGAAGTACATTTTCTTTTTATGGTAGTATCATACATGAGAATGGTTTTAAGCAGTACATATAAACCATAAACTAGAACCAGCATAGTACATATTGATTTTTAGTGTAACACACATCAACAAAAACTGCACAAGTATAATAGTTTTTTCTTATTTATGTTTTTCAATATACCACATGCCTAATGAGTATACCGCATAAGATACTGTTCTGCCACCAATAGTAGTTTGGGCTCCTCCAGGAAGAAGAAAAAAGAACCGTATCAAGAGTGCATGGGAGAGGAGCAAAAATCCTGTTACATGTTCAAATTGTAAATTGAAAGCTCATCGCAACAAGGCTACATGCAATGTTATCCGTCAGTACCAATATACCGATGAGAATTAATTTCATTACAGTTCTTTTAGTACATTTTTGATTTAAATTCTTTTAGAAGATACTTGTGGAATTTTTTTAGGTTTCTTTTTTCAGAACTTGTGTGTGTGCCAACTGAGTTATGTTCTTGATGACAGAATGTGATTTTGATGATATAAATCTTATATTTTTGCTCCATCTTAAAAGATGTATGAAAAATTGGTTTGATGTTATTCACTCTATACGGGGGTCGAGGGGGCAGCGCCCCCTCATTTTAGTAATACATTTTTATTTAATTTTAGAGTTATTAGTGATTTTTATTCCCAATACATTTTTCTTTTATTTTTTAGTAATCTTGTAGTTGTTATAAAAACACAAAAAAATGTACATAAACAAAGTAATTTTTAAAAATCATATCAATATGTACTTCATAGTACATTTCAATATGTACTTGTGTTTTTAGATTATAAATCTATTGGTTCAGAGTTTCAGAACTAAGTACATATCAATATGTACTCACTAGCACATATCAATTTGTTCTACCTTTCTATATTACTCTAAAATTAAACAGAAACCTAACAATGCTAATAAAGATCATCACACACACATATACATACATATATATATATATATATATATATATATATATATATATATATATAAACATACTAACTAAAAACCAAGTTGAATATGTAGAAACCAAGTTCAATAAGTAAACACAATAAGAAAGTTAATGAAGTAGTACCCATAAAACCCTTCCCAGACCAAAAACCAAAATGTACCAACTTTTCTCCTCAGAGAAAGATCTACAAAATGTACCAACTATGCAGTTAAACATGCTATTTCGTTGGGAGGGTTCCCAACTGATTTCAGGATGAGTTGCTGTCAACAACTTGCATGCTAACTTGATTCTTTTCAGCTGAATCTTCTTCATCAGTTGTTCATCATCCCCCAAACTTTTCCCATCATAATCATTCTTTGCTCTCCTCTTTATAAAGTGCATCACATACAGAAGGCAGTCTGGCCAGATCCCTTGTTGTGTACAGGCACAGTCAGTCAACTGTACGGTGCTCAGCATGTTTCTTTTGTGCTCGTCTAAAAACTGGTTGATAGGGTTGAACATGTATTCAGACATTGTCTTGGCATTTGCATAGCATTGGTCCCTGAACGCCACAAATGAGTTGTAATGTGTGAATGTTTCTGTTTTAAACTCAAACTCTAGCAGGGTCCAATGCTTGTTGCCGTGGCACATTGGTACAAGTATCTTTTCAATGTTAGGATTGGCATTATGATAGCATTCACTTCTGCCTCTTTAAAATAGTCTGGCTTTTCGACATGATACTGAAAATTGGAAACGTTTAATAGGGTATTTCACAAAAGTATATATCAATATATACTTTTTTCATAACCAATGTTCAAAAGTATAAAAGAAGAAAAAAAAACACATACCCAAGCAGCTGGATCCAGGTGCAACACCTTAAAGTATTTATTTTCTTCAGCAACATTTGCTTGGTCTTGTTCAAAAGCCAGTTGAAGCTTATATTAAGCCTAGTTTAGGAGATCTTGCTCTAATGATCTGTTGAATATCAGATCTTCCATTGTAGACCCGCTTACGCAGATACCACCTCCGTTCTCTACTCTTCAAGCAACAGAGCTGCACATTTCTAACAAAAACACATATTGAAGTAAGTTTTTTTGATATGTACTGCAAAACTTTCTTGATTTAAAATTAAAATGAAGGGTAGAAAGTACTTATATTCTCTTTCCGTTCTCAAATTACGGAAGTAGAATCTCTAGTTGTTCTCCTGTCATACTCTCGTAGAGTGGTGACTTGAGAAGATCCAAGAATTCCATTCTTGGTTTCTGAGCTTTCTTAGCTTTGTTGCCTTTTGTTGTCTTTATTGTATTCTTTCTCTTCTTAGTTCTTCATTTTTTTTTTCAGAAAACATACTTCCACTATCAAATAATGGATCTGTTTTCTTTCCTGGATTTTCACGGGTTACCCTTCTGCTAACCTCTTCTCTAGGTTTGACTGTCTTCTTTGCAAGAACCTTTGGTTTTGCTTTTTCTTTGGCAGCAGTCATCCTGGCAAGTTTGGTTGCAAGGGGAACGTCGCTTGACGTCTGGGTTGTTGTAACTTCATTTTCCTGCAGTTTTTGAATCCAGATTTTCAGTACTATATTTGAATCATATTTTTTAAAACAATGAAAAGAAAGGTAAATTACCACAAGTAGGAGATATACCTCCTGGTCACTTTTCTTCTCAGGTGTTACTTGATCCGCCTCCTTCTTTGGTGTTATTTGGGTTGGCTGAGCTGTAGCTTGTTGAACTTCTACACGTCGCAAATCATTTCCAAATAAATTATCAAATTGTTTGCGAATTTCAATCCCAAACAGAGTATGGCTTGAAAAACTACCATTTTCTTGGCTGAGAGATGCATATTCTTCATCATAAACATCCCTGCTTGAAATGGCTAAGTCCAAAAATTCTTCGAATGTAAATTTTCCAATGTCTTCAAACTTAGCCATCGCAGTAAACAAGGGATTCTCATGCCGACGAATCTGTCGACCAGAGTTTCAACGTCTTGTTCCTCTGGGTTCTGTGACAACCCTTTCATTGTTTCAAGACTTTGGTCAATTGCTCAAACCACCTTCTTCATTGCTTTTTGTTCAAGCCCAGCCAAATCATCCTGCAACCACATATTTTTATTCATGATAGGTAAATACATACTGATATATACAGTTATATGACAATAATAAAACACATCTGTAATCAAGTACATAATGATATGTACAAATATATGACAATAATAAAACAAATATGTATTCAAGTACATATTTGATATGTACAGTTATATGACAATAATAAAACACATCTTTAATCAAGTACATACTGATATGTACAATTATATTTGATAAACACATTTTGTAATAAAGAGTGAGACTAGCCAGCATTACTTACCTCTGAGTTACTTTTCTCCTGCATCTTTTTGACCTCTTCCTCCAGGTCAGATCTAGCCCATGTTTTGATAACATCAACATCAATACCACAGAACTTGCGCACTGAAGGTGGTGTTGACAATGCAACATTAAATGGCACCCTTTTGACGGTGGTGTCACTCACATCATTTTGTTCATCAGGAGTTGATGTATGAACAGTTGGCACATCTTCTCCCAAATCTACTCCACCTTCTGTTATGTTTTCACGAAGAGGATCTGTTGGAGTAGTAGGAGATGGGAATTCTCCTGTTGGGTCAGTGCCTAAATGAGTGGGACTCCCATCAAATGAGTCTCGAAACTCTCCTCCATTTTCAGGCTGCATGGGAGAAGCTTTCATGTAAATGTCATGCAATATTTGCAGAAGCTTTGACGCATCAAGTGGTCCATCCTCATGCTTCATAGTGTTAGCTTCATTCCATTTCTCAGATATTGTCTTTCTCATATCTTCATATCTTCCTTTATAATTATCTTCTTCCATATACTTTCCTGCACTTTATTCTTTGTCTTCTTCTTTATCTTCTTCTTTTTCATCTTCACTCTTCTCTTTTTCAACTATTCTTATTATTCAATTCAGAACTTGCTTTTCTTCATTGGTGTATTGAACCTTGAAATTGTCATTGAACTGTACCAAAACAACAAAATATGTACTCGGAAATATATTATATAAAAACAAGTTTTTTCATGAGGTACATATCAATATATACCGTAGGATAAAAAACATCATACATTCAATACATATCATTATATACTGTATGATAACACAACATCATAAATGTAGTAAATAAGTACATATTTTTCTTACCTCATATTCAGTTTTATCAATGTCTTTTTGGAATTCAGCACGTAACTTTGACATATTCCATTTTACAGCTCTCGGAACAAACATTTTTTCTGGAATCGTCTTTATTTCCTCCGGTTCCAGCAAATATGTATGCTGTGCATACCAAATCTGTTTTGGAAAAAAAAATCACAAAAACAAAGTTAAAATTAAAATGAAATTGAGTAAACTACTAAAAAGAATTTTAGTACGTATTCTTACCAACAAATAGTTCAGACACCCTGTTGTACTCTCGACTGCGTTGACATTGTCATTCAATGACTTTTTAAGGTAAGAATGTATCAAATCAGGCCATGACACATTCTTCGCAGCTTGTAGATCCTCCACAAGACCAGGTCTTCAGCATCTCTCACTTCTTGACTTTTTTTCTCAATCCCTTCTTCACTTCCTTTTTCACTTTCTTCTTCTTCATCACTTCCAATTTCTTCATTTTCTTCATCACTTTCTTCTTCTTCAACATTCTTCTCAGTTGCTTGCTTTTTTCTTAGAAGTTTCAATACTTCTTCCTGTATCCTCACTCTGTTAACGTTTTTTGTCTTTGGTACATCAACAAAGAACCTCCGGAAGAAAGCACTGTTTCTATATCCACATCTAGATGTCAGCATTATATCTTCATGCTGTCTTTTTTTTGCTCTTGGCATTCCAAAGATAACACCTACTTCTTCAGGAGAGGATGTTAGAATATGCGAAACTCCATGCCTTTTGAACTCAAATCTAAGCTCATCTACAACTTTACTTCTCTTATAACACTTTATAAGATTGGTCACAACAGTTTCATTCTTCATCTAGTGATCTGCACCCAGATTTGTGTACCAGAACATCAGGAAAAGGTTTTTATATGATTGCTCACTGATTATGCGTAACTGAGTTTCACTCAACTCAAGCTTTTCTGCCTTGATTGCTTTAACAAGCGACCAAATCCCCATGAACCCATTTCTGTAGATCTTCGTAGCAGGTGCAGGTTTTGTGGTTTACTTCACACCAACTGCATAATGGACACACTTTTAATATCCTTACAATATATCAATATGTACTATAATATAAAACAAAGTATATATTTGTTTTATATGTTGATATGTATCTGCTATATCATGAAAAAAGTATACATTGATATGTACTGATCCAATTCAAGATTAGAACAAAGTACATATCAATGTATACTATCCTGTATGCAAGATGTAGATGCTTTAGTATAGAACAATATACATCTATATATATGCTTTTGTATCTATAACATGAAAAAAGTACATATCAATATATACTTATCCAATTCAATATCTAGAACAAAGTACATATCAATATGTACTTATCCTGCAACCTATATCTAGATGCTATAACATGAAAATAAGCATACACTGATATGTACTGATCAATATATACTACAAACCAAGTACATATCAATATTTACCCTATGTTGCATGCTAGATCTATGTGCTAAAACATAAAAAAAATAATATATATATTGATATGTAGCAATGATATATATTGGTACATATCAATGTATCTAACTCCTAGAACATGAACAGAGTAAGTTATAGGTATGTACCTTTTTTGGCAGAAACAACAACACCCTTCTTCTTTTTCTGTGATGTAGATGGAGAACGAACAACAAGAGCTTTGTTCTTTTTCTTTGTAGATGGAGAATCTACAACAACTGTTAAATTTTCATTCTGTTTCTTGTTTTTTGATTTTGCTGGTGAATCAACAACAGTTTGTTTCATTGTTTTTGATCTTGTTTGACTTTTTAGTTCTTTTTCTGTTTTGATTTTGATGGAGAATCAACATCAGTTTGTTTCATTATTTTTGATGTTGTTGGAGAATCAACAACTTCATTCTGCTTCTTCTTTCTTGATTTTTTGGGTATAAAATCTACTTTAGAATCTTTCTTGGTCTTCTTCTGTGGTAGAGATTTAGGAGTGTCGTGTTCTTCAATCACTGTTTCCTTTATACTTCTGTTGATTTTTAGTTTTGTACCCATTTTAGATGGAATTTTTGAAGTAGTATAATGCTGACAGTAGCTTAGGTTTTATGTATAATGCTGAAAGAAATCAAATGCTGCTGTTACAGATTTTGATTTTCGGTTTTTGATCTATGTTTTTGGTGTTTGTTTCAGGTGTTTTCTGTTTTTGATTTTGCCCTATATTTTAAGCTTTTAGTGAGGGAGAGTAATGAAGTCGATTTATGTTGATGGGAGTAGATGAAAGAATCTGTCCGTTAAGAGTAGCGTAGTGTAGGAGGTGGAGGACGTGGGGTCTCCACACGTGACTAGTATATGGGCAGAATCGTAATTGGGTTTTTTGAAAAGGTTTTTGGACTAATAGATAAGTATGTTTCCCGGGTGGACTAACCTTAACAAGGTCCGGGTTTTTTGGACGGTCCAACAAATTTCCCTTAAGAAAATACAAGCTAATTAAACCTAATTTTCTGACACTTAAACAAAGAATTTACCATAAAGGCGTGCATATATAAGGGAACCGTATGCATCTCATACTCCATCCAAGGGAGAGCATATATAGCCTATAATCAAGGGAAAATATCCTAATATCAATCCCACAATTATAGCAGATCCTATAGCCATAAGTCAAGCCATAAGTTAAACATATTAAATATATCTGTTACCCAAATTAGGTTCCTGTTTCTTTGTATATAAACACAAACTATATCAATGCAAATGTGTGGTTGAATACAGTCTTTCTAGCAGTGTAGTGTAATATTTATATGGTATCAGAGCTAAAGTCTCCAACGAGCAACTAACCTTGCAAATATGTCTTCCGCCTTTTCTGATCAAACCCCCAACTTCATCATCAACACCCAACCTCCCTCTACTTCTGAAAAACCCTTAATAACTCTCAATATCACTGCCCGGATCAATGAAAGACTACCCCCTCCACCTTCCCTCAATGGCGTGCCCAGTTTGAGGCACTACTTATTGGCTATGATCTTCTTGATTATGTTGAAGGAATATTCCAGTGTCCCTCCTCAGATGGTACTCCTACTGAAGAGCTACGCAAAACCCACTGGGTTCGACAGGACAAACTCATTTTGAGTGCAATCCTAGCCTCAACCTCCCCCACAATTACACCTCCCATAGCTACAGCAAAAGCTTCCCATGATGCTTGGAAAAAACTTTCCAATCTCTATGCTAGCCGATCAAGAACTCGTGCAATGCAATTAAAGGAAGAGCTTACCTTGATCCAGCGTGGGAACAAGACCATCTCAGAGTACCTTCACGCTGTGAAAAATCTAGTTGATGAACTAGATATTATAGACACTCTATCTCAGATGATGATTTAACCCTCTATGTGTTGAATGGCCTAGGTTCAGACTTCATGGAGGTTGCAGCACCAATTCGTTCCCGAGAGTCATCTCTAACATTTGAAGAACTACATGACTTATTGGTTGGTCATGAAACTTACCTCAGACGTCTGGAAACTGAAACACACATCCTGGTTGCGTCTGCCAACTACACCAAAACAAAGCCATCAGGATCCGAAGCAAGCTATCAGCGCTACAGACAGCCTGACTACTCTAGACGCTCTCCAGGGCTTAATCCATGCAGGTACCCAAACAATGTCCAACGTGATGGACGTCGCTACACTTCAAGCTCTGTAAAACACAACACCTCCAGCAGGCGCTACCAGCCCAAATGCCAACTCTAGGAACAGATTGGTCACACTGCCAAGACATGTTCCCAATTTCACTTCCAAAAAACGCCTCCATAAATTGTGCCATCACCTCTATAACAAAAGAAAAAAACTGACTACTTGATTCAACCGCTTCTCATAACATCACGGGTGACCTCTCCAATCCATTTATGCACTCCGAATATGATGGAACTGACGAAGTGATTCTCGATGATGGTTCAGGTTTGGCTATCACACACATTGGTTCTTTGGCTTTAAACACTCCACATCGAACATTTAACTAAGTGACACTCTTTATGTTCCAAATCTTTGTAAAAATCTCATTTCTGTGCATCATCTCACTAAGCAAAACAATGTTTTTGTTGAATTTCATCCTCTTCATTCCTTTGTGAAGGACAAGATCACGGGGGCGATATTACTAAAAGGAGCATGTAACAACGACATCTACACCTTTCCGGAGTCATTGGAGGTATTACCAAAGGTTGCTAATGTGCATGAAAGAACGTCAACTGATGGATGGCACAAGCGTCTTGGACATCCTTCCCTTAAATTTTTCAATCATCTTATTAAGCAATTCTCACTTCCTATTCTTCCCAGAAAAATCTGTCTTCCTTATGTCATTCATGTTCTATTAATAAAGCACATCAACAATCTTTTCGTGTCACAAGTCTTCGAAGCCATGAGCCTCTTGAACTTATTTACACGGATGTATGGGGACATGCCATCTACACTAGGATTGAGGGTTCACGATACTATCTTATTTTTGTTGATCATTATACAAAATATATATGGTTTTTCCCATGACCATTAAATCTGGTGTTTCCTTAATTTTTCCATAATTCAAAAAAATTGTTGAAAACCGTTTTCAAAAACCCATAAAAACACTATACTCTGACAATTGAGGTGAATTTCTCGCTTTAAAATCATATCTCTCACTTTATGGCATAACTCATTTCACTACTGTTCCTCACACACCACAACAAAACGGTGTCTCTGAACGGCGTCACTGTCATCTAGTTGAAACAGGTCTTACACTTCTCCATGATACCAATATGGATTTTTCATATTGACCACATGCTTTTCAAACAACTTCTTATCTCATAAATCGTCAACCAACACCTATTCTACACAAGAAATCTCCTTTTGAAGCTCTTTTTGGTCAATCACCAAACTACTCTAAGCTACAAAAATTTGGGTGCATTTGTTATCCTCTCACATAGGCCTACAATTCAAACAAAATGCAACCCAAATCCAAAATATGCATTTTTCTTGGCTATTCACCCACTCAAAATGGCTACAAATGTTTCGAACCTCAAACCAAAAAAATCTTTATCTCTCGTCATGTGCTATTTGATGAAAACAGGTCTTTCTTCCAGCCCTCATCTGTGCCCTGTGAGTTTCCTAGCCATCTCCCGGCAGACAGTCATCAACTCCTTCCTATTCATTTTGGTAGCCAACCTACAGTGCCGTCCACACAGGGTCTAAATGCATCAACACCCGTGCTGTCTCCGGAAAGGCTACCTGCTGTTGCTGCATTCTCCCCAGGTAACACTGCCCTCCCTGACTCTTTAAGCTCTAATCTTGTACAAGATGCATACTCCCACTCGATCCATCTTCCTAACTTTCCAGCAGCAATCGGGACTGAGTTCTCATCAGCATCATCCATGTCTGCTGCTCCTGACACAACAATATGCACAACCAATGCTTCTTCGTCTCAAGACACACATCAAGACATGACGAATGCTCATCGCACTCGCAATATGACCACAAGACCAATGAATCAAATCTTTAAACCCAAACAAATTCATACAGTTTCCAAACATCCTCTACCTCAATCCATTGAACCAACAAGTGTGAGTCAAGCCATAGCTCAACCTCACTGGCGTAAGGCCATGTCTACAGAACTCACTGCCCTGCTGTAACACGGTACTTGGGAACTTGTTCTACCTCCAGCTGACTGTAAACCAGTGGGGTGCAGGTGGAATTTTCGGGTTAAAAGAAAAGCTGATGGTTCAATTGATAAATTCAAATCCTGACTTGTGGAAAAAGGTTACAACCAACGTCCTGGCATCGATTACACAGAGACATTCAGTCCAATGGTTAAAGCAGCTACAATTAGAGCTGTATTGTCCATTGCAGTAATGAATGGATGGGAGTTGTGGAAAATGGATGTCAACAATGCCTTTCTGAATGATGCTTTAACAGAAACTGTCTTCATGGCACAACCCCATGGCTTCAAAGATCTGTCAAGACCACATCATGTGTGCGTACTAAAAAAAGCCATCTATGGACTAAAACAACCACCACGATCCTGGTACATAACACTCAAAAATGATATTCTTCAGTTGGGATTTCAAAACTCCAAGGAAGATTACTCACTCTTTGTCTACAGCCGAGGTACTACTCATTGCTACCTGCTAGTCTATGTGGATGACCTTATCATTACAGGCAACAACTCATCCTTTGTAACGTCTACTATCAAACACTTGGGTGACATGTTCTCACTCAAAAATATGGGTTCTCTCCATTTCTTCTTAGGCATTAAAGTTATACCTACCAAGGCAGGGATATTCCTGTCTCAACACAAGTACATCAGAGAGATTTTGGACAATACCAGTATGAGTGAAGCAAAGGATGTCTCATCACCTCTCTCCACAACACAATCTCTCCAGCTGATTGACGGCACATCTATTGTGGACTGTGCATAGTTTCGTCGACTAATTGGTAGACTCCAATATCTTACACTGACACGTCCGAATAATGCCTTTGCTGTGAACAAGTTGTCCCAATTCATGCACAAGCCAACTAGAAATCACTGGTCAGCAAGCAAAAGGTTACTTTGTTACTTAAAACAAACTATATTTTATGGTATTCAAATTCACAAAGGTGCAACCTCTACACTCCGGACATATACAGACGCAATTTGGGCTGGCAATATAGATGATCGAACATCAACCTCTACCTACATTAGTTTCCTAGGTTCAAACCCAATTTCCTGGAGCTCCAAGAAGCAACGAGCCGTTGCAAGATCATCCAAAGAAGCTGAATACAGAACACTAGCCAATGCAGCGTCCGAGACAATGTGGTTGTTAACACTGTTCGCAGAGCTTGGAGTTCCACTTACAGACTCCCCCCAACTGTTATGTGACGATATTGGAGACACACACCTCAGCCTCAATCCTGTCCATCATTCACGCATGAAACACATTCATATTGATCTACACTTTGTGCGTGATTCAGTCCAAAAAGGAAGCCTTCAAGTCAGACATGTTCACACTCAAGATCAGCTAGCTGACCTTCTGACAAAGCCACTATCCGAGCAGCGAACTGCCATGCTAAAAAACAAGATTGGTCTTGCTGATGGAACACCAATCTTGTGGGGGCGTATAAAGGAACCGTATGCAGCTCATACTCCATCCAAGGAAGAGCATATCTAGCCTATAATCAAGGGAGAATCTCCTAATATCAATCCCACAATTATAACAGATCCTATAGCCATAAGTCAAGCCATAAGTTAAGCATATCAAATATATCTGTTACCCAAATTAGATTCCTGTTTCTTTGTATATAAACACAAACTATATCAATGCAAATGTGTGGTTGAATACAGTCTTTCTAGCCGTGTAGTGTAATCTTTATAGCATAAACCCTTGCCGAGTAGTTTCAGCCTATAGGCCTCCTGATAAGCTAAGGCCATTTGAATAACATCACCACTTATCACTAGACATGCAATTGGTATTAAGATAAAAAACTCAGCCTTAGTTAGTTTGATTGCCCATCGAAAAGTGCTTCCTGATTTCGACCACCGTACTATTTCGTCTCCGTTTCTCCAGACGTGCACTAGATATTTCTGCGACAAGCTTTACCACATCAGAATCAACGCCTACACTTCACGATTGGCATCTCTTTCTAGGATATTTTCTCATGCGTTTGTTTCTTTTGGCTTTTGCCAGCGGTTATTATTGATTTAAATATCCCCCCCCCTTTTTTTTTTATGAAAGCAAATATTCCGTTTTCTCTTATATCACTTGATGTAAAGTAGTTGCTAACATTGTAAGTAAGGAATCACATTCAAACCCATCTCCTATGTTCCATCTACAACTTTTTATCATTCTGAGGAGAAGACCTTACACTTTTTTGAAATGATACAGTATAAACCAAGAAGGAACTGATCTTTTCATGTAGTCAAGCAACAACAATTAATAGTATAAATATAGTGGTATGCATTAATTAAGGGATGGAAGAAGACAAGATATCACTGTTGATGAAAAGTTGGGCGATAGATGTTGATGTTTTGAATAAAGACTCGCAGAAGGCACGATGGAATAAGCCTTCTATTTACCACAGGTGGTCGTAGTAGTTTTCTACATAATGATAACAACAAAAATTCCGCAGCTTACCTTCCTTACACTATCTCCTTTGGGCCTTACCATCATGAAAAGGGTGACCACCTGAAGAAGATGGATCTCCATAAGCACCGTGTCCTCGGTCATTTCCTTAGAAGATACAACATAACTCTCCAAGAACTTGCCGACTCACTCACCAGTCACCACCACCAGCTGCAGATGGCAACAGGTGGATCATGTTGACGAGGCCGGTGATCCAACAAAAGCGTTACCTATACATGTTCTGAAGGAGGTATTACCTGTACTAAAGCATCTCATGGATTCTTATGACTCCCTAGATGATAAGTGGCTCCATGATCACGATGAGTTCTTGAAGCTCATGATACTTGATGGGTGTTTCATGCTTGAAATTTTACAGTGGTCGTCGGTATCTGACAATCATAAAGCAGCATTATCATCTGGATCAGTACCAGCAGCAGCTACAGCCTCAACATTCTCAGTTGATGACTACTACTATGCTGACAACGACCCTATTTTCAGCCGTCACGGCAAGTTATATTTCATGTCTTAAATGAGGAGGGACAAGCTGATGCTCGGAAACCAACTCCCTATGCTTCTTCTTAAGACTTTGCTTGGTGCCGTTCTACCCACTGAAAGGAAGGTGCATGATCACAAATTACATACTGTTTTTCTTTTTTTTGTACCAGACTACCAGTCTATCTTCTTTCTGATTACATTTAGTACCCACTGTCCTATTTCTTTGAGCGTTTTATATCTATATGATATATGCAGGAAGATATCGAAGAGCATTTGAACCCGATCATATTGAACTTCTGTAGAGGCAATTTAAGTTATACAAAGCAAAATATGGGTCCATGTTTGCATGTATTAGACCTCTATAGGAAGAGCCTACTATCGAGTAATTTGCCAGAAGACCCACCTACAGGTTTCCCCTCCTCCCTCAAAGATAAGAACGTTGGTGATCACAGTAAGGCGAAGGGTCCAACCACTACTTTTGGTCATACGATGATTACTGATCAAAAGAATAGCACTGCTGGTGGTGGCAAGGATATCATAAGGTCGGCAATGAATCTTCATGAGTCTGGAATCAAGTTTGAGAAAAGTACTGAAAGCTGTAACCTGACTGACATATGGTTCAAAGGTCACATGCTGAAACTCCCAGTGGTGGTCATCGACGACACTACAGAATCAACGTTACTCAACCTGATGGCATTCGAGAGGTTCCAAATAGGAACAGGAAATGAGATACACGTCCGATGTGTGCTTCATGGACAATAACATTGATTCTTCAAACGATGTTAAAGTCCTAAGGTCCAGTGGGGTTTTGCACAACGCAATCGGGAGTGACAAGGCGCAGTGGCGAAGCTGTTTAACGAGATGAAGTAAGACATAACCCCCGACCCGGAAAGCAGGCTAGAGAAAATAGTGCAGAAGCAGTTGGATGAATACTGCAGGAGCAAGTGGCACGAGTGGCGTGCTAACCTTAGCCATACTTACTTCAAGAACCCGTGGGCTCTTCTCTCACTCTTGGCTGCATCATTCTCTTGGTTCTCACCATATCTCAGACATTCTATACCATTTATTCTTACTACAAGCCAAGGGAGAAATAGTACTTGCTGTACCCTTCCTCCTCCGTATCCACCTATGTACTATTGTAACTTCAGTCTTTGCTTGCTATTTGTTGATGTAATTTACCATCTATTGGCATTTGGCCAAGATTTAAAACATGTAAAACATGTTTGCAGATGTCACTACAGGCATCGAAGAGGTTTTTTTTTTTTCTGTCAAAAAGAAAAAAAAAGATTTAAAACATGTAGGCGCGCAAGGCGAGAGATTTATCCCACGATAGCTAATAATATCCCAACCCTCCCACAAGGGCCACAACTAACTAGGTTTATACTTAGTTTGGTATTGCTGTGAGTTTTATAAAAGCGCTTTTCTGTTGTGCGTTACGTTATTGTGCTGTATGAAAAAACAGTTGAACGTTTGGTAAAATATAACTAAAAGTTAAAAGGTAATTAAAAAAGTGATCAAATTGTATTTGGTAAAATATCAGGTTCAATTATTGTTGTTGTAGCTAATGACAAAAACAGACATATCTCTGAAAATAGTTTTCTCCAAATTTATGAGATTTAAAAATAATTAAATTTTCAACTTTTAAACATTTATATTATATTAAATTTACTGATAAATATTATTATTTTTACTGTTAAGAATACTCCATCCGTTTCAGCAAAAGTGTTACTATCACTTTTGCTGAAACAAAGGTAATATTATTTTTATTAATTACTTATTATAGATATAATTTTCAAACATAAAATAAAACTACAATTTAAATAATTATTTAATATTTACCCTTGTTTTTATTATTGATAAATTAAAGAATTTCATTGAAATGATATATAAAATATAATTTGAAAATGAAAAACAACAATATTTAAAAATAAAATATATTGAGTAAAAAATTAATGATATATAGATTTAAGGATAAATTTTATTACTTATAAAATAAATAGGGATAGAAAAGAAAAATCAGATTTGAAAATTATGTGGGACCATAACTTCTTCTTTTAAATTTATTAAAAACTCTTCCTTCCCATCTTTTAAAAATTGGAGAGTTTTAAAATTGCTTTGTATAAAAAGTACTTTATAAAAAGTTAACCAAACACTATTATAAATAAATATTACTATATTTATATTTTAAAAATATTTTTAGAAAAATAAAAAACAATACCAAACACACCCCTAGTATATTGCAAAACATATTCCATCTCTAGAAAAGCAATTTCATATTCACCCTCTTCCCAAACCCACAAGGCAATTTTTTTCCCAATTCTCTATTTCTCAAACCCTATAGAGTCAGCCCCTAGCCAACTTGGCTAACCCAAGTTATTTGACTAATAATGCATAAATGACCATTTAATGAAATTTGCCAAAAATAAAAGGAATTTAAGAGGACACAGAAATAAGTGGAGAAATCGACTAGAGGAAGTTATTATGGACTCGTCTTTGGACTTTGGAGAGTATTCTTGGCGTTAATTTAATATGGCCAACACTGGGAAACATGAGAAGTCATCAAATATGGTTGCGATGTTGATGATATTGGGGATGTGTTCATGGCAAACTTCAGCATCCAAGTTTACGGACTTTAAGAAATGTTGGTATATGTGTATGACCTTCTGTAGTGCGATGTATCCAGGTGTTGTAGCTGGGGTAATCTGTCCTCTGAGATGTGTGAAACGTTGTTTAGATAATACCAATCCTCCAGATGATTATAGTCAAGTTCGACTAAGTTACTACTGCAAACTCGGTTGTGCATATCACAACTGCGTCAATATTAGCACTCCACAAGACCTTCATATGTGTTGTTACACTATTTTATCTCTCTAATTCTCTCTGTGTGTCTTTTTTTTTTCCTATGATGCGTATGTTCATTTTCCAGTCTAGCTAAATTGGTGATCATATACCTGTAGG
Organism: Papaver californicum; assembly: GCA_023531435.1. Classification (NCBI taxonomy): domain Eukaryota; kingdom Viridiplantae; phylum Streptophyta; class Magnoliopsida; order Ranunculales; family Papaveraceae; genus Papaver; species Papaver californicum. The sequence continues at coordinate 1,018,949 of JAJJMC010015296.1, forward strand.
TGGAGAGGAAGTCGAATAATGCGTCAACTCTTGTTCTGATGAATGCACCAAGCCGTGATGTGATTGGATTTTGAAAGCTAGCAAAATAAATGATATTATTCCTTGCAAAATGATGCAGATGTTGCAAATTAATTGATCAGTTTATCACGAGTTTGTGTTATATATATGGTTGTTTAAACTCTAACTCAAGGAACCTTAAGCAGCTGGTAAACGGGTAAAGCGGTGATTACATTAGGCCTTATGACTCCGTGCTGGCTGTATATGTCATCGCTTGATTCGCTTTTAATCTTGTCAAAGCCCATTTTGATTAGTTAACTACTTAACTAACTCTACTTGAGAATTACAAAATAAAAACAAAATATGAAAAATTAAACCTTTGTCGTGTGATTATCAATTTCTCAACCATGCTTCATAAAAATAAAAAATAAATCAAATTTTTTAACCAATTTTCAGATAATTATATAAGCATTTATATTATTAATTTACTACCAATCCCATATCCAGCCATTGAGAACTTTTATATAATCTTGGTTATAAGTATGAATTATAGTAATTTATCTCTCTTTGATTGTTTGTTCTTGATTTAAAAGTGAGGTTGAGTATTCGTAGCCTCCTCCTTGATCTGGGACTTATTTGTTGTCGTTGGGCATTTCGCTGCCGTTCATCATGCGTCTACAATTACAATAAGAACAAAGAGAGTAGTCAGATTTGGTGCAACGTTATTATTGATTGTTGAATTCGAATGTTTTATTGCTTGTTTAGGTTACTTGTTTTTACTGTCCAGGTCCTCTAAATTTATTGTCTTAGAATGAAAGTAAAAACAGATGTATACCTATTAGGGTATCGTTAAAGTCTATGGACCTAACTAACCTCGAAAATCGATTTACAAGGTTAGGGTTTCCAAGGTATATATACTTCACAAATCCAGGGAACCTAGGTGATGTAGGATGATAGATACAATTTTGTGTCTAAATTGTTCTCAAACCCTTATTTCTATATTGTTAATGCTCGATTGATACTTATTGTGTGATTATATGTGTTTGCAAGTATTTTTAAGAAATAAACATTTGTGAAAAAATTGGCTCAACAAGTGATAAAGGCACCCATAAAAATTACTAAAGGCACCCACATAAAATGATAAAGGCACCCATCATAATGATAGGGGCACCCCCTTCGTTATTTTAAAATATGAAATTGGCGGGAAATATTCTCAGAATTGTTGAGAATTGAGTTTAATGGGATGGCTAAGTGATCGAGAAAAAGTGTAAACTCATCAAAACATGTCAAACAAAGTGTTTTACGTCGGAGAAAAAGGTTGGAAATTCCATGTTATCGCCGGAAAAAAAAACTCCCTTATTTGGGATAAACGTGAATCATAGTTTGATTTGGATTGTGTTTTGGGTCCTTATCGACTTGGGAGGACTAGTAAGGGTTTGCTAAGCCTATATAAAGCAAAAGCCTAAAAGAAAAAAATCAGACACGGAGAGGGGGAGTCTCGACAGGAAATTCCAAGAAAGATTTCTATTAGAGATTTCTTGATTCTGTGGTGTAGAAAAAAGGTTGTTTGAGTCACAATTATTCTGAGGGAGGTTGGGTCGAGCTCAGAAGGCCAACAGAGCCAAGAAAAATGATTCCACGAAAGTTTTCTGTTGCTGCTGCTGAAGAAGACCAAGAACATATATAATGCAACAGTTTCTTCAACCATTCTTCCACAGTTTCTTCATCCGTTTTGCAACTATTATTTTCGCTTTGCAATATTTATCTTCAAGCTCTACTACAACAGTTAATCTAATAACGTCCAGAAGACGTTGCAGATTCCCTATTATATTACTTTTAGTATCTTTTCATCGTTTTAACACTTTTGAGCCATGTTTCTATCTTTTGAGGGTATTTTGGGCAAGATGAGCTAAACCCAACCACTGGGACAATGGAGGAAGCCATATTTCATGAATGAATGGTAACTATTTTTTATCTTAATGACTTTTGCATTACTTTTTAATTGATTTATGATTTTTTTTAATTACTTGTGATTTTGTTTGATGGTGTATGCTGGTACTTTAGAGCTTTTGATGCACCATGCTTGTGATCTACAAATAATGTTTTAGAAATCTACTTTTGGCAAAGAAACACAATCAAGAAAAAAGCTATAATTGTTAAAGAATCATTGTAGAAATCATTCAGAAGTGATTTTGGTGGAATCATGAGTTCCAGTTCTTTCCAATATTATTAAAATCTTTTACTTATTTTCTAGTTTAAATCAAATTAGGTCTAAATCGAATCTTCACAAGTCTCAACGAACGAACTATTTTTACCACTTTTCTGAAACGATCAAGTTTTTGGCACCGTTGGCGGGACTTGTTTTTAGATTTGTTTTTAGTTTTTTTTAGGTTTGTTAGTTTAATTATATTTTTATTTGTTCTATTTTACGTTTTTGGGATTTTTCTTTACATTACAGGTTTTGGATCAAAAAGAAATTGGAGCCAAAGATTATATTGATTGATTAAAAACTTGGAGTCAAAGATAAATCGAAAAGAACGGAAAAAAGAAGACAAATTTATTTTATTTTATTTTTCTTAGTTAATTTTTTAGGGTTTTATTTATTTTTCTTTTTAGGGAATTGTATTAGGAAATTCTTATTATTTCTGTAATTATTTTAGGTTTTTTTTTTTTTTGGCTTTTGGACTTTATTATTTTAAATACGAAAGGGTAATTAAATATAAACTGCACAGGGAAGGATGACAATTATGATATTGTTTCAGCCCTTCGGGTTCGTACACTAACATAGGAGTCGGTGGTCTGAGTCGACTCCAATGGTTCATCGCCCGTTTGGAATGGGAGGTAAGACTCTAAACACCCACGAATCCACTATCAGTGGGTTTTGTGGACACCTTTGTAATACATATATGCTACGGACATGAATACGGATTTACTTTTCTAGTAAAGGGCAAGGACTGACCATATAAGATAAGGACTCATATTTCATCAACGTTTCCTTCTTGCCCGTTTTAGGAACACATTACCAAATGCGAACCTAAGCCTTAAAATTTGACTAGAAGAGACCGATAGGGTAACAAGCTTATTGGAAATCATTCAAAATGACTGTATTGATTACTCTATTATCCTAACTCAAAGTTCAGGAAGATTATTTTAAGTAGATTCGAGCCGCCTTGTAACCTAAGGAAACATTGCCAAAGAGGAAGGGTTATCAAAGCTCCTTAGATTTTATCATGTTTCTACTCGACTTAATCTAATTCGGGTCGTTCTAAGAGATTTGGTAAATCTGTAACTAGTTGCCTTTTGGAAGAATAAAAGCTGGTCTAGAAACAATCTAAGTGGAGCCATCATGCTTTTTGTTTGCTAGATTCAGTAGGTTTGATTTGGTTGAGTCGTCCTTGTTTGTGCGTGTTTAGAACCCCCTTCATGTTAGGATCTATTTATTTGAAAATATATCAGGAAGTTTTTGTCAGAAAATATCGAACTGGTCTTATGAGGACCAATACAATGAATATCCGACTGAATTTCAAAATAGACATTATCCGTACTATCAACATGGTGTGGATAGTAGTCGGGACCACCACCAACCTTTTGGAGGTTATTTCTCTTGCCAGGGTGATCCCAATTACTATTCATATACACACCCATCATATGAACATGAAAATGAGAAAAATTCGAGTTCCTTGCCTTAGAGGGATGCCCTAAAACATGTGTGATCTCTACTTATAATGAACCTATTATGCCTCTAGAAGAATCATTGAAGCAGTTTCAATCTAGTACTCATCATGAACCTATTATGCCCATAAAAGAATCACTCAAGAAGTTATCTGAGATGACACATAGGTTTGAATTAAGTGTGAGAGGAACAAATAGTAGTACAACTCTTCTCTAGAAGAATTACACGAGCAGTTGCGATCTAGTACTCCTTATGATCCATTTGTTTCTCTAGAGGATTCCCCAAGAAGTTGACTGAGAATACAAATACATTCATATTAAGTGTGAATGAAAGTCTTGCAAAGAATAATATTGCTCAAAATGATCTTAATTGCCAATATAGTACTACCCTTGATAATTATTCACCTAGTCAAGAGGACGAGGATAGAATTGGTAACACTACTTATTTAGACGAGGTTCAAACATCTCCATATTATTATGATGATGAGGATAGTATTGATGAAAAACTTGAAATATACAGGCAGAGTGGTCAGGAAATTGTCACTCCAATTGTGCTTCATGATGATAGTGTTATTTTTAGTTCAAATCCAAATAATTTTAATGATTATTCACCTATTCAAAAGGAAGAGGATTTGACTAGAGATACAAGTGTTTTAGACGATGTAAAATTTTCTTGTTTTGAAGCCGATAATGGTTTAGAGGAAGGAGTTTATCCTGAGAATACTGTTTTAGAGCATAGAGATTTAATAACAATAACCTTAGGTAACAAAGATAGACCCGTAGAGATTTTAAACATGAGTGAGGATGCACCACCTGATTATAACCTAGAAAAAGCAATTGACCATTTTTAAGTATCTGACGATCTAGAAATTAGAAAAATTGTGACTAGTCTATCTAAAGACACTGAAAACTCTAAGTTTGGGGGTGACTATCATTCTCTCTGTGCTTTACCTTTGACTCTTATAAAGATCCCTTACTTGGGACTTGAAATTTACACCTCTACCATTTTACAAGATCATCTTCAAACTATATTCCCTGAGCCTGTTGATATCTAGAATGAAGTTTAGTTGTTAGAAACCCATCCTCATGTCGATGTGGTTTATCTAGGAAATAATACCAAGATTGACTTTGTTTTTCCACCAAAATATTTTCTTCCATATCTGGGAACATATGAATTTCAAATGTGTCAGTTATTAAGTTTTGAGACTAAGCCTAATTACTTTAGGGAATTAGAATCGGCATATTTTCTTAAGAATGACCACCATTTTCATAGTAGTCAACTGTGTGGTCAAATCTAATTGAATTTGAGGATCCACAATTATTCAAGTTATTATTATGTGCTTCTAAGTCCTTGGTTGGGTTTTTCCAGACTCTACAACCTGATCCTCCAGATCCTGCCAATGAGGAAATCCAACCCATGAAAATATTTTATCTAAACCCTTTTATAAAGCCTGAACCTGAACCACAACTAGATGTAGTTGTCTTAAACAGAAAACTAGATAAGGATGTGCTCGGTTTGTTCATTTTCTTGTCCTGTTACAGTTTCCTTTTATTTGTGATAATACTATTTGATTCAGATGACCCACAGTTGTTCTGACTATTGCTATATGATTTTATGAGGTGACTAGTTCTTTCCAAAGTCTGGCTAAAGACTTTAAACTTAACACTTACTGGGAGGTAACCTATGCTCATGCGACACCGTAATATCTTTCCTTAACTCATTTACTTCGATTGGTAATGGTTTCTCCTTGTTCATGTATTTAATCATTCATATTTAGAACATTGAGGACAATGTTAGATTTAAGTTTGGGGGTAAGGGAGAAACTTTTAAGTTGAAATATGAAACCCTAAAGTCTAGAAACTTGTGAACAATTCAGGATGACACTAACCATTCTAGGTAGATGGAAACTTAGATTTTTTTTATAGGAATTGGTGTGCCCAGCTAAATGGTCTATTCATAAAAGGATACCTAGCTAAGGTGTTAGAAAAAACATGATAGTCCACACCATATCTCGGAGTCTATCTCGACCATATCACCTTCTGTTTTTATTTTTACAATTTTTTGTGTTTCTCTAAATGATTTGGTGGGGCGCCAATATTGAATTGTTATCGCCGCTAGGATGGAGTAGAGTGTTTGAGATTATTTAGACTATGATTCAAAAAAAAAAATCGAGTATTGACACTTTGATAGCAATATGTGTGTGTTCTCCCTGTCTCCGTCGTCTAAGCAAGCGTGGAATGCAGGATCCATGAGAACTATCATGTAAGATGCTGATAAGGGGCATGCGCTTGGATTCAAATGATCCAATCATGTTGTCAGTACATTTAATAAAACAATAAATAATTGTTTTATTTTCAATAAATCGATCACTGGGACCCTTGTATATACCAGCTGATTCGATATTAGTATAAGGAGTAAGACCAGTAGGAGCGTATCTTAATCCATTAGGATTCATCCTGGCACTTACCTTCAGACAAATATGGGAAACACCGTTCACCTGAGTCAACATGAGCAAAATTCATCATCTTCATATCCATATTCTAAATCTTTTCATGTGATTGTACTTTGATAGATTCTGAGTATCGTGGTTGAACGACTACCTAAGTAGAGATTATTTTTCTTATATATGAATTTTAGTATGATGAGTGCAAACTCGTATACAACAATTGGACTCATATAGGGTAATGATTCCCATATCCGAAGAATTTAGTATGCCAACTAAATAGTTTCTGTAGCTAGGGTTTGGAGTAAAAGGTTTTGTGGGTACACCTCTTTTAAACCCTCACGAGACAACACTCGTCTGATAGGGACACCAATGGGTTTAAAGGCTTGTTGCACACACTAAGTGCAATCTTGATGCCTGCGAAAGTGAGTTAAGAATTTTATTTTATTTTATTTTTAGGTTAGATTCGCTCGAGGACTAGAAAATAATAAGTTTTGGGGTATTTGATAGACACAATTTTGTGTCTAAATTGTTCTCAACTCTATATGTTGTTAATGTTCGATTTGTGTGATTTTATGTATTTATAGGTATTTTTAAGAAATAAACAATTGTGAAAAAATTGGCTCAACAAGTGATAAAGGTACCCAGAAAAATTACTAAAGGCACCCACATAGAATGATAAAGGCACCCAGCAGAGTGATAGGGGAACCCCCTTCTTTATTTCAAAAATCCGAAATTGGCGGGAAATATTCTCTTCACGTGAGGGAATTATCTGAATTGTTGAGAATCGAGTTTAATGGGATGGCTAAGTGATTTCGAGTTACCTAAGTGAAGAAACAATGTAAGCTCATCAAAACACGTCAAACAAAGTGTTTTACGCCGGAGAAAAAGGTTAGAAACTCCATTTTATTTCCAGGAAAAATACTCCCCGATTTGGGATAAACGTGGATCAAAGTTTGATTTGGATTGTGTTTTGGTTCCTTATCGACTTAGGAGGACTAGTTAGGGTTTGTTAATCCTATATAAAGCAAAAGGAAGGAAGAAAAAAATCATACAAAGAGAGGGGGAGTCGCGGCCGGAAATTCCAGGGAAGATTTCTCTTTGAGATTTCATGATCCTGTGGTGTAGAAAAGGGTTGTTTGAGTCACAATTATTCTGAGGGAGGTTGGGTCGAGCTCAAAAGGCCAACAGAGCGAAGAAAAATCATTCCAGTAAAGTTCTCTGTTGTTGTTGCTGCTGAAGAAGACAAAGAAAATATATAGGGCAACAATTTCTTCAACCATTCAACCACAGTTTCTTCAACCATTTTGCAATGTTTATCTTCACTTTACAACATTTATCTTCAAGCTCTATTGCAACAATTAATTTATAACGTCCAGAAAATATTGCAGATTCCCTGTTACATTACTTTTAGCTTATTTTCATCTTTTTAACACTTTTGAGCCATGTTTCGATCTTTTGAGGGTGTTTTGGGAAATATGAGCTAAACCCAACCACTATTTAGAGTATTAAAGGGATTTAGAGTTTTTCTTTGAAAGATGCATTCACATCTTTCCTTACATATAACCCAGCACACTGTCATTAATGATGTAATTTTTAATAGTGGTAAATAGAGTGTCGTTCTCTCGAACTTGTGAAGACTGATTTCAGATTTTAATAAACTAATTTTAAACTAAGAATATACACAAAATATGAAAATAATATTCACAACAAAGTTGAGAGAAAACTGAGGCTTGGTTTCCACTATTTTTCCAATTTTTATAATGATTAAATTCAATAATTATAATCATGCAATTCTAACTTTTTAATTTCATTCTAAAATGTTGCAATAAGTAAATTCTTAAAGTAACAATTGTATAACAAAAGCATGAAATATCTAAACCCTAGGAAAAGCATATACCATCTAACGAAATCACAATTGTTTTATAAAAATTATTAAATCAATTTTTAATTAAGGCAAACAATCATAAAATAATTGCATAAATTAATTAAATAACATTACCACATAATTTTTGGAAAAAGTAGCTTCCACCGTCGCCTCAGAGATGGGGTTCAGCTCCTCATATTTTTCATTTGCTCAGAGTTACAATTCAATTCTCAAAATGTTCACAAATGATTAAAAATGAGAAAAATAGAGAAAACAGTGAATTAGAAACGATTATATGCGTTACAGATTCACTGTTACAGATGGTCTGAAGAACAATGTTGCTGATTTGAAATAATCGTTGCAAACAGGATGAAGATTTTGTTGCAAACTGGATGAAGATTCCGTCGCCTTTCGGTTGAAGCTTCCGTCCTGTTCTTCGTGCACCAGCAGCAGCAGAATCTCTGGATTGATTTTTCGAGCTTCTCTGCCTCTATGAACCTTACCCTAAGCTTCCTCTCCCTTATATGATACCCGAAGCCCCTTTTTATAGCTTCATAACACCTCCAAATCCCTCAATTAATTCTCAACAAGAACTCATTAACCCGATGATATTTTTTTCTTGATTTTTGATATGATTCGATCCTCGGTATCTCTGAGTATCTTTTCATCGTCTCCGGTGTATGAATATAGGTATTTGATACTGATTCTCTGTAGATATTCTCTTCACCAAATCATTCCGAAAATATTTCTCTCGAGAAAGAAGAAAAAAATAATCATGATATGTGATTGAATATTTCTAGTGATTTTCACGTATCTTCTGGTCATGATTTATCACTTTAGTTATGGCAATCATTCTCTGTGATTTTTGACCCAAAAATCACGTGAAAATTATGCTCAGAATCAAATCTGCATTTAAGCCAAAATCTTCCCGCCAAATTAAGTTTTTGAACCTGAAGAAGGGGTGCCCATATCCAATGTCCGGGTGCCTTTATCAATTTTCCATGCCAATTTTTCCCAAATGTCATTTTTCCATAAATACCTATTATTACATAAAATCACAATATTAGTACAAAATTGAGTTTTAACAAAGAACAAATTAGACACGAAAACGTATCTATCAATTAGTTTGGTTCTCCATTGCTGTTGTGTGGGATGAATCACCAAACCAGTATAGGACCCATTCATTAATGGATATGCCTTTGACTTCCACCCATCAATACTAACATTAATTAATCTCCAAACAATTTTCGAGTGCAACAACTAATCAAAAGGTGCTCAATGCTTTCATCACTGTGATTGCATATAATGCAACGTGTTTTAATGTTGTTGTTGAAAGTCACAAGTTTTTTCCTATTTAGAATAATTTCTTTGAGGCATTTCCATGTAAACAACTTGATTCTATGAGGGACTTCAATTCTCCATAATTTTTTCCAAACTTTATTAGAAATCTGACCATCACAACTTTGAAAATTTGATCTTCAATCCATTATACTGTTGTAAGCACTCTTGAGAGAAAAATTACCATCTTTTGATGGCGACCAAATGAGTTCATCTTCCTCATTATGCGATATTTCTATACTGATAATTTCTTGAACAATATTAGCATCAAAAATAAACTCAAGCAGAGGAGTATTCCAATTGTTGCTGTCGGGAATCATTAGTTCCCTTACATTGTTGAATTGATGATCGGTTTTTCTTCTCGGGTTTAATTTTTCTGCTAAGCTTCTTATCCATATGTCTAACCATATGTCGGTATGCATTGCCACACCCAAAAAGTTGTTTTCCTTTCACTAGTGTCATGAAGAATATTCTTACATCTCAGGTATTTAGCTTGATAGATTTGAACCCATAAGGTTGAAGACTGAGTTTCAATTCTCCATGTTAATTTAGTCAGGAGAGCATGTCTTATACCTTCAAGGTCTCTGAATCCCGAACCACCATCTTGTTTAGACTTACATAAGTTGAGCTCGTATTAACCCCTATGTTTGTTGTATGCCTCCAAAAGAACTTACGTTGAATATTATTTGGCTGACATAAAAGAGTTTTGGGCATTTTAAAAGTGCTCATTTGATAAAGAGGTACTGAATTGAGTACATGCTTCACCATTGTCATTCTTCCATCTTGGTTTAGGTTTTTGGATTGCCATACTCTCAGTCTTCTGTCAAAAGCCTGCTCCACTTCTTCAAAGGCTATAGTTTTTTAGACCTTCCTATAAGCAATTATGACCCTAAGTACTTTTCTTTCTTTTACATACTTTTAACTCCTAGGATTTCTCGAAGAGCCTTGCAAGCGTCTTCATCCATATTTCTGTTGAAATGTATGGATGACTTTTCAAAGTTAATGATTTGCCTAGATTGAGAACTAAAAAAATCTAGAACATCAATCAGATTCTAGATAGTTCTACGATCATCATGGGTGAAAATAAGACAATCATCTGTGAATAATAGATGATTGGTTAGAGGGTCTTCTCTAGCAACAAAGATCCCTTTAATATTGTTGTTGAGATGAGCTTCAGTCAGTTGACGTGACAAGAATTCCATAGCCAGAATAAACAAATAAGTTGACAGAGGATCACCCTATCTAATGCCTATAGTGGGATGAAAATCATTGCAGGGAGTACCATTAAGCGTGATAGATAGAGTAGTAGTACTAATACATTGATGAATAAGTTGACACCATCTTCCAAAAAACCAAAACTGTTCAAAGCCTTTGTGAGAAAATCCCATTAAAGTCTATCAAAACCTTTTGACATATCTAGCTTGAGATCTAGCCAACATTCTGTACCTTCTTTCTTCTTCGTTGAGTGAATCAATTCTTAAGATATCATTATATTATCATTAATGAGTCTACCAGAAACATATGCAAATTGATAAGGAGAAATAATTTTCTCCATTAAAGTCTTTATTCTTCTAACTAAGATTTTGTAAATAATCTTGTATGAAGTATTACAAAGACGAATTTGACGAAAATCAGCTGGCTCCATAGATTTCTTCTTTTTAGGAATCAAAAATATCTATGTTTTGTTCAACTCAGGAGAAATATGCTTTGAAATGAAGAATTTCTTCACCATTGCACAAACTTCATCACCAACAACATGCCACTGAGTTTTATAAAAACCAGCAGAGAACCGTACTGGACCTGGTGCTGACCAATTTTCCATTCCCTTGAGAGTTTCAAGAATTTCTTCATTAGTTGGTAGGATGAGAAACAACATGTTGTCTCCATCAGTGGTAAGAGAAGACATAAGTCTGTAATATTTATCTTCAATAATGGGATTAGATGTGGTACTAATGCTTAGAAAATGTTCAGTTAGGACTCTTTCAAGACCTTCTCTTTTTGTAGCCCAAGAACCATCCTTGCGCCTAAGACTATCAATGTTGTTCCTAGCCTTCTTCTTATTTGTGATAATGTGTAAATAATTGGAGTTATTATCCATATCCTTTATGAATGTAACTCTGGACTTATGTTTATGAAAGTCATTCTTAATATTCTGCCATTTCTTAAGATCACTGCTAACCATAATAACTTTGTCATCAATCTCAACAAAATGAGTTTGAGCTTAAAGAATACTTAACCCTTTTTGTAGATTATCAATTTTGTGGTTGATATCTCCAAAATGAAGTCTATTCCACATGGCCAAAGTAGTTCTTGTGAACTGCATCTTCTTTATAAGTTTGAAAGATGGTGATGCCTCAACAGTCTTGTTCCAAGAATTCAAAATTTGAACAACACATGACTTATCATTTAGCCAAGTGTAAAATAACTTAAACGGTTTCCAAAGTTTAGGATAATTGTAGTCATCAAAAAGAAGTATACGACTATGATCACTGCCCACTTGATTTAAATGAAAAAGTTTAGAAGTATTAAAAACTTGATGCCAATCACCATTTCCAAAAGCAAGATCAATTCTATATTTCCTAGTTCCGGTCCCCATATTGTTACTTGTCCAAGTATGGTCCTTACCAATATAATCAATATCTTTGAGACCAATCACTACACCGAATTCAAGTTTTAGCAATAAAAATTTGTAACGACTTTGGAGCCGTTGTGAATTTACAACTAAAATTGGTCATTATAAATTTTTTACAACAGATCATTTATGTTACGAATATAGGAACTGCTTTTAGCTGTTACAGTTTGCAACAGCTGGCATATTACACATGCGAGATGTTCATGTACATGGTCACACCTAAGTGTGTTGTAAAACTATGTTTACGCCCAGAATTTTGAATTCACTTAAAATTGAAATAGGTTTCCGCCCCTATTTTCACTTGAACGGGATAATCTCCCTCCCAAAAATTACGACTCAATTACAACCATATCTTTTTCTTTCACAAGGTTACTCTTTCACCGTCTAGATCTAAGTAGTTCGTCTGAAGAAAATACTCCAACTGCAACCATTATTGCACCCGTTACTGCACCAACTTTGTAAGTCAATTAATACTCAACCACTTCTGTTATTGTCCATTTATATATAGAACTTCATGATGTAATCTGTCAGATTAATAGTTAGGTTTTGCTTTATCTTTTTAGTTTTTCTGTTTGTTAATTAACTTGAATTGTTTTACTCCGGCTGGAAGCATTGATCTGACTTATCTGAAAGAAATTGCTAATCGTGAGAAAATCTAGGTATGGGTTTCATCTTTCTGTTCTAATTTCATCTTTTGGGTTTAATTTTAGGTATGTGAGATTTGTGTGTGTATCAGATTTTGGATTTGTTGTTCAAATTAAGATTTAGGTGTTTGTATAATTTGATTTTGAATGATTCAATGAGTATGAAAGTAAAAAATGTAGTCTTTTTTTTTTCTTCAAAATTTGGAGTCTTATTTTGAAATATGGGGATTTAAGTATGGGGTTTTTTGGATTTATGTGGATATTTTGTAGTGTGATGAACCAAATAACCTAATATAGTTAGAAATCACTAAAAAAACCAAATTAGTAAACTAAAATTAACCAAAATTACATGGGATAATAGATCTGCAGGATAGGTAAGCCTTTGGTTGGTCATCTTAATTTCTTTGTGTATAGTTTAGAAAGGATGAATATGATGATTGGTAGGAGGGGTCATTATGATGATTTAGGCTATTTTGGATAGTGAAGTTATTTTCTAAAATGCAAAGTTACTAGCTAATTCTGTCTTGGTAGGTTGAATAATGTTAGATGAAGAATATATCAATGAAATTATGTGAAGTTGTTCGTGGATAGTTGCAATTCTGTCCAATTGAGTTTTATACGTGTGTGATCAATTATCAAATAAGCTTAATTTTAATATAGATATATTTCTTAGGATTCATCATTGCAGGGTAATCATATATGTCGTTTAATGTTGATAAGGGGTGGATGAATTGTGTCTGTAAATCTAATCATTATATACAAGGTGTGAAGTTGTTCTTAGGGTTTGTCCAAAACAATGGTGGTAGGAATACATTATTCTCATGCCCTTGTAATCTCTGTAAGAATGGAAAGGAATTACATTCACTTGAAGAAATTTTAATTCATTTGCTGAAAAGGGGTATTGATTTGTCGTATACAACATTGTGTTTTCATGGGGAATGTTTAGTACAAAAAAAATATAGGGATAACAATGTAGGAGATGTCGAGCCTGTAGTTGATCCAATTGATAATTCTTTGGTTGTAGAAGATGTAAATGAGAATGCTGGGCTGCACAGTAGTGTTCAGATTGATGAAGGAAATATCAGTAGGAAAAAAAGTAAATATGTACATGACTATGCAAGAGAACTTCTATACCCATCATGTCCTAAAGGAAAGACTGCATTATACGCTCTATAAAATTGAATAACATTAAGAAGCAGTATGGTTTTTCAGATAATAGCGTCACTGCACTTTTAGAATTGATAAAAAAGTTGCTTCCTGAAGGAAACACATTTCCGTCTAAGTTCCCTGATTTAAGAAAGATGATCCAAGAACTAGGGATGGATTATATAACCTATGATGCATGCATACATGATTGTATTCTATATTGGAAGGATGATGCATTGTTGGTGAAGTGTCATGTTTGTAAAGAACCAAGGTATAAAAAAAATTCAATGATGAGAGGAAACTTACCAATGTTGCACAGAAGACGTTCAGAAACTTTCTGTTAACTACAAGGCTGAAAAGGTTTTACAGTGTCATATAGATAGCAGAGGCAATGCTCTGGCATTCTAAAGCACAATCATATATAAATGTTATGAATCATCCCATTGTTGATTGTGGGTTTTTGAAAAATAAGAATATTATAATATTATCTCTGCTCAACTGTAAAAACATGAATATATATATATATATATATAGATAGATAGATATTCTGGCCCGAGATCATAATTATGAATGTGAAATATTGTGTTACATTCCACAAGAGAATTGAAAATATATATTCATTCTATGGCTGCAGAAACCCTGTAGCCCCTTTTACGTGCACCCGTAAAATCTCAGAGCCCTACTCAATTAGATACTCTCTATTTAATGTGCATCCGTAAAAATTACTTGAATAAAACAGAACATACTGATTATACAAAAACGTAAATATTCGAATAAAAGCGCTAAACAGATACATACTTGCAGAGTCACATCAAACACAATTTCAAGATTGCAAACCTCCATGGATGAATCTCTTGAAGGTGTTCTGTATGCACTGCACAAAAGTTAGGCATAAATGCCAACAATTAAATCCCACAAGACTTAGAAATCTTAAATAATCCATAGTCATGGCCATGTCATTAGTTAATGTTTATAGAAAATAACATATAGGTTATAGCCCTCGCAACAAAAAACATAGGCTTTAGTAAGCCTTAGCCATGTCTCCGACACAAGTTTGTCAAAATAATAAAAGAGACAAAGTCAACCAAAAACAATGAAATCAGCCAAAGTCACGAAGCAACAAATCCATGGATAAGTACCAAAACCAAAGCAATGAAGGGGGAGTGAGACACGCTGCTTCCGCGCCCTCCCCAGCTCCATGCCTTGTTGCTGCCATGCTTAGTGTCTGTGCTGTTGTTGCGCCGAGTTTTGTGCTACCACCCACGCTCCATTGCTCATGCCGTGCCTTGTTGCTTCCATGCATTATTTGATCGAGCTAACACCCTTTTTCTCTCCCGCTCAAGGTAGGACAATTATTTAAGCCATTACTTCGACAAAGTTGACATAAAGTCCACTGGAGACATTATTTTACAACAAGACTCGTGGCCAAAACTCCACCAATTCTTACGAGATATCAAAATCGTGGGGGGATAAAACATGGGGTCTGGTCTGGAGGTTTACATCAACATGGGCGTGGAAAACACCCCATGACGAGGAAGTTACAGAGTAAGTGGTAAGTTGGGGCGGTTGAATAGATAATGAAGTAATAATCTGGAAGATTCCATAAACTTTCCAGGACGAGGTGGACGGTTATTCCCACAATCTCCACTTCTCCATCTCCCTACAACTACCACTACTTTACAAGGATAGTGGGTGGTCTCAAATGTTATAAATAGGCTGCTTAGTCAATTCCAAAAACAATACAACAACAAGAAAATAAGCTTCAAAAGGAGAAGAGATAGAAAATCATTGTCAAGCTCCAATTTATTTTTTTACCATAATGTATAATTCTACACACAATTCCTTCAACTTTATTTGCTTCCCTCCCCTAAGATCAACCCATCTTCTCTCTTTGTAACCTAAGCAGAAAAAATACAAACATCTTACTTGTTTAGATTTATTCTGTACGATTTTGATCCTTGAACCTACAAAAAGTACTTCAACAGTATATTGTTTTACCTAGGAGTAATTTTTAGGTACAAAAAATTGGCGACCACAGTCAGAGATCAACCTCTCGGTAGCAAAATTTAATTCTTCAAAGATGGTTGGCCTTAGGTTAAATTCAACTACAACCAA
Organism: Papaver californicum; assembly: GCA_023531435.1. Classification (NCBI taxonomy): domain Eukaryota; kingdom Viridiplantae; phylum Streptophyta; class Magnoliopsida; order Ranunculales; family Papaveraceae; genus Papaver; species Papaver californicum. The sequence continues at coordinate 1,034,804 of JAJJMC010015296.1, forward strand.
TTCCAATATTTCCCCTGTCAATATCAATGGTGATGCTCACAAATCCTATCCAATAATCAATGGCACCACCAACTCACACCTTGCTAACGGCATCACCGAAGTAGCCGAAACCCTAGTCACTCTGGATGAACTAATGCGAAGACAAGAATCTCAGGTGAGAATCTTAGCAAGACTTGAAGATACGGTAAGAGATATATTCTTATGTCTTGTAAAATTAATAGAAGAAGTAGGGTGTCACAACTTTTGAACGAGGCCCAGGTTCCACAGAACCAGGAATCGATTTCTCGACTGGTGATTCTCCACCACACAATATTGGGAGTTTCACTACTACAGAAAAACCCGTGGACCAAGAAGCCACGTTTCTGATTGAAAACTTGTGCGAGCTTCTCCATTTTTCCAAGGATCAACGTGTCGACACCTTGCTGCTCTCAACCGCATAGTCGGGAAACACATTTGACGACATCCTCGATGGAAATAGAGACAACCACATCAAACGACCCAACTATAAATAACGTCACATTCACCGAGGAAGATATGATGGTCAAAGAAGGACACAACCGAGCCATGTACGTTACCGTTCACGTCAAGGAGACCGAGTTTAAAGAGGGCGTTTATCGACACATGAGTAGCTGCTAATGTCATTACGCTCAAGACTCTCAAGTTCACACAAGTTCCTCATAATCAGATAATACAACATCCCATAATAATGAAAGATTTTGAAGGTAACCACACTAATTCCTATGGCCATATTTATTTAAATTTACAAGTCGGTCCCATCATATCCAATGTGAAATTTCACGTCATCACGAAAGAACCCGAGTACCATATGATACTGGGACGCCCATAGATGCACGACAACAAGGTTGTTCCTTCCACCTACCACCAATGTGTGAAAGCTGTGTTGAACGAGAAGATCATACGCATGACGGCATCACCATCACCCTATACTCCAATATATGATGTTGAGTTCTTCAAACCATAGGAGGATGTCGTTGAGCAATCCAAAAATGTCTACAACAGACCATTACCTCACTGGGAATCGATAGCAGATGAGCCATCAACCTTTTAAAAGAAGGAACACTAAGAACGACTTCCAGACCCTCAGGATACTACTAGGGCACCTACAACACTGCAAATCCTTAACCTGTTAAAAAAGGTCATAATTTTATGACTAGTTACGACCACGAATGAAGAGTGGTCTGCCTTCGCAATCGATGTTAGCAATTAATAGGGGAGACATTCGAAGAATCTCCCCGCCCAGAGATATGAAGCCATAATGAGGAACAATATCCAAAAGAAGTCTAAGATGCATCGCGACAATTACAAGATGGTACAAAATCCACAGCTGATGCATTGGAAACTATCAATCTAGGAACAAAAGAGAATCCGTGACCAGTTTCAATCAACTCAGCCTTATCACCAGAAGAAAAAGCGGGGCTCGTCAATCTACTCAAAGAAAACTAAGATGTATTTTTGCCTGGACTTACGAAGAAATTCCAGGGTTAGACTACAAATTGGTCATCATCACTTGTATATCGCTCCTGACGCCAAACCAGTCAAACAACAACCCAAACAGTTCAGGCACGAAGTTGAGGATAAAATCAAGAATGAAATTCAGAAATTATTATCAGCAGGCTTCATCATGAACAAGTCAAGAAGAATAATGGAAAAATAAGATATTGTATGGACTTCGAGAACCTGAACAAGTCTTGTCCCAAGGATGACTTTCCTCTCCCGGAAGGCATGACATGTTTTTATTCATGGATGACTACAATGGCTACAATCAAATAAACATGAACGAAAAGGATGCTGAGAAAACCGCATTTCGAACTCCTATTGGGAATTTATACTACACAAGAATGCCCTTCGGATTGAAGAATGCCGGTGCTACCTATCAAAGAGCCATGGAAATAATTTTCCATGACATGATGCACAAGCAAGTGGAAGTCTATGTCGACGATGTGGTGGTAAAATCTAAAACCAGATCATCCCATGTAGATGTTTTACGCTAGGTTTTTGAGAGGTATCGCGAATATCATTTGAAGATGAACCCTCTGAAATGCGCTTTTGGTATATCCTCTGGGAAATTCCTGGGATTTCAAGTAAAAGTAGAAAGAATCAAGGTGTACCCGACCAAGACACAGGCTATCGCCACCATGCCACCGCCACTCACTGTCAGGGAACTCAAGAGTTTCATGGGAAAGGTATTGTATATTCGACACTTTATTCCTTGATTTGCTCAATTTGTCGCTTCAATTACACCCCTGCTGAAGAAAGAGGCGAGCTTTATCTGGTCGTCTACATAACAAAGGGCATTTCGTCAAATTCAACAGTTACTGCTATCGCTATCTATAATGAAGGCTCCAGCTCCGGGGAAGCCATTACTCCTGTACACAGCCTTCAAGGAGGTCGCCATAAGAGTCTTATTGGCTCAAGAAAACGACATGGGGACTGAATATCCCATCTATTATCTCAGCCGCACACCAAGAGACGCAAAGCTGAGATATCCTAAATTTGAAAGAGCATTTTATCCTTGGTACACGGCGCTCAAAAGTTTCAACATTATCTACTGTAAATAGAGTAGTGTTGATGGCTAAAGACGACCCAATGAAATTTTTACTATCAAAACCCGCTCTCATAGGACGAGTGGCAAAATGGTTGCTACAAATGTCAGAATTTGACATATCATGTGTATCACCGAAAGAGATAAAGGGACAAGCATTCGCAGATCTACTTGCAACTTTTCTAGTAGAAGATGATACAACAACTCATAAAGACGTACCTGGAGAATTCCCAGACATCTCACTCACCGAAGAAGCCATGGTTGTTATATTTCGACAACTCTACTACCCCAAGCAACAATACTGGATGAGCCGGCGTTTTACTAGTTTCACCAACAAACAAAGTATTTTCACATTCATTCAAGCTAGATTATAAAGGTACTAACAAATCTGCCGAGTATGAAGCCTTCCTGCTGGGACTATCACTAACACAACAAGCTGGAGTGACACGTCTTGAAATAAGAGGAGATTCGAAACTACTGGTAAATCAGATGAATGGTGTATATACTCTCAAGGAAGAAACAATGTCCCCATACAGGACTGAGGCAGAAAAAATCTTAACTCACTTTGTTGAGGCGACAATCATACATACGGGACGCACCAATAACAGACATGTTGATTGTCTGGCGACTCTAGCCTGAAAACTCCAATTCGAATAATCAGAAGCAACCCTTACTGTTCAGAGATGAACCATGCCCTCAACTTGGAAGAGCAAGAATGATAATGAACAACTCAACGACTGGAGGACACATATCATTCAAGAGATCAACAACTCGCATAGTCAAAGGAAGGTCAGTGTAACACCCGTAATTTTTGCATGACATTTAATCAAGGACGCATCATGACATAGGATGAAGCTTCATTATATACTTATAAAGATTAATTAGGAATGCATCGGGGTGTGGATGCATTGGCCTTGAATCATAGTGCTAAGGCACTATTATGCCGTGATGCATGCGTCAGGGTGCATCAATGACCCTATGTTGCGTACCCGAGAGCGCATCATAGTGCGAAGGCACTATTATACCGTGATGCATTGCTGAGAGTGCATCACTGACCCTATGTTGCGTACCCGAGAGTGCATCATAGTGCTAAGGCACTATTATGTCGTGATGCATGCATGAGAGTGCATCACTGACCCTATGTTACGTACCTGAGAGTGCATTATAATGTTAAAGCACTATTATGCCGTGATGTATGCGTGAGAGTCCATCAATGACCCTATGTTGCGTACCCGAGAGTGCATCATAGTGCTAAGGCACTATTATGCCGTGATGCCTGCGTAAAAGTGCATCACAAAACCTATGTTGCGTACCCGAGAGTGCATCATAGTGCTAAGGAACTATTATGCCGTGATGCATACGTGGGAGTGCATCACTGAACCTATGCTGCATACCCGAGAGCGCATCATAGTGCTAGTGCACTATTATGTCGTGATACATGATTGAGAATGCATCACTGAATCTATGTTTTATACCTGAGAATGCATTATAGTGCTAATGCACTATTATGCCGTGATGCATGATTAAGAATACGTCACTAACCCAATGTTGCATACCTGAGAATGCATTATAGTGCTAATGCACTATTATACCGTGATGCATGATTGTGAATGCATCACTAACCTTATGTTGCATACCCGAAAGCGCATCATAGTGCTAAGACACTATTATGCCGTGATACATAACCGAGAATGCATCACTAGAAAGTGCAGTAGATGAATGTCATTTATCCTTCTTATATCCACTTATATGAATGGGAATAAAATATATATATGGAGGAGGTGTTGGTTAGAAGCTGATGCTTACTCGAGGAAGCATCATTGACCCTATGGAGTGTACCTGAGGATGCCTACCCAAGGAAGCATCTAGTTGCTATGAATCTTAACCGAGGAAGCTTCACTGATCCGTAATGCGTACCCGAGTACAACTGCAGTCGATGAATGTCACTTACCTTATTTTTCCAAACATATGGAAATGCGAATAAAACATATATAGGGAGGAGTCGTTGGTTGGTATCGATGTTGCGTACTCGGGTGTGCTTACTCAAGGAAGCATCCCAATTGCTGTGTTGCTTACCCGAGGAGCTTGAATGATGCGAAAAAATCATTCAATCATGTTGCGTACTCGAGGATGTATTACGCATGCTAAATAACGATAGTTATGCATAACTGGTGCATACTTTGCTAAAGTCCCTTAGCCTATGCGGACTAGACTTAGCTTGGCTTTTGGCCTTGCAACAAAGTTGGAATCAATGTCGGCTTTGCCTTAATAAGCTTATTTTGCTTGTTCTTTTCGAATTGACCATTTGGATGAACTACGTTTATGCTTGATCCCTTCAAGGTACATGTTGGGTACATAGGCAGCCGCAATGCAATGCATTAAGGTGCAGCATCTTGTCGCTCATATAATTTAATTTAGAGGTGATTGCGATATTATGGTAACTCATATCATCTGGCTCGGCAATGTCAAATCAAGAGATGATTGTTGCCACACTTGACGAGGTAGTTGCGATTCCATTCGATGGATTTTTCATACTTCCTATCAACCTTTACGGCATGGAATGCCATGTACCTGGATCTCGTACCCTTGTCAAGAGCAAGATCAGTGCAGGCTCCAGCGCATGGTCGAAGCAGAGTTGATGAAACGAAAAATTAAGCCTGAAATAGCCTAGGTGCTAGTCCAAGGCATGATTTAGGCATGGAAAATGCTCGTAAGAAAGTGATGCAAGCCAAAGGCATTCATTATTGTCTTTAATGGTCTTCTACCTTTTGTAGAACAAGGGTGAGTTTGAACGGTGCGGAAACTACGTTTCGAGTATCATGCTTGCAAAGCATGCTTGGGATGGAAAATCAACCTGCATTTTCCCAGCGAGAAGCTAGGCTTTAAGGTCCGGTTATTATCTTTCAAGCCGCGCATCGGGGAGTTCTGGCCTTCGTGATGCATATCGCCGGGAGCAAAATTCTCCGGTCTATGACAGATGGTTTCAGAGCAAGTTCTGAGAAAACACTAGGGACTGTGAGTTTTGGACTTGTCAGTGAGCGTTTGTAATGCGCCTACAAAAATTCTCCTGCAAAGGGAAAAGGAAAAAAGTTAGAAAAGTAGGCCAACAGTTGCGTAAAAGAAGAGTTCGTGACTGCTATGTCAGTTACTTTGTAAATAAAAGTTGGACAATCAGGTCAAGCGCTTGTGCTAAGAAAAATTGTAACTAATACGATAGTTACTTCTCTGGCATTTGGACGCGCTCAAGTGTACTATGAGTTTGCCAGGCCTTATTGGGCTCTTTTACCATACTGTTGGTGACCCGGAAGACCATCGCTGGAACAATGTGTGTTGTCATGCCTGCTAGCTCCCACTTACAAGTGGCCACCCAGAAGACCGTTAGCTGTAATGGTAGGCTTGCATCCGACTGCACTGGAATTTTAGTTTGGTCTTCACAATACTAAGTGAAATAATGCTTGTCATTTTCGATGACCACCTTTCAACCTTCGTGAACTTTGGGACTCTTAAGTGTATGGTATAGGACGTGCACTTAAGATTCTGTGTTGAGTAAATCCTTTTGTATTTTTGAGCATGTGATATGGGACACATGTTTAGGGGTTCAAATTGATTTTCTTGGTAGAGTTGTAAAACCTTTTCTGATCCTCGAGCATATGGTATGGGACGTTGTTTGGAAGGTCTCAATCGGCGTTTACGACCACTACATACCCTATTAGGATTCATGGATATGCAGAACGGAACACATATTCAAAAGGTTCTAATTAGTGTTCATTAACAAACATTGGACCCTTGCAGGATTTCTGTGCATCATGGTATGAGAAAAATGCACAAGAAATCCAAATCAATGAAGCTTGTCCATAATAGTTTTTGAGTTGAATTTCGGGGACGAAACTCTTTGAAGGTGGTAAGAATGTAAAACCCGTAATTTTCGCATGACGTTTACTTTGGGACGCGTCATGAATGGGATGAAGCTTCATCCTAAGCTTATAAAGCTTACTTAGGAATGCATCGGGGTGTGGATGCATTAGCCTTGAATTATAGTGCTATGGCACTATTATGCCATGATGCATGCGTGAGAGTGCATCACTGATCACCCTATGTTGCGTACCCTCGAGAGCGCATCATATTGCTAAGGAACTATTATGCCGTAATACATACGTGAGAGTGCATCACTCATACTATGTTGCATACCCGAGAGTGCATTATAGTGCTAAGGTACTATTATGTCGTGATGTATGCATGAGAGTGCATCACTAACCCTATGTTGCGTACCCGAGAATGCATCATAGTGCTAAGGCACTATTATACCAGGATGCATGCGTGAGAATGCACCACTGACCCTATGTTGCATACCCGAGAGTGCATTATAGTGCTAAGACACTATTTTGCCGTGATGCATACGTGAGAGTGCATCACTGACCCTATGTTGCGTACCCGAGAGCGCATCATAGTGCTAAGACATTATTATGACGTGATGCATGCGTGAGAGTGCATCACTGACCTTATGTTACGTACCCGAGAGTACATCATAGTGCTAAGGAACTATTATACTGTGATGCATGCGTGACAGTGCATCACTGACCCAATATTTCGTACCCAAGAATGCATTATAGTGTTAATGCACCATTATGCCGTGATGCATGATTGAGAATGCGTCACTGACCCAATGTTAAATAGTCGAGAATGCATTATAGTGCTAATGCACTATTATGTCGTGATGCATGATTGAGAATGCATCACTAACCTTATGTTACGTGTCCGAGACTGTGACTGAACAATACCAATTCCGTTAAAAAACCCTGCAGGTGATTTCTTCAGCTGTTCTGCAAGAAGCCAAATTCTTATCGATCCTTAACTATCTTTGAACAAACTCACCTAATAATTTTCTTGTATTTTGTGATGTTAAAGGTTTGGAAATGGTATCAGACTTGTTTGTCTGTTCATCCAGTTAAGACCCAAATCATCAGTTCGGGTATTCTATGGGGACTTGGAGATACTGCTGCTCAGACCATAACTCTCTTTAGAAGCATAAACCAAATTAAACATGTATTTCAATGATCTGGTGTTAAATTTTTGGGATTGTTTATTGTGATTGGTATCTATTTATTTCAATGGGCAAACGGGTACTCTTTTTTTTTCACTTTGCTTTATAACAGGAATATGATAATGAACAATTGGAGGTTAATTAGAAAAGAGCATCTATCACCAGCGGGTTTGGTTTCGGATTTGTTGGTCCAAGTGGCTATTTCTGGTATGTTATTCTTCCCCCAATTTCACATACTTGGAACTGTTATAATTCATCAAACATCTCTATACATATTCCCAAGTACAGTAGATAAAATGAATCGTCGCGTGATGTTTTGACGTAGGTATGAAGGTCTAGATAGACTGATAAGATCACGACTAAGATTCCGACCAACATCAATACGATTTGTTGCCAGTAAAGTGGCACTCGATGGTTTGATTTTCGGACCATTTTATGGAGTCACATTCTTCACGTACATAGGATATTCCATTGGCAAGAGTGTAGCTCAAGTTCAAGAAGATGTTAAGAGGGATCTTATACCTGCATTAGCTGCGGGACTTGCATTTGGACCAATCCTCCAATTTGTAAATTTTCGATTCGTTCCGGTAATTTATCAACTTCTTTATGTAAACATGTTTTGTTTGTTAGACAGTGCATTCATGTCATGGATTGAACAACAACAAAATGCACCTTGGAAAAAATGGTTCTCATCTCTTCTTACTTTTGAAGACCAACAAGAGAAGAAGGAAACCAAGGAATGCTAGCGCGCGCTAATGAATTCGTCGAAATAATGTAATTTGTTGAGAATGAGTTCTTACAAATTTTCAGACTGAAACTTGATTAGCGTATGTATTCTTGAATGGAACTTGGTTTTTGGTGTTATTGAATTTAAATTTAGTGAGTGAACTTGATGTGAATTAAGCAAGAACCAATCAGAATTCAGGTAACTCTGATTCCGTATCAGTTTTGTGATCATCATTTTCTTCTTCCGAATCAGCTGCATTCCAAGATTTGAGAGAATTTGCAGCTTTAAAGAAAGCTTCTTCAATGGATTCATGAGATAATGCACAATCTTTTAGACTAGCATTTTCTAGCCTTGGTGATCTAATTAAGCTTAATAGACTTCCTTCTTCTTTTGTAGCTTCCATGGGGAATCCCTTTTCATAAGTTTTTTAGTGAATTATCAAGAAATTATAGTATTAGAAACGCCAATGTTAGAAATCGTTCTCAATTTGAAGAACAGAGTAAGACACAAATGAAAGCCTGCCAGGTTATCACATTAGAGCATCTCCAACAGTGGATGTTAAAAATTCTATGTGAAGATCTTATTTAGATCATTATTTATGAGGTTTTATATACGTAGCAAAAATAAGAATGTTTTGCTCATAAACCATCTCTAATAATGTGGGGTCTTATTTTTATGATTTGATTTATGGATAAAGAATAAATGTGATTTTCTTTTTCCTATTGGTTTAGAAAAATTTATTTAGAAATAACAATTATAAAAATAGTTTTAAAAATGACATGGAGGTCATTTCGAAGGTCTAGATAAGACTTTCTATAAGACCTTTGTATTTATTTTGGCACACATCCTACTTTATAGGACCTACTGTTAGAGATGAATTTAGTTCAAATGAGGGTCTAAAATCCTATGTGTCATGAGAAAATAAAACTCTCACCTTCTGTTGGAGATGCTCTTACGAATGGACTCTTATAGGAATCCGATAAAATCCCCATTTTAGTCGGTTTTGTTTGGTTTGTTTTTATTTCTCGCGAAAATTAGGCCTCCAATATGCGCGGACCAAGTTAGAAGGTGTTTGTTTGGTTTTTTTCCAGCTCATCTAAACCCAACTTATTATATTTAATCTGGATTTAGCCCAGACTCTTTGGCAGATTCCCACGCGTTATACATTCGTTCGCCACTATATCTTACTAAAAATTATTAGATAGGAGTCACTCTATCTTAAAACTTATCGACTTAGCATCCCCTGTCATATTATGTTATTTGGTCAAATCAAAAGGCTAAAAGATTTTGAAAAAGCTAAGAAAATTTTTGGTATGAAAATTCAACATGACAGAAAGAAAGATAAAATATGTTTATCTCAAAAAATATATTTGAAAAAAATATTATAAAACTTTGTTGTTTGTGAAGGAATTAAACCCGTAAATACTCCTCTAGCTCCTAATTTTAAATTGAATTACAATATGTATACTACCGAAGAAGAGTGTGGGTATATGGTCTAAGTCCCATATACAATGCTTTTAGTAGCTTGATGCATGTATAATGTATGTAATTTTACGTGCGTAAGTATGATCGATCGTTATATGAATAATCCTAGTAAAGGATATTATCAAGCTGTAAAATGGATTTTGAGGTATTTTTATGGTGCAATCGATGTTGACTTGGATTTTATGAAAAAAGATGTGGACAATTAGTTGTGTTGTTTATGTGGATTTTGACTATGCTGGTGATTTTGACAAGAGACTTTCAACTATAGGGTATGTATTTGCCTTGGAGGGAGCACCATTAAGATGGAGATCAATTCAGTTTGTAGTCTACTTTGGTTCTCTCAACTACTGAAGTGGATTATATAACAATGTCAGAGACATTCAAAAAGGTTACATAATAATAGTGTTTTCTAGGTTACTCGGGTGTGGTACATGAGCAACTTCTTGTGCATCGTGACAGCTTAATGTTGGATCTGCAACAATGGAAAAACTAAACAAAAGTAAACTGTTAACGTTAGAGAAATCACTAAACTCTGATGTTGATGCACACACAAGAACAGCGCCACCTGCTCAGCAAATTGTCCTTAACACAATAGTTCTCGAGTACTCCTCAATAATGAGAGATGTTATACCCCAACAAAGAAGATTTGTCCAGGATAGAACTGCCCGTTATGATATGAAGCACAATCCAAATCACCCTCTAGAACTTAACAACAAGATAGATAGGAAAGAAATAAACAAGCAATGCGCAAAACAAAGCAAGAAGAGGGGAAAAGAACTAGGGATAGTAGCCTGTTCTGGAGTAGTTTGAAATGATAAACTCGTTTTTATTTTATAGCCAAAAGATGGAGAGAAATCAATACGTTAATAAATGAGAATAAATTTTATAATTAATTCCAAAATTAAGTGTGAAATTTAATTATAAAACGTAAATAAAACGGTCAAAAGATATTTTCTTTTATGACAAGAGTTATTCTCGCCGAGTCATACGCCCCCATATTTAAAACAAAATTTATTTTGGTTTAATGAAATATATTCTGTTTAAAAAGGTAAGTCTTGGTTGGCCCGCAGCCTTAGCTACGCCGGCACCCGCAAGTATTCCCGCAGCCTTAAGCTCCGCAAGCTCGCAAGCGTGCGTGCTTCGGTGCGAAGCACCGCACATGTGTGAAAAGCAAGTGTGCACCAACTAGCCCATTGCCTTAGTCCTCCCCCAACCAAAAAAACATCTAAATCCTAAGGGCCTTCCCTTAGTTGCAATTTTTATGGTAATAAAGGTAGAACTCATCTCTAAAATCTCCAATGTGGGACTAAAGGTTCTTCATTCACAATAATAAAAAATAAGCTAGTCTTCCTAAATAACATCTAGATCCTAAGATCCATTCCTACTAAAACTAAAATTCATTTTAAATTTTATTTTTCATTTTTCTCTAACACTTAATGACATATATTTAGCTAAGTATCAAACGCATCATACCTGAACAAACATATAAATGTTCGATTTCGCTCTATCAAAAAAGTTCTAGCTAGAAGTTCTGTATTATGTGTGCCAGTGATTTGGTTTGTTCTTTATAATATGTTGACTACTATGGGTTAACACTTCTTATAAAGCGTAACACAAGTGTAACTTTTATCTCTTAGGAATTAAAAGACTATTTATTTATTTATTTGTTTGTTTTATCGGTAAATAGAATGGGTATTAAAGACACCATTCACCTTAATGATCACCAATAAAATTAGTTACTTTATCTTCATTAATATTTTTCCAATTCAAACGTAAGATTTCATTGATAATTAAGAAGAATCGTTAGGGGCGTTTATGATTTTTGTGGTTGAGAATTTGATTTTTGAAACTGATCAGCAGTACGATTTTAGTTCTGAAACCTTTTTGAGAAGCAGCTCTAATTAACCCATTAAGAACTTCAACACTCGATTTACTAATTCGAATAAATTGATCTATATATATAGCTTTTTCTTATTGTGAGCTAACTTTAGTTAAACTCTCCAGTTTGTTGATACAATTTATCCGCTTACATCTAATGGATAGAAATTGAATAAAAAGCTTTAAATCAACAAAGTTTTGAAAATAAAAATACATGTCTTTTACCTTTTTAAGTTTAGCATCATTTCAACAGATTTTAAAAATATTCGGGGATTGATTTGAGATTAAAGAAGGGATGCGAATGGAGTTCAAATTTGTGCTTCTCTCTAAAACCGGGGTGCACATTTCGATTTTTTTTGTTTGTTGAAAATTCTTTTGTTAATGGTGGGTTTTTGATAAAGGAAAAAATTATAATATTATCTCTGCACAACTGCAGAAACATAAAAATGTATATGTTCTGGCCCAAGATCAGAATTATAAATATGAAATATTGTCTTATATTCCACAAGAGAATTGAGAATACATATTCGTTTATAACTACAAATTTTCTGTAGCTTAATTTACATGCACCCGTAAAATTGCAGAGCTATACTCAATTAGATTCTAGTTATTTAATGTGCATCCGTAAAAAATAGTTGTATAAAATATACTGATTATACAATATTGTGAACATTCAGAATAGAGGTGATACCATATCTGAATGGGAACGCTAATTGGGTGCATACCATCTAATTTGCAGAGTCGCATCAAGCATAATTTCAAAATTGTAAACTCCAACGGCTGAATCTCTTGAAGGTTTTCTTTACTGCACAAAAATTAAGCATAAATGCTAGCAATTAAATCTCACAAGTGAGAAACTCTAAATAGGCCATAGTTATGGTCATGACATTAGTAAATGTCAATAATAATATATGGGAAATAGCCCTGGTATCAACAAATACAGGTAGGGCTGCACAACGGGCGGGCGAGTCGGTTTTGGGGTAAAACCAACTACCAACCCGTCTAGAGGCGGGTTTTGATATTCAAAACCGTATACCAACCCGTCCACATGCGGGTCGGGTCGGTTTCAACCCGAGGCGGGTCGGGCGGGTTCGGTTTATTTTGCGGGTTAACCCGTGGCAGATAGAAAAAAACTGGCAGCAAAAAACACTAAAAACAGACACTAAAAACAGAAAAAAAAAAAAAAAACAGGAAAGAAAAGGAAGATACAGATTGAGTTGATGAATCACCCATTAAGCCTCCTAAGAAACAGCAAAAACACAAAACATCGTCAAAATATCTTAACAAATACAATTATACAAGGGATATACACTAGCCACAAAAACAAGGATTAATTTATTTTCTTTGCTTTCTTATCATTTGTATGGAGTTGAACCTATATCGTTATCTTAGAAGTTCATGTGGCAATTATAGAACTTGAAATGGTAAGATTTTTAAATGATTTCTGAAAATTTTAGTTTGGAATAGTCTGTCTTTGGAAATTTGTGCAGGCTTCGTTACACAATGAAAATGAGTGATTTTTGGCTCATTTGAAACTAGAAAGAATAAGCTAACACAATAAAATTGTAAGAAAATACAGTAAGGTATATAGCTATGTTAAAAAGACTCATCAAAAACAGAACAGGAATCCCGTATTCAGAAAATGTAGTTTCGGCAGTTTGAAATCAAAAATTCGTACAAAAATCATTTCTCAATGGAATTCAGAAATTTTGGTCTTGTTTGAAAGCTGAGAGAGTCCTCTTAGACATAAAAATAATAGGGAAGGGTATTGAAGTAAAGGTCAGTGTGAAAACATCTTGACAAAAAAGTACAGCAACACAGGTTCAGAATAAACGGGTTAAACGGGCGGGTTCGGGCGGATGCTACACTAAACCCGTAAACCGACCCGTCGTGACCGGGTTTTAAATTTTCAAAACCGTATACCAACCCGTAGCGGGTCGGTTCGGTTATAAAACCCGCGATTTTTTTGGGTTCTGGCGGGTGCAGTTTTTCGGGTCGGTTCCTGTGCAGCCCTAAATACAGGCTTTAGTAAGCCCTAGCCACACTTCTGGCATGAACACGTCAACAAAGCGACACAGGAGCTAACGGAGTCAACAAAGTTGACAATGCTACGAAGAAGCAAACAAAGCCACGGAGTGCTAGCAGAGGCGCTAATAGCGCTAGAGGCAGAGTAGCAACGCTAGCATCAGTGCTAGATGCATCGTTAGCCTGCTGCAGCGCTAACACAAGTGCTAGCCACAGCGCTAGTGCTAGCGCTACCCGTGAAGCTGCCGCACCATGCCTATTTGCTGTTTCCGCGTCACTTCTTCCGCTCATGCTAGCATTATGCTTCGTTGCTAGCTCCATTACTATGCTAGATTGATAAAAATCTCACTAGCATCATCATTTCAAAACGAGGTTCAAGACTTTGAAGCTATGACTCCACTCACTCTTACGAGACATCAAATCATATTACATAGGGGGATAAAACATGGGGTTTGGTCTGGCGGTTACAAAAGCATGGGTGTAGCAATACCCCATGAAAAGGAAGTCATAGAGAAAGTGGTAAGTTGGAGCGGTTGAAGAGACAAAGTGGACAACGCTTATACTCCATGACAAACTTCTAGAGATAATGAAGTAATGGTCCCTAAGATCAAGTCATCTCTTCTCTTTATAACCAAAGCAGGACAAATACAGACATCCAACTTGTTTGGGTTTGTTTTGTACGATTTTGATCCTCAAACCTAAAAAGTACTTCAACACTATATTGTTTTGCTTGGGAGCAGTTTTTTTAGGTACAAACAATTGGCGACCACAATGGGAGATCAACCTCTCGGTTACAAAAAATCATTCTTTAATTTTCAAGAAATCTTACTCTATGGGAAGTTTAGAAGCATTTTTAGTCCCATGTCTTCCAGCCCCGAAGGGGTCCCTTCTATTACTCCAGAATTCATCTCACCTGATTAAATCTCTTATGAAGCCATGTACGCTCGGCAACCAACTGTTATAATCGATCTGAAGCAAATCCTAAATGATGTCTTAACAAATCAAGTCGACATCATCAAGAGCAAGAAAGAGTTGTTCTAACTTTTAAAAATTCTTACAAATCAGTTGTTTAGAAAACCAACTGATAGAGTCCACCGCTTATGCTGAACGAAAACCAGAAATGAGCTATCAACCTAACTTTGCTGCCTGCAAAGACTCAAGAAAATTTTCTCAAGTCAATAAAGAAGTTTCGGCGAATTTATCTCATTGCAATCAACATCATTACGACGAGAGTATGACGCAATTCTGCAAAGCCTTGTTGGAAAATTGGTATTTACAAACCATCGCTGAACCCAAGGAGGTCGCTCATCAATTAACGACGACAATTCTTACCCAAGTGGAGAGAACGAAGCCTGCTAGAGAAGAAAGTCATAAAAATATTTGTGGGAATAGATGTCTGGTGAACAAGCAATACTCAACCCAACACTCTATATGTATTGTCGCTAATGAAGGGGATAAGAGAAAAGAAACACCTCTATGGCGTCACAAGCTAAACGCGCCACACTGACTCCAGCAACAACACCAACTCAAGGGCTTAGTCAAGGCTCCGTGTCAAACACAAAAAAATTAAGACAAATACGACAACCCAAGATTTCCTCCTTCCCATGGGGAAGGTCCTCGAACTGCTGGGACTATGGGTACGAAATAGAGCTATCAAGTTACCACATGTGCAACATCCACTCACCAAAGAGGACCTGTCAAATCAAAAATATTGTCACTTTCACAAAATCGTCAATCATCCCACTAGTGAATTTAATGGCTTGAGACGGATATTCAGAAAAAAGATCGACTTAGGATAAGCCTAGCTGGGGACTTCTTACTGCTGCTTGCATCAAGGACACCGAGTTCGAGCAAGTACTAATCGTTGCAGGCATCCAAGACTCTAAGAGCTGCGGGAATTTCCAGGCACGAAACCATGCATTCGCCAACCGTAATCAAAGATTCTGAAGACAAGTACAGAAATAAGACAAGTTTCAACGTATCTATGGAGAAACCATCACCAAGGAGCTCACCTGTAGGCGCGAACAAGCCAACATACCCTAAGGATTGCTTATCTCTAGAATATCACCAAACAACGTATCTGGATGCTAAACAATTACATAGAGGAGAGATGATGCCATGCGCCCGTGAATTTCATTTACAAGTAAGTCTTGTTCAGCAACTCTCTTTACAAACAGTTGTCTCACGTCTCATCAAGGTTCGGGGACTTAACCCGAGTATCAACCTCAGGATGCCTTAACGATGTGAATAGAAGCTTATCCTTTCCAAGAAAATTTATCGAATGGATAGGAATTGTCTCTACTAAGAATATCAAACCAATAAACCAATCATCCTTAGAATGTGTCATCAACCTGAGATACCTAAACCAAACCCTTTTCTAAATCAGAGACACTACTGTCTCTCCTAGGAAAACCACATCTGGTCATCAAAATTATGTTAGGTGGATACTACAAACTAGTCAATATTGATAAACCAACCGGGATAGTCGTATGTGGCAAGAGGCTTAAAGATATCAAGGATTAAAGACTTCATCATCCCTGACAAAGCTGTCAAGCCTTAAACATTGTATCACCCCTAGCAATACTTCCTTGCTTTTATGCAACATTCATAATTCCTCCAAAAAGTTTACAGTTTCTTGCATTTATATTTAGAATTTCAATTTATTAAATTGAACAAAGTATTATTTCTCTCTCTAGTAAATCCTTGCAAATCATTCAAAATCTACCTACTCAAAATCCGAAACTAAAATCTCAGAAAAATCGGGTATCTCAGAAACCCATAAAAACCCTCAAAACATACTATTTAGAAAATATCTTTGAAGACTGGTTCAACACCATCAGTACATGATCTTTCCACTTGTACAAAAGCTTTAGTTGCAAACCTCAATTCTCAGGATAGTATTTCAGCATCATCTCTAACCTTGGTAATCGATGCTAAGCCGAAGACGCGCCTACTTCCTTCAACTTCTCCTGAACAAGTCAAATATGACGACAAAGTTATCCGACAACAAGCTTAGTTGTATCAGCTTCCTCTAAGATTCGGCTCCTGTCAAACTCAAATTCAAAGTCAATTCCAGCGTTCAGATACTCAATTGGTGTAGTTTTTATTGCATTGGCATCTTACGCAACGACACCATTTAGAGCACCCACTTTAACAAACTGCATCTGAAAGATCGCAAGAACCACACTTGGGGATTGAAGATTTGCACGAGATCCCCTCTCTGTCAAGAACCCCTCTAGCCTATAAGAGAGGGTCAACTAGAGATTCACAACCTTGACAAAGCCCTTTACTCTCCAAAGACATTTTGCAAAAGTATCTTCACCTCTTTAGCTACGTCGTCAGATATGATAGGCGCCTACAACCCCTGAAAAGGATGAGAAACATCACAAGCCTACTCCAGAAAACATAACTTCAGAAATTAAAGAGAAGCATGATAGGGGACTACTCACTACAACACACACATAACAGTCAAAGATTCAAAAGATGACTCAAGAGACACCTCTGGGAACATAACCTTCAAAGATACCTGTAGCACCACGTCAGCAACATGACACATTTCAACTCATATTCTTTACTCTCAACGTCTTCAGAGGAATTCACCCATGTGAACATTTCAAGTATTCCATCATCGCATCCAAAAAGGGTAAAACAAGTTTATAAACCAAAAGGTAAGGATAAGACACAATTTCATTCATTCAATGCTTGTGAAAACGTCCCAGTTACGACTCAACATACCGGGCACCAACAAGAACTCCAATTTCAATTAAATTTCTTCCTTCGGCCATGGCGCGAAAAGACAACAACAATAATAAGGGATATCAACCTGCGTGGCTTATTTTTCTTGATCAAACCCTAGAGGAATGGACTCATGATGATACTATCAAATCATCCATCGTCGAGCATCTGACCAAAGCAGTTACACCTGGGGACTGAAGACTTCTTCAATTTTATAGATTTAACGCAGTCACCTCCTTCGACTAGAGTATTTAATCAACAATGGTAGTAGCAAAAATACCCCTTGCTCGCATCATCCTAACGAAAGCATGTGTACGTCAGTACCTCCACAACTCGTAAGCTTCCTCCACCAATCTGATCATGTCCATGGCATGAAAACTTCATCTATGTTGTTGTTGCTGATTTCAACTACACGGTCAACTTTAGAAGACACACTGAATTTGGAAATCTCAAGCTACGACAATCTCCAGTGCACAATGAACACTCAAAAAGCCTGACAATTTCAGACTCAAGCTTCTCCTCTCAACATCTGACATGTGGGCTTACAAGCTGCTTTGAAGAATTCATCTTCTCCGGAAATATGGCTATAATGTGTCAACATCACGTACGAGTCAGACGTATTCTGAAACGTGTAAGAAACGCCAAACCATAAGGGCCTCACCATTTGTTATGAAGTTGTCATCCATCAAGCCCATCACAAGAGATCATTTACCATGAAGTACTAACTTCTACTGACGTCCCCATTTACGTTACATCTTGTTGGAGATATCACGATGCCAATATATTCACGACGTCAACACCTCCAGCGATAGCCTCACCCACAGAACAAAGGATATTCTACCAAACGAAGGTTATTCCATGGAAATAGGATTTCACACGGGTCCGGGACATCGTTCACAGAACTAGCGTCTTCAAGAAGCTCATATTCTCACGGTGCCACCACCTACCGACACAAGCTCCTCTATTTGTCGTTGCTCCTATTGTTACACTGGCATCCTGTAAACTCGGAAATTAGCGATAATCAGTGGAAAACTGGACAATGCATCCTTCACATAAAGATACTCAAACTCTAATTGCTAATTTCTGCTACTTACTCACGGGGGAGTCTAATATATCCAAATCCCAAGTATGCGTGAAGGACATGCATGAAGGAAATAGAGCTAAGTAACTACCCTTAAACTAAACTTTTGAAATCCATATTTTATATTTTAGAAAACCCTTGCTATAGGAATTCTCAACTAACCTCTTCAAACAAAATATATAATGGCAATATTAGAGTCTCTCAACTTTGAGCTTTAAATATTCTATATATAATATTGTACCACTCAGTATCCACTTTCGTATAGAATCGGACGGCTCCTAGCATGACCACTAGTGTACAGCAATAATGTCTACAGAATGTCACTGGTGATGGCTTCTATTCCTGTCTTGATGATCTCTGACTATACATAACACTAAACGAGTTATAAGTTATAATAATTCAACAGCTGAATTCCTTATACTCGTTCCATATATCTTTTACATATATATGCTCCCGTAGAAATTTCATGACTTTACCCGAAAAAACCCTCGTTATTTCATGTGCATCCATGCAATAACGTTCTCAAAAAATCACTGGTGACGGCTGCTATTCCTTCCAGATAATCTTTGACTATACATAACACTGAAAGATTTATAAGTTGCAATAATTCCATGGATGAATTCCTTATAATTGTTCTACATATCTTTTGAATATGTATGCACCCGTAGTAATTTTAGGGTTTTACCCGACTAATCCCTTGTTATTTCATGTGCATCCAAGCAAACTATTTGTATTAATCAGAATACACTGATTATACAAAATTATAAACATTCAGAGTAGAGGCTATGCCGTATACGAATAAAGATCGCTAAATTAGATACATACCAACTAATTGTAGAGTCACATCGAACATCATCTCAACTGGAAAACTTCCACGACTGAATCTATTGAATATGTTCTATATACACTGCATAAAAGTTAGGCACTTCACATTACGATTGAACTTGCTTCAAGTCGCAGAAATTCCACGGCTGAATCCTTGAACTTGTTCAATATATATATATATATTTATCAAAGTTCAAAATTTTAATCATCTTAGTGTTTACGGCTAACACTTATCTTCGTGTCTGATAGAAGAATCACTGCCTCCACATTCATCTTAGTGTTCATAGCTAACACTTATCTTCGTGTCTGATGGAAGAATCACTGCCTCCACACTCATCTTAGTGTTCTGACGGCACCAATGCCTCAAAAATCATCTTAGTGTTCACGGCTAACACTTATCTTCGTGTCTGATGGAAAAATCATTGCCTCCAAGCTCATCTTAGTGTTCTGACGGCACCACTGCCTCAAAACTCATCTTAGTGTTCACGGCTAACACTCATCTTCGTATCTGATGGAAGAATCACTGCCTCAACACTTATCTTAGTGTTTATGGCTAACACATATCTTCGTGTCTGATGGTAGAATCATTTCCTCCACACGCATCTTAGTGTTCTGACAGCACCACTGCCTCAACACTTATCTTAGTGTTCACGAATAACGCTCATCTTCATATATGATGGAAGAATCACTGCCTCCACACTCATCTTAGTGTTTTGACGGCACCACGACTCCACACTCATCTTAGTGTTCTGACGGCAGCATCGCCTCAACCCTCTCTTTAACCAACTAATGTACCAAATACCTTCCTGTTATTATTACGGTAGAAAAAGAATGCTTCATATTCCTAAGAGTATAATCGCAGAAAGATCAAAAACTTGCTCAGCCAATTGTTACTCTTTTAGTGATATTAAACAATAAATTCACATATTATTTCGTCTGGCAGACACCGTCTTGTGCTTACCACGAAACATTACTCAATCCGCACTAAGCAGGGGACTTAATGTTGATGATGGGTTTTTAAAAAAGGAGAAAATTGTAATATTATCTCTGCTCCACTGCAGAAACATAAAAATGTATATGTTCTGGCCCGAGATCAGAATTATGAATATGATATATTCTTATATTCCGCAAAAGAATTGAGAATACATATTTGTTTTATAATTACATAATTTTTATTGCCCCTTTTAAATGCACCCGTAAGATTTCAGAGCTATAATCAATTAGATTCTCGTTATTTAATGTACATTTGTAAAAAATACTTGTATAAAACAAAATATATTGATTATAAAAAATTGCGAACATTCAGAATAGAGGTGATACCATATTTTAATGGGAAGGATAACTTGGTGCACACCATCTAATTTGCAGAGTCGAATCAAGCATAATTTCAAGATTACAAACTTCCACGACTGAATCTCTTGAAGGTGTTATGTATGCACTGCACAAAAATTAAGCATAAATGCTAGCAATTAAATATCACAAGTGAGAAACTCTAAATAGGCCATAAGTATGGTGATGGCATTAATAAATGTCAATAATAATATATAGGCAATAGCCCTGGCATCAACAAATAAAGGCTTTAGTAATCCCTAGCCACGCTCTTGGCATGAACGCGTCAAGAAAGCGACACATGAGCTAACAGAGTCAACAAAGTTGACAACGCTACAAAGAAGCAAACAAAGCCATAAAGAGATAGTAGAGGCGCTAATAGCGCTAGCGGAAAAACTAGGGCTAGCCGCAACGTTAGGGCCTGCTGCATCCTTAGCACAAGTGCTAGCCACAGCACTAGCTGTGCTGCTGCCGCAGCACCACGCCAATTTGTTGTTGTCGCGTCACTTCTTCCGCTCATGCTAGCGTTATGCTTCGTTGCTAGCTCCATTACTATGCTAGATTGATAAAAAGCTCACTAGCATCATCATTTCACAACGAGGTTCACGGCTTTGAAGCCAGGACTCTACTCACTCTTATGGGCGTAGCAATACCCCATGACAAGGAAGTCATAGAGTAAGTGGTAAGTTGGAGCGGTTGAAGAGATAATGAAGTAATTGTCCATAAACTTCTAGAGACGAAGTGGACGATTATTCCCACAACTTCCACCTCTCAATCTCCCCACAACTTCCACTACTTTACAAGGAAAGTGTGTGGCACCAAATCATTATAAATAGGCATCTTAGACAATTTTAAAACACAAGACAGAACCGAGAAGAGATAGAAAATTATTCTCACAAGCTTTGTTATTCAACCACCACAACATACAACTCTACATACAATTCCTTCAATTTCCTTTGCTTCCCTCCACTAAGATCAACCCTTCTCCTCTCTTTGTAACCGAAGCAGAACAAATACCGACATCCAACTTGTTTGGATTTGTTTTGTACGATTTTAATCCTCGAACCTAAAAAGTACTTCAAGAGTACATGTTTTGCCTAAGAGCAATTTTTTTAGGTACAAACACCTTCGGAAACTATCTCTTTTTTCTGCTTTACTTTCATTTTACTTCTTTTTATTTGATTTTTTTCTTTGAAAATATCAAAACACCACTAATTTTTTTATTATCTCTTCCATAACTTAAGATCTCCGGCCCCTCGTCCTACAAAAAAAACCATCCATAAAGAGGGCCGAAATATGGACCCCGATTTTAGAGAGGTGCATAAATTTTGACTTCATGTCAATCCAATAAGTAATTCTCTCAATTATAAAAATGAAAGAAAGTAAGAAAAGATAAGTTAATCAATTAACATACATGACAATAAAACTTATTTTTGCTGAAAAGGTTACATGCAGAGTAATCAGTTAACATAATCTTTATTAAGCAACTTGCCAATCTGTATAAATATTTTCCATGCATTTTGCATTTGACCTTCTTTCTCATTTACATCATTAAAAAATTTATTTAATCTCATCCACGCAACCGCAACACCCACACATTTTGCATTTGACCTTCTTTCTCGTCCACAACATCAAAATTTTTACTTAAGATCTCATCCACCGCAACCGCCACACCCACCTCAACCCCCACACCCACCGCAACCCCCGCCACCACCATCACCTCTGCCCCCGCCATCACCCCCACTATCACCCCCACCACCACTAAAAGCATCTACAACTGTAGCACCTGCACCCACCATCACAATCATCCCTCCATCTCTACTACCAGTAGTAGATGTGGGTATACCTCGATCTCTTATAGTAGTAGCAGTACTAGTGGGTAAAATCCCACGCGCTTTGTTTTCTTTCTTCTTGGGGTAGCAAGTACACAAAACAATAACAACTGCTGCTAACACAAGTGCACCAAATATAACTGGAACAATGATAACTGCTGTATTCATTTTATCCTCTCTTTTAATATCTAGTTCTAGTTCGTCGCTTTAGTTGATCTTATTTCTTAACTTTGTGGCTTCTATATATATACTTCCGAATTCAGGAATGTTTCAGATTTCCAACGCGGGAGTTGTCGTAGGCATGGTGTAGTTTACAAGTAAATTGACTTAGTATTTAAGGAGTATTTTATTTTTGATGATAAAAAATGATTTATTGAAAATTAGCACAAATTTCATTCAGTTTTCAAAATTTGTTTGCACTTGCACATGAACTTCTAAATGAACCTTTCTAAGAGGCTTGAAGACTTTGCAATTGCAACTTTGATATATAAGAACATAACAATGTGAAGTTTCTTACAAATTTACTGGACTGACTTTAAGAACATCTCAAATAGAAACGGTATTCTCCAAAAATGGAAGAAATTGATTTGATCAAGTCTTAAAAGTTGATTTTATAATTTTTGTTAGCTCTATTGCTTATTCTTTTTTAAAGATTTCAGGTGTAACACCCATAATTTTTTAATGATGCTTATGTAGGGATGTGTCATGACATGAGACAAAGCTTCATCATAAGCTTATAAAGCTTATTTAGGAATGCATCAAGGGTGTGGATGTATTGGTCTTGAATTATAGTGCTAAGGCATTATTATACGTGATACATACTCGAGAAGCATCACAAGTCAAAAAGGACCCTTAGCCAGGAAAGATACAAATAGCCTTGACGCGTAACCGAGAGCGCATCATAGTATTGAGGCACTATTGTGCCGTGATGCATACCCGAATGCATAAAATAGTAATTTTACTCACCAAGGCCAAAACGGTCATTCAGGGGTAAAATAAATTTTACACATCAGGGGAAAATGGTCACTCAAGGGTAAAATATTAAATTTACATATTATGGGAAAAACATTCTTTTATAGTTAAAGTGAAATGTCATATTCATCAAGTTTTTGGCGAGGGGAAAAAAAATCATTTAAGCCAAAGTACAGCCAATGAATGTCACTTACCTTTCGTTTCCAAATATATGGACATGTGATTAAGACATATATAGGGAAGAGGTGTTGCTTACCTATGCTAACCAGTTAGCGAATATGCTAATCAGATAGCGGATTAGCCTAACAGCTTGCTAACCAGTTAGCGAATATGCTAACCAGATGGTGGATTAGCCTAGTTATGCTAACCAGATGGCGGATTAGCCTAGCTATGCTAATCAGTTAGCGGATATGCTAACCAGATGGCGAATTAGCCTGGCTATGCTAACCAGATAGCGGATATGCTAACCAAACGGCGGATTAGCCTAGCTATGCTAACCAAATGGCGGATATGCTAACCAGATAGTGAATTAGCCTAGATGTGCTAAACAGTTAGCGGATATGCTAACCAGATGGCGGATTAGTCTACCTATGCTAACCAGATGACTGATTAGTCTAATTGTGCTAACCAGTTAGAGGATGTGCTAACTAGATGGAGGATTAGCCTAGCAACTGGATAACCAGTTAGCGGATATGCTAACGAGATGGCAGATTTGTCTACCTATGCTAACCAGTTAGTAGATATGCTAACCAGATGGTTGATTAACCTAGCTATGCTAACCACTTAGCGGATGTGCTAACCATATGGAGGATTAACCTAGCAGCATGTTAACTAGTTAGCAGATATGCTAACCAGTTGGCCCATTTTCCTATCAGCGGCAACCAGAAAGCGGATTTGGCTAACCAGTTGGCGTTTTTGCCTAAAGTGCAGTCGATGGATGTCCATTCATTATCTTTTATTTATTTGTAGAAATACGAATATAACATATATAGGGGGAGGTGTTGGTTGGAAATCAATGATGCTTAGCTATGCTAACCAGAAAAAAAAATAGCCTTAGCTATGCTAACCAGTTGGTGGATTAGCCTAGAGGCACAACCCCAAAAGCGGATTTGGCTAACCAGTTAGCGGATTTTCCTAATGACGCTAACTAGAAAGTGGATATGCCTTAGCTATGATAACCAGAAATCGAAATAGCCTTATCTATGCTAACCAGTTGGGGAATTTTCCTAGCCATGCTAACTATTTGGCGGAATTGCCTTAGCTATGCTAACCAGCTGGTGAATTGCCTAGCAGTTATGCTAACCAGTTGGCGGATTTTCCTAGCTATGCTAACCAGTTGGCGGATTTTTCTAGCCATGCTAACAAGTTGGCGGATTCGCCTATCCGTGCTAACCAGTTGGCGAAGTTGCCTAAAGTGCAGTAGATGAATGTCCCTCACCTCTTTTTTCTAAATGTATGGAAATACGATTAAGACATATATAGGGAGTGAGCTTGGGTCGAATGTGCATTAGCGGTAATTCATATATATATATATATATGCAATGTGGCCTATACGTTGGTGCATACTTGATGCATAAGCGTCATTATACTTGTATCTTAGCCGATAAAGATTGAATTATGCGAAAGCATCATTCAATCGTGTTGCGTACTCGAGAATGCATATTTGCATACTAAATAACAATAGTTATGCACAAGCTGGAGCGTACCTTGGGAAAGTCCCTTGGTCTATATGGACTAGGATTTTCTTGGCCATTGGCCTCGCAAAGAAGTTGGAATCGTTTTTGGCTTTTCCTTAATAGGCTTAAGTTGCTTTCCCCTTTTCGGATGAACAACGATGATGCTTGATCCCTTCAAGGTACGAGTTGGGTAAATAGGCATCCGCAATGCAATGCATTGATGTGCAATAATTTGTCGCTCATATCATCTAATTTAGAGGTGATTGCGACACTACGGTAACTCGTATCATCTGGCTCGGCAATTCCAAGTCAAGAGATGATTGTTTCCACACTTGATGAGGTAGTTGTAATTCAATTTGATGGATTGTCATACTTCCTATCAAGCAATAAGGTATGAACGGAATATGCCTGGTTGATGCACTCTTGACAAGTGCAAAAATCAGTGCAGACTCCAGCGCATGGTCGAAGAAGAGTTGATGAAGCAAAAATTAAGCTTGAAATGGCATAAGTTTTATTCCAAGGCATGAGTTAGGCCTGGAAAATGCTCGTAAGTATGTGATGCTTGTCAAATGCATTCACCATTGGCTTTAATGGCCTTGTAACTTTTCCAGAACAAGGGTGAGTTAGAACGGTATGGAAACTACGAGTATTATGCTTGCAAAGCATGCTTGGAAAGGCAAGTCTACCTGTATTTGCCAGCAAGAAGTTAAGCTTTAAAGTAAAGATACTTTCTTTCAAGCCGCGCATCAGGGAGTTCTTGCCTGCCCAACGCTTAACGCCGGAGGAGGAATTCTCCGGTCCGTGAAAAATGGTATCTGAGCAAGTTCCGAAAAAACACTAGGGACTGAGCATTTTGGACTCGTCAGTGAGTGTTTGTAATGTGACTACAAAAATTTTCCTTCGAATGAAAAAAGGAAAAGTTGGAAGAGTAGGCTGACTGTTGCGCAAATGAAGAGTTTGTGACTATTATGCTGGTTTCTTTGTAAATTTTGTGTTGGAAAATTTGGCCAAGCGCTTGTGATAAGAAAAATTATAACTACTGCGATAATTACTTCGCTGACATTTGGACGCGCTCGAGTGTACTGTGAGTTTGTCGGGCCTTATTGGGCTCTTTTACCATATTATTGGTAACCCGGAAGACCGTCGCTAGAACAAAGGTAGACAACGGAACTGATCATCCCCACTCGTTGCTGGAACGGTGTTTGTTTTCATGCCTGCTAGCTCCCACTTACAAGTGGCAACCCGGAAGACCGTTAGTTGTAACGGTAGGCTTGCATCTGACTGCTCTGGTATTTGAGTTTGGTCCTCAAAGTACTAAGTAAAATATTGTTTGTCATATTCGATGACCCTTTCAACCTTGTGAACTTTGGGTCTCATAAGTGTATGGTATGAGACGTCCACTTAATATCTTTTGTTGAGTAAATCCTTTTGCATTCTTGAGCATGTGGTATGGGACACATGTTTAAGGATCCAAATTGATTTTTCTTGGTAGAGTTGTAAAACTTTTCTGATCATCGAGCATACGGTATGGGACGTATGTTTGGAAGGTCTTAATCGATGTTTACGACAACTACAAACCCTAATAGGATTCTGGGATAGGCGGAATGGAACTCATATTCAGAAGGTTCTAGTTTGTGTTCATTAACAGACGTTGGACCATTGTAGGATTTCTGTGCAACCTGGTATGGGACATATGTGCAGGAAATCCAAATCGATGAAGCTTGTTCACAATTGTTTTTGAGTTGAATTTCGGGGAAAAAAATCTTTGAAAGTAGTAAGAATTTAACACCCAAAATTTTCGCATGACGCTTACCCAGGGACGCGTCATGACATGGGATGAATCTTCATCCTAAGCTTATAAAGCTTACTTAGGAATGGATCAAGGGTGTGGATGCATTGGCCTTGAATTATATTGCTAAGGCACTATTATGCGTGATGCATACTCGAGAATGCATCACAAGTCAAAATGGACCCTTACCCGAGAAAGGAACAAATGGCCTTGATGCGTACCTGAGAGTGCTGAGGCACTATTGTGTCGTGATGCATACCCGAGTATGCATAAAATAGTAATTTTGCATACCAAGGACAAAACGGTCATTCAGGAATAAATTAGATATTTTACACACTAGGGGCAAAATGGTCACTCAGGGGTAAAATAGTAAGTTTACATATTATGGGTAAACGGTCATTTTATAATTAAAGTGAAAAGGCATATTCATCAAGTTTTGAGCGAGGGGCAAAATAGTTATTTATACAAAGTACGGTCAATGAATGTCCCTTACCTTGCTTTTCCAAATATATGGACATGTGATTAAGACATATATCGGGAGGAGGAGTTAGCGGATATGCTAACCAGATGACGGATTTGCCTAGTTATGCTCACCGGTTAGCGGATAGGCTAACCTGATGACGAATTAATTTTGCTATGCTAACCAGTTTGGGGATATGCTAACCAGATGGTGGATTAGCCTAACAGCTGGCTAACCAGTTAGAAGATATGCTAACCAGTTGATGCATTTTCCTATTAGCGGCAACCAGAAAGCGGATTTGGCTAACCAATTGGCGTTTTTTCCTAAAGTGCAGTCGATGGATGTCCCTACCCTTTCTTTTATTTATTTGTAGAAATGCGAATAAAACATATATAAGGAGGAGGTGTTGGTTGGAAATCAATGATGCTTAGCTATGCTACCCAGAAAGTGAAATAGCCTTATCTATGCTAACCAGTTGGCTGATTTGCCTAGAGGCGCCAACCAGAAAGCGGATTAGCCTAGAGGCGCAAACCAGAAAACGGATTTGGCTAACTAGTTAATGAATCTTCCTAGAGGATATAACTAGAAAGTGGATATGCCTTAGCTATGCTAACCAGAAAGCGAAATAGCCTTAGGTATGCTAACCTGTTGGAGAATTTTCCTAGCCATGCTAACCAGTTGGCGGAATTGCCGTAGATATGCTAACTAGTTGACGGATTTGTGCCGCTATGCTAACCAGTTAGCAGATTTTCCTAGCAGCTATGCTAACCAGTTGGCAGATTTTCCTAGCTAAGCAAACCAGTTGGCGGATGTTCCTAGCCATGCTAACCAGTTGGTGGAGTTGCCTAAAGTGCAGTAGATGAATGTCCCTCACCCCTCTTTTTCAAATGTATGGAAATGCGATTAAGACATATATAGGGAGTGAGCTTGGGACGAATGTGCATGAGAAGTAATGCATATATATATATATATATATATATATATATGATGTGGCCTATACGTTGGTGCATACTAGATGCATAAGCGTCGATATGCTTGTATCTTAGACGCTAAAGCTTTAATTATGTTTAAACATCATTCAATCGTGTTGCGTACTCAAAAATACATATTTGCATACTAAATAGCGATAGTTATACACAAGCTGGTGCATACCTTAGGAAAGTCCCTTGGCCTATATGGACTAGGCTTATCTTGGCCTTTGGGCCTGCAAAGAAGTTGGAATCGTTGTTGGCTTTGCCTTAATAGGCTTAAGTTGCTTATCCCTTTTCGGATGAACTACGGTCATGCTTGATCGCTTCAAGGTACGGGTTGGGTACGTAGGCATACGCAATGAAATGCATTGATATCCAGCACCTTGTCGCTCATATCATCTAATTTAGAGGTGATTGTGACATTATGGTAACTCGTATCATCTGGCTCGACAATGCCAAGTCAAGAGATGATTGTTTACATACTTGATGAGGTAGTTGCAATTCCATGAGATGGATTGTTCGTATTTCCTATCAATCCATACGGTATGAACGGAATATGCCTGGTTGCTGCACTCTTGACAAGAGAAAAATTAGTGCACACTACAGCGCATGGTCGAAGTAGAGTTGATGAAGCGAAAATTAGGCTTGAAATGGCCTAGGTTCTATTCCAAGGCATGAGTTAGTGATAGACACATTTTTGTGTCTAAATTATGCTCGATTATCTATTTTGATAGTTCGATTTTGCACTTATTATGGGTTTTTATGTCTTTGTAGGTATTTTTGAGAATAAATATTTGTGGAAAAATCGGCTCAAAAAGTTGTTAATGGCACCCAGAAAAATTACTAAAGGTACCCGACAAAATTGATAAAGGCACCCACAAGATGGATTGGGGGCACCCTTCAATCAAATTTAAATTCCGGAAATTGGCGGGAAAGTTATTTGCACGTGAAAACAAAGCCTGAGTTATGTGAAATCGAGTTTTAAGGGAGTTAGGAAGCTGTTTTATATCTCAAAGTGATTAAGAAGTCAAAATAAATCGAAACACATCAGTTCTGAGTGTTGCATGCCGTAAAAATTGCTGGAAAAGTCGATTCACTTCGGGAAAAGAGAAGTCATTCTCTGTTTCGGATTTATACAGAGTTGTAGTTGGATTTGGATTGTTCTTTGTTTTCTTACAGACCAAGGAAAGCTACTCAGGGTTAGCTAAGCCTAGAAATACCAAATAGATCGAAGAAAAAGGGGGCCAGAAGAAAAGAAAAAATTTGAGGAGAAAAAAAGAATTCTGCTGGTGAAGAAGAAGACGAAGAACATAAGGCTCCAGAAAACAGTCGATGAACCCGTTGCGTTTTCCTTTAAATTTCTGAAGCAGTCAGAGTTCGTACTTTATTTCTGTTCTCTTCTGTCAAACAGATAACATTGTTTGTAACGTTTATAAGCTTATCAAATTTTCTGTGTTACTTTTATTTCTTCATTGTAAACACTTTTTAATCTATGAACAATTATTTTGAGAGTGTTTCCAACATGATGAGCTAATCACCATCACTGGGGCGACGGAGGAAGTCATTTTTCCAATAATAAAGTTGTAATTCTTATTTCATTTATTTTCTGCACTTCTTTTATAATTATTTTATTTGAATTAAATTTGAAAAAATGGTTTTTATCAATTAGTTGTGTTTTTGATTGATGGGTCATACTGAGTTTAGAGCTTTTGATGTCTCATGCTTTTGATTTACAACTATTATTTTGAAAATCTAACTTTGGCAATATTTTGAATATATATGAGTTGCAAGATTTTTATCACTTGAAAAATTGACTAACGGTGGAATCCTTAGTATTAGTCCTTCCCCAAATTTGAAATCAACTTTACTTTAATATGTTTTATTTTTAGTTATTAAAAATTAGGTTTAAAAATCGAATCTTTACAAGTATGAATATCGAACCTTTTACCACTATTTAAAAACTACATCAATTTTTGGCGCCGTCGACGCGGACTTGTCTTTAGGTTTAGAGGTTTAAATTTATTTTTAGGTTTTTAGGTTTTTAGGTTTTATTTTTATTTTTACTTTGTTCTATTTTACATTTCTTTGGGTATTTCTCTTTTTGCTACTTGTTTTGGATTTTGGATTGAAAGGAAATTGAGCCAAAGAATTTGGTGATTAAAGACTTGGAGTTAAAGTTAAAGCTAAAAGTACGGAAAAGAAGACAAAGAATTTTATTTTTAATTAGATTTTTTTTTTAGAAATTTTTTTAGAAAATTGTATTAGGAATTTTTATTATTTCTGTAATTTTTCTTTTTGGACTTTATTTTGGATCTTTGGACATTATTATTATTTTTAAACCCTACGGAAGGGTAATTTAAATACAAAACCGCAACAAGGAAGGACGACAATTACGATATTGTCTCGGCCCCTCGGGTTCGTACACTGACACAGGAGTCGGTGGCCCGAGTCGACTACAACCGATTCATCCCCCGTATGGTACCGGAGGTAAGACTCGATCAACCCACGAATCCCCTGCAAGTGGGTTTATTGTATTTCTTCGTATGCATATATGTTGAGGAACTGAATACGGAATTATTATTCTAGTAAAGTGCAAGAACTGGCCATACAAGATAAGGACTCGGATTTCATCATTGTTTCCTTCTTGCCCGCTTTAGGAACACGTTACCAAACGCGAACCTAAGCTTAAAATTTTGACTAGAAAGAGAATGATAGGGTAACGAGCTTATAGGAAACTCGTTCATAAGGACTATATTGGTTACTTTATTAGGCTAACTCAAAGTTCAGGAAGATTATTTTAAGTTGATCGGAGTCACCTTATAACCCAAGGAAAAGTTTCCAAAGAGACAGGGTTATCAAAGCTCCTTAGATCTTATCATGTTTCTGTTCGACTTAATCTAATTCGGATCGTTCTAAGAGGTTTGCTAAAACTGTAACTAGTTGCCTTTCGAAGGAATGGAAGCTGATCTAGAAACAATCTAAGTGGAGTCATCATGCTTTTTGTTTGCTAGATTCAATAGGTTTGATTTGGTTGAGTCAGCCTTGCTTGTGTATGTTTAGAACCCCCTTCCTTTTAGGATTTATTTTCTTAGAATTTTTGTAAATATATTAGGTAGTTTTTGTCAGAAATTGTCGAACTGGTATTAGGAGGACCAATACAATGAATATCCGACTGAATTTCAAAATAGACATTATCTGTACTATCAACATGGTGTGGGTAGTAGTCGGGACCACCATCAACCTCTTGGAGGTTATTGCTCATACCAAGGTGATCCCAATTACTATTCATATACACACCCGCCATATGAACATGAAAATGAGCAAAATTCTAGTTATTTATCTTGGAGGGATGCCCTAAAGAAGATGAAATCTAGTACTCCTTATGATAACCCAAATCATTCTCTAAAGAATCACATGAGCAAAATTTTAGTTTTTTATCTTGGAGGGATGCCCTAAAGAAGTTGCAATCTAGTACTCCCTATGATAACCCAAATCCTTCTCTATAAGAATCACATGAGCAAAATTCTAGTTCTTTATCTTGGAGGGATGCCCTAAAGCAGATGTAATCTAGTACTCCCTATGATAACCCAAATCCTTCTCTATAAGAATCACATGAGCAAAATTCTAGTTCTTTATCTCGGAGGGATGCCCTAAAGCAGATGCAATATAGTACTCCCTATGATAACCCAAATCCCTCTCCAAAAGAATCACACGAGTAGTTGCGATCTTGTACTCCTTATGACCCAATAGTTTCTCTAGAAATTTCATCAAGGAGTTCACTGAGGATACAAAAAGAATCACAAAGGATTTGACTGAAGATACAAATAGGTTTGTATTAAGTGTGAATGAAATTTCTGCAAAGAATAATATTGCTCAAAATGATCTTAATTGCCAATATAGTGCTACCCTTGATAATTATCAACCTATTCAAGAGGACGAGAATAGAATTGGTAACACTATTTATTTAGCCGAGGTTCAAACATATTCATATTATTATGATGATGAGGATAGTATTGGTGAAGAACTTGAAATATACAGGCAGAGTGATCATGAAATTTTCACTCCAATTGTGCTTCATGATGATAGTGTTATTTCTGGTTCAAATCTAAATAATTTTAATGATTATTCACCTATTCAAAAGGAAGAGGATTTGACTAGAGATACCACTGTCTTAGACGATGTAGAATTTTCTTGTTTTGAAGCAGATAATAGTTTAGAGGAACAGCTTTATCCTGAGAATACTTTTTTAGAGTACAGCGATTTAGAAACAATAGTCTTAGGTAACAAAGATAGACTCATAGAGATTTTAAATATGAGTGAGGATGCACCACCTGATTATAACCTAGAAGAAGCAATTGAACATTTTCGGGAATCTTGCGATCTAGAAATTAGGAAAATTATGACTAGTCTATCTAAAGACACTGAAAACTCTAAGTTTAGGAGTGACTATCATTCTCCATGTGCTTTACCTTTAACTGTTAAAAAGGTCCCTCACTTGGGACTTGACATTTGCACCTCTACCATTTTACAAGATCATATTCAAACTATATTCCTTGAGGCTGTTGTTGTCCATAAAGAAGTTCATTTGTTAGAAACCCATCCTATGGTCGATGTGGTTTACCTAGGAAATAATACCAGCATTGACTTTATTTTCAAACCAAAACATTTTCTTCCGTATGTGGGAACGTATGAATTTCAAATGTGTCAGTTATTAAGTTTCTAGACTAAGCCTAATTACTTTAGGAAATTAGAATCGACATATTTGTTTAAGAATGACCACCTTCATAGTAGTCAACTGTGTGAGTCCAATCTGATTGACTTTGAGGATCCACAATTATTCAGGTTATTATTATGTGCTTCTAAGTTCTTAGTTGAGTTTTTCCGGATTCTAAAACCTGATCCTGTTGATCCTGCCTACGAGGAAATCCATCCCATGAAAATATTTTATTTAGACCCTTTTATAGAGCCTGAACCTGAACCTGAACCTGAACCACAGCTAGAAGTAGTTGTCTTAAACATAAAACTAGATAAGGGTGTGCTCGGTTTGTTCATTTTCTTGTCCTGCTGCAGTTTCCTTCTATTTTGGATAACACTATTTGATTCATATGAGCCACAGTTGTTCCGACTATTGTTATATGATTTTATGAGGTGACTAATTCTTTCTTAGTCTGGCTGAAGACTTTAAACTTAACACTTCTTGGGAGCTAACCTATGCTCATGTGACACGGTATTATCTTTCTTTAACTCCTTTCCTTCGATTGGTAACAATTTCTTCTTGTTCATGCTTTTAATCATTCATCTTTAAAAGCATTAAGGACAATCTTAGGTTTGAGTTTGTGGGTAAGGGAGAAACTTTTAGTGAAATATGAAACTCTGAAGTCTAGAAACTTGTGAACAATTCAGGATGATACTAACCATTCTAGGTAGATGAAAACTGAGGTCTTTTTCTATAGGAATTGGTGTGCCAGTTAAATGGTCTATTCATAAAAGGATAGAGTTCAGGTGTTAGAAATAAAATGATAGTTTTCACCATATCTCGGAGTCTATCTCGACCATATCACCTTATGTTTTTTTTTTGTAATTTTTGTGTTTCTCTAATTGATTTGGTTGGGCACCAATATCGAATTGTTATCACTGCCAGGATGAAATAGAGTGTTTGAGATCAAGCCCCATTATTAAACTCTTATTTTATTGAAAAAAAGATAAAATAAAAATAAAAAATTTAATTGAGTATTGACACTTTGATAGCAATATGTGTGTGTTTTCCCTGTCTCCGTCGCCTAAGCAAGCGTGGAACGCAGGATCCATGGGAACTATCATGTAAGATGCTGATAAGGACCATGTGCTTGGATTCAATTTGATCCAATCATGTTGTCAATATATTTATAATTGTTTTATTTTCAATAAATCGATCGTCGGGACCCTTATATATACTAGTTGAATCGATATTAGTATTATGATTAAGACAATTGGAAGCGTATATCAATCCATTAGTATTCATCCTTGTAATGAACTTCAGATAGATATGGGAAACACCGTTCACCTTAGTCAACACGCGCAAACTTCATTTTTTCTACATTCATCTTCTAAATCTTTTCATGTGATTAAACTTTGATAGATTCTGAGTATCGTGGTTGAACAACTATGTAAGTAGAGATTTGTTTTCTTATATATGAATTTTAGTATGTTTGAGTAAAAACTCGTGTACATCAATTGGACTCATATAGGGTAATGATTCCAATAGCCGAAGAATTTAGTATGCCAACTAAATAGCTTGTTTAGTGTCTATCCTCAATCGTTCACGAGTAACTACAACTTGGAGTAAAGGTTTTGTGGGTATACATCTTGTAAACCCTCACGAGACAAAACTCGTCCACTAGGGACACCTAGGGGTTTAAAGGCTTATTACATATGCTAAATGTAGTTGCGATTCTTGTGAAAGTGAGTTAGGATTTTATTTTATTAGATTTGCTCGAGGACTAGAAAATAGTAAGTTTGAGGGTATTTGATAAACACATTTTTTTGTCTAAATTGTGCTCGATTATCTATTTTGATAGTGTTCGATTTTACACTTATTATGGGTTTTTATGTCTTTGTAGATATTTTTGAGAAATAACTATTTGTGGAAAAATCGACTCAATAAGTTGTTAATGGCACCCATAAAAATTACTAAAGGCACACGGCAAAATTGATAAAGGTACCCACAAGATGGATTGGGGGTACCCTTCAGTCAAATTTAAATTCCGGAAATTGGCGGGAAAGTTATTTACACGTGAAAACAAAGCCTGAGTTATGTGAAATCGAGGTAACGGAGTTAGGAAGTTGTTTTATATCTAAAAGTGATTAAGAAGTCAAAATAAATCGAAACACGTTACTTCTGAGTGTTGCATGCCGTAAAAATTGTTGGAAAAGTCGATTCACTCCGGGAAAAGAGAAGTCATACTCTGTTTCGAATTTAAACAAAGTTGGAGTTGGATTTGGATTGTTCTTGGTGTTCTTATAGACCTAGGAAGGATACTCAGGGTTAGCTAAGCCTATAAATAGCAAATAGATCTAAGAAAAAGGGGGCCCGAAGAAAAGAAAAAATTTGAGGAGAAAAATAGAATTCTACTGGTGAAGAAGAAGACGAAGAACAATAAGGCTCCAGAAAACAGTCGTTGAACCTGCTGCGTGTTCCTTTAAATTTCTGAGCAGTCAGAGTCTGTACTTTATTTATGTTCTCTTCAGCCACACAGATAACACTGTCTGTAACGTTTATACGCGTATCAATTTTTCGGTGTTACTTTTATTTCTTCATTGTAAACACTTTTTGAGCTATGAAAAATTATTTTGAGAGTGTTTCCAACATGATGAGCTAATCACCATCACTGAGGCGACA
The DNA here is from genome assembly GCA_023531435.1 of Papaver californicum. NCBI lineage: Eukaryota > Viridiplantae > Streptophyta > Magnoliopsida > Ranunculales > Papaveraceae > Papaver > Papaver californicum. Next base: position 1,070,571 of record JAJJMC010015296.1, read on the forward strand.
GAGGAAGCCATTTTTCCAATAATAAATTGATAATTCTTATTTTATTTATTTTTTACAATTCTTTTATAATTATTTTTGAATTAAATTTGAAAAAATGGTTTTTCTCAATTAGTTGTGTTTTCGTTTGATGGGTCATGCTGAGTTTAGAGATTTTGATGTCTCATGCTCTTGATTAACAACTATTATTTTGAAAATCTAACTTTGGCAATATTTTGAATAAATTGAATATGAGTTGCAAGATTTTTATCACTTGAAAAATTGGCTAATGGTGGAATCCTTAGTCTCAGTCCTTCCCCAAATTTGAAATCAACTTTACTTTAATCTGTTATTTTTAGTTGTTAAAAATTAGGTTTAAAAATCGAATCTTTACAAGTCTGAGTATCGAACCTTTTACCACTATTTAAAAACTACATCAGTTAGACCTGGACAATGCTCGCAAGTATGTGATACTTGTCAAATACATTCACCGTTGGCTTTAATGGCCTTATCCTTTGCAGAACAAGGGTGAGCTGAAATGGTATGGAAACTACATGAGTATTATGCTTGTAAAACATGCCTGGATAGGCAAGTCTACCTGTATTTGCCAGCGAGAAGTTAAGCTTTAAGGTCCGGTTACTGTCTTTCAAGCCGCGCATCGGGGAGTTCTAGCCTGCCAACACATAGCGCGGAGGAGGAATTTTCCGGTCCGTGACATCAGGTATTGTTCAATATCTGATATGCCCAAATATTGACCAGGGAAAATTTGAAGTATGTCCCAGATTCACTAATTGAGTTAGGGATCTGTCCTATAACGACCAAATTTAATAGATGTCCTGACAGTTAAAAAAACTCGTTAAATAGTCAATATCGTTTCTTGACTAGTCAAACTCTTATAAATGATATATCACCGATTGTTAAAATTACAACAACATCTGAGTCAAAATTTGTGCACCCCTAATAAACCGAGGTGCACATTACGACTTCCCTTATTTGTTGATAAAGCCTCACAAAACCGCTTCCTCCTTTTTAGTTTATTTGATTTTTTTCAGAAATTAGGAAACATTTTTTTATAATCGGTAAGTGTTGATGGTAGATTTTTGACAAAGGATAAAACTGTCAATTTGGATAATTTTTCGGCCCAGGGGTAAAATAGTCATTTTACATATCAAGGGGTCAAATGGTCATTTTACAATTAGAGGTGAAAAGCCATATTCATCAAGATTTGGACTAGGGGTAAACTAGTCATTTTACCAAAAAGTCGAGCGAAAAGGGCTCAATGGTCATTCTGAGATCTTAGATTATTCTCAAATAAATGTTCTACTAAATACATCATACCATCTAATTGCAGAATCGCATCAAATACTATCTCAAGTTGCAAACTTCCATAGCTGAATCGCTTGAATATGTTTTGTATGCACTGCACAAAAGTTAAGCATAAATGCTAACAATTAAAACTCATAAAACTGAGAAACCATAAGCCAAAGTTATGGCCACGACATTAGCAAAATATCAATAATAATAGCATACAGGCAATAGACCTGGCAACAATAAATGCAAGCTTTAGTAAGCCCTAGCCACGCTTCTAGCACAAATGTGTCAAAATAACAAAGGAGACAAAAGCAATAAAGTCAACCAAGGCCACAAAGCTAGAGCTTCCAAAGTCGCGAAGCTAAATCTACGGAGAAATGCTAGTCACAGCACTAGATGAGGTGGGCCACAGCAGCGCTGGCCGCAGCACACACGCTGCCAACAGCACTAGCGTTGTTGATGCACGCTCTGCTTGCCGCGCCCAATGTAGTTAATATCGGTCGTATCGGTCGATAATATCTGAATTTATCGTGTATCAGTCTTTAACCTAGACTAGACGCACTGTAAAATATCAACGATAAATCAATATTCCGATTATATCGTCTGTACCGATCGTATCAAACTGATATATCGGCCACCGTATCAGCCGATAATATCGGTAAGGATACAAATGTATTTATTAACAATGTTTTTTTTTGTTTATTTGTTTTAATTTTTCTTCCCATTCAAATTATATGTTTGAGGATATTAGGTTATCAAATAAAACGAGTTTAATTGAGTTTTTACATTATAAATGTCTCTCATTAAAACTTTGAGTAACATAATGCATATCTACCTATAAATTATAAAATTAAGAAGTTAATTGTGTATCGTCGATAAAATCCGATATAATCATTTGTCTAGGTATATTGTACCTCGCTGATACGATACCAATACACGATATCATTTGGTCGCGCCCTCAAGCTCCTTTGCTGGGTCCCAAGCTCCCCTGCGCACCCGAGCGCCAATGTTGTGCCCCGAGGCGCTAATGCTGGGTCCCAAGCTCTATTGCGCACCCGAGCGCCAATGGTGTGCCCCCAAGCTCCAATGTGCACCCGAGCATCAATGTTGCACCCCCAAGCGCCAATGATGGGTCCCCAGCTCTGCTGTGCACCCGAGCGCCAATATTGCGCCCCAAGCGCCAAGGATGGGCCCCAAGCTCCGCTGCGCACCTGAGCGCCAATATTACGCCCCCAAGCACCAATGACGGGTCCCAAGCTCCGTTGTGCATCCAAGCGCCAATGATGTGCCCCCAAGCGCCAATGAGAGGCCCCAAGCTCCTTCGCCCACGCGCCATCGCTGTTGCCACGGCCACTGCTGGTTCCCACGCTCAATTGCTACCGCACCACGATCTTTTGTTGTCACGTCATTCTTCTACTTATGCTAGCACCAATCTCCCTAGCTACCACTATTACTTAAGCCATTACTACGATAAAATTGGCACAAAATCCACTAGAAGCATTATTTTACAGCAAGGCTCATGGCTTCGAAGCCATGACCCCACTAACTATTACGAGACATCAAATCATATTTCAATGGGGGGATAAAACATGGGGTTTTATTCTGGAGGTTTACAACAACATAGGTATAGGACTACCCTATGAAAAGAAAATTACAAATTCAGTGGTAAGTTGGAGCGGCTGAAGAGATACTGGAGTCATGGTCTAGAAGTTTCCAGAAACTTCCAGAGACAAAGTGGACGGTTATTCCCACAACCTCCACTTCTCCATCTCCCCACAACTACCACTATTTTACAAGAAAAATGTGTGGTACCAACCATTATAAATAGGTTGCTTAGCCAATTTCAAAACCGAACAATAAGAAATAAGCCACACACGGAGAAGAGATAGAAAATCATTCTCAAGATCTACTATTTTTCCACCATAACACACAATTCTACACAAACAGTTCCTTCAACTTCCTTTGATTCCCTCCTCTAAGATCAACCCATTTCCTCTCTTTGTAACCGAAGCAGAACAAATATAAACATCCTACTTATTTGGATTTTTTTTTGTATGATTTTGATCCTCGAACCTAAAAAGTACTTCAACAGTATATTGGTTTTACCTAGGAGAATTTTTTAGGTACAAACAATTGCCGACCACAGTGGGAGATCAACCTCTCGGTTACAAATTCAATTATTCAATTATCTCAAAATGGTGGATCTTATATCTAGTTCAATCATTAAATTCAATTCAGGTTCAACAACCATTCTTAATTTTGGTGTTCCATTTCTCAAAATGTTTTCACCAAAAACACCAACACTACTCTTTCAAGCAGTTCTACCGAAAACATCATGAACAATCTCTATCATAGCAGCGTTCTGTACAATAAAGCCACTCGGAGTGTTTCTTTCAACAACTGCATCAGAAACAGCTTGCTTGTGATTTTGAGATGGAAAATACACATCACCAACATCAAGGCTCATGGTAATCTCCAATCCTTCAACTACACGTTCATCTCTCTGATTTGATTCATTCTCCCCCTAAAAACGAAGACATCCTAGAGATAATGAGCCAAAATAGCTTAAACACAAGGAATTGAAGCATAGATCATAAAGTTCATAAAATATTTCCATTAGAAACCTAAAAATTCATTAAAAAGTATTTTGGGCCACGACATAAGGTTTAGAAAGATATGGGTCGTTTTGTGAAAATGTCGACAAAAACGTTTTTACATAACCCTGCGGAAGAACTGAAACTGGCGCTAATTGGTGAGGAATTTGGATATTATTTATATGCCAAATGATTCATATGGATATCTATTACAACATGATAAAAATTTACGCCAATCGGAGAAGCGAGCTAATAAGGGAAGACAAAACGGTCGACTACATGACAGCTGGAAACCTACAAAATTCTGCCTGGAAAAGTTCTGGACGCTCGGTGTCAGGTATTTTTCACCTAGCAAACGAACTCCAAATTCATAAATTATTTTAGAAGAAGTTATCTCTTCCTCTTATATAAATAATGATAGGTCAACCACCTTATTCTGACTTCGGACGAGGATTCTATGGCCATCACGACAGAAAGACCTGAATCTGAAATTTTCTGATAATGAAAATAGCCAAAATTCTACATGAAATCATGCATGGTTCTCCATGTTTTGGGGTTCTAAGAGTTATAATTATGTCATTATGATTCTCAAACAATAGAGAAGACCTACTTAAAGCTGAAACAAGTCATCAGAAGCAGAAGGAACCTCACAATGTAATTCACCACCAAGTTCTTCGTTTTCAGCCCCGGATTCTCCAATCACTTCAGTATGGGATGATTCCCTATAAATCTTTGTCTTCTTCCTCAATGCTTCCAATAACAATGATGATTTCTAATGTCGAAGTATTCACATTGCTAGTCATCTAAGCATAGCAGTTATCCATAAGAATCAGAATCCAACAAAGGAAACAAGACATGGAATCGTTATTCAGTGATTTCTAAAGGTAGCTTTACTCACGAGATAAGAAGCCGAAGCACCATGAACAGCCGGGACACCAAATTCAAAGGGTTGAATACTCAAGTCACTTTGACGAGTTATGCCCCCGGGCTATACAAAGATATTCATCAAAGACAAGGCATAAGTACCCGTGGTCTCTTCGTTCCAGATTGAAGAATAACATTTGCTACATTATCAGACACGAAGCAATTTGGGAGCCATGACTGCAATAGAAAAATTAAATATTTAATTACTGAGTAAAAGAGTGTTACTAAATAAAGGATGATTCGAGATACCTGTGTCAAGGTGATTATCAAGTCGCGCCTCGCTCCAAAAGTAATTTTCAAGTCCGTCCAAGACGCTAATTCATTCTCCAAAGGCTCACTGCATACATCAGAAGGCTCACTACATGAAGTCATTAAGTAGAGTAAGTTGCGCGTTCTAGAATCAACATTCGACACTAAGACGAGATCCCCATCCAAGTAAAGCAACCGGGGATGAAACAATAAAACTTCGTCATTCATAAAGGTCCAGAAGAGACCACTACCACCACCATTTTATGGTCGGGAGTTTCCGCTACTAATTTACCAGCAACAATCATGTAAATCCAGATTACGACATAATTCTGGGATGTTCGTGGATCCACACCAATAAGTCAAGACTTGACACATCTCTGCAGAATCATAACCAAAGGACCCACTAGTATGCGTCAACAAGCCAACAGGCTCTAAAGATTACTCATCTCCAGAACATCACCATACAACGGGTATGGACACTAAATGACTGCATAAGGGAAAGGTGATGTTGTACACCCATGGATTTCCCCAACAATTAAGTCTTGTTTAACAACTATCTTGAAAACTAGGTGTCCTGCATCCCATCAAGTCTTGGGGACTTGACATGAGTGCCAACCCCACCATAACTTGACGGTTTGAAGAGGAAGATGATCCTTTTTAAAATTTTATTAAATGGATAGAGTCATCTCCACTGAGAACTCTAAAATAATTGCAGCACCTTGCATTCATGCTTAGGATTTCAATTGAGAAAAGTATTATTTGTTTATCTAGAAAAATCCTTTGCAAACCATTCAAAATATACCTACTCAAAATCTCGATGTAAAACCACAAAAATTGAGTATCTCAGAAACACATAAAAACCCTCAAAACCAACTGCTTAGAAAGAAATCCTTAAATACTAGTTCAGAGCTATCATCATATGCTCTCTCCACTTGTGCAATGGCTTTAGTTGCAAGCCTCAACTCTTAGAATAGTCTTTAACCATCACCTCTAGCCTTGGTAATCACTTCTAAGACGAAGATGCACCTACTTCCTTCAATTTTTCCTGAATGGATCACATATGACGACAAAGTCTTCCGACAACAAGCTTAGCTCTTTCAGGTTCCTCCAAGAGTCGACGCCTCTCAAACTTAAAGTCAAATCCAACTTCATCGTTCGGATACTCACTTAGTACAGTTTTTATTACATCGGTATCTTATGCAACGACGCCGCTTGGAGCACCAACTTCAACAAACTGCATTCAAGTGATTGCAAGAACCATACTTTGGGACTGAATATTTGCACAAGATCCCCTCGCTGTCAAGAATCTCTCCAGCCTATAAGAGACGATCAACCAGAGAGTAACTATCTTTACAAAGCCTTCTACTCTCCAAAGACATGCTGCAAAGAAATCTTCACCTCTCCCGACTATATCATCAGATATGATAGGCGCCTGCAACTCCTGACGAGGCTGAGACGCATCCCAAGTATACTCTATAAAATACAACTTCAGTAACCAGAAAGGAGCATGACAGGGGACTGTTCACGGTATCACATCCCCTATCACAATCAAGGATTCAAAGGATAGCTTAAGATACGCGAACATAGTCTTTGAAAATACTCGTGGCACTACGTCGACGACAGAACACCTCCCAGATCATCCTCTTTACTCTTGGTGTTTCCAAAGGACTTCGCTTATATGAACATTCCAAGCATATCATCATCACGTCCAAGAAGGGAGAACAAGCTTATAAACCAAAGAGTCAAAATAAGACAGAGTTTTATTCAGTCAACGCTCGCGAAAAACGTTGCAGTTGCAACTCAACATCCTGGGCGCCAACAGGGACTCCAACTTCAATTCAAGTTCTTTCTCCAGCCATGATGCGAGAAGAAAACAACAACAATAGGAGATATCAACCTCCTTAGCTTCCCTTGCCTGATCATACCCTAGAGGCATGGACTCATGATGATACTATTAAATCATCAATCGTCGAGCAGCAGACCAAAGTAGTTGCACCTGGAGGATGAAGGCTTCTTCAATTTCAGAGGTTTAACGCACCCACCTCCTTCAACCAGAGTATTTAATCAGGAACTGTAGTAGCAACAAGACCCAACTCGCATCATCCTGATGAGAGCATCTATACATCAGTACCTCCGCACAACTCAAAGAGAGCGCAGGTGGTCGGTAATGGTCTAACAAGGATTTTTTTTTTCTTTAAAGCCATGGTCTCTGAGCACCATCAAATTAGAATTCCTAGTAAAATCCAACTACTAAGCTCGTTGAGTTATTTTGATTTATTTTGCTTAGCTGCAGAAGCATGAAATAAATATGTATAAAATTCTGACAAGTATCAAAATTATGGATGCGTACTCCCATCTTACTTTATGCAAGAAAATTGAGAATGCATATTCAGCTCCTGGCTAAATTATCCTTGAAACTCTTTTGTGCGTATATGCACCATAGAAATTTCAGAGTTAAACCCAAATAAATCCTCATTATTTCATGTGCATTCATGCGAACTACTTGTATAAAACAGAATGACTGGTTATACAAAATAGTGAATATTCAGGAAAAAGGCTATGACCATATCTGAATATAACGCAAACTAGATGCAAGTCATCTAAAAAAACAAAATAGTGAATATTCATGATAAAGGCTAGACCACATCTGAATATAACGTAAACTAGATGCAAGTCATCCAAAATAAATAGCGAATATTTAGAATATAGGCTATGACATATCTGAATAAAGATAGCTACATCAGATGCATACCATCTAACTGCAAAACCGCATCGAACATTATCTCAAGTTGCAAACTTTCACGGCTGAATCTCTTGAATATGTTATGTATGCACTGCATAAAATTTAAGCACTTTGATAGACACATTTTAGTGTCTAAATTGCACCTTAATTTCTAGTGAGTTAGTATTCGATTGTGTGTCTATTACGTGTTTTTATGCTTTTGTAGGTACATTAGAAGAATAAAGATTTGTGGAAAAATTGGCTCAAAAAGTGTTCAAGGCACCCGGGAAAATGGATCAAAGCACCCACACTTTGGATTGGGGCACCCCTGGATCGGGTCAACCCAGCGGGTCAACCCAGCGAGTCAACCCAGCGAGCTGGATCGGGCCGAGTCACCGGGTCAACTCATCGGGCTCAACTGTTTTTACTGGCAACACAAAATCAACGGGAAATCTGGTTTCTTTCGCTTCCAGATTGTTCCAAATGTTAGTAGATATCCCACACAAGTTAGAACAATCGAGAAACAGCAAAAAGATCCCGTGAAATCAGTTGAAAAATCATGAACATGGCCGGAATTGGGTTTCGATTAGGATTGGGATTTGTGGGCTGTTCTAGAGAGTTCTATTAGGTTTAGAACTCTCTCTAGGGTTTCTACTATCTATAAATACCAAGAGAAGCCAAGAGAATCGAGTACAAAAGCTTAGAGAAGATTTTAGAGAATTCCGGTCACTATTCCGTCACCGCCGACGAGCTGCTGCTGCACCGGCCGGCTGTTCTTCATCCATCACTGCCGGAGAAGAAGACTCAGTAACATTTATAAGTGTTGCTGATTTGAATTTTCCTGTTGTCTATTGCTTCAAACCATTTGTTGCTTAAACTCTTCTGTAACAGCTGAACCCTCTCCTGTAACGCATATAAGCGTATCAAATCAGCTGTTACAGCGTTATTCAACCTTGTAATCAATATTTTGAGCAATGAAATCAACTTTTGAGCAAGTTTTCTTCACCATGAGCTAAGTCTATTTACTGGGATGATGGATAAGGTAATTTTCTCAATTTTATGTGATTTAATTATTTTCTAATAATTATTTATAATTCTTTTATCATTAAAATTGCATAGTTTTGAATAGTAAAAACGGTTTTCTTTCAACAGTTGTGCTTTTGCTTGATGGATTATGCTTAGTTAATTAATTTTGATAGTCCATGCTTGTGATTTACCTCTGTTTGTTAGCATAACAAAACCAATTTTGGCAATTATTTGTGCTTCAATTAATTTAAAAAGAATTATCCGATTAATCACATAGGTTGTTAGAATTACCTGATTTCTGATTCCTGGTGTTTTTAAAATTATTCAAAAATCATATTTAGGTTATTTAGTCTTTTTATTATTCCTGGAGTTTTCTAGAGTTAAGTAGAATCATTATTTTCTAAAATCATTACCTTCACAAGTTCGAGAATCGAACCTCTTTTTACCACTATATAAAAATCACATCACACGTCACAATTGAACTTGCTTCAAGTCACAAAACTTCCACGGTTGAATTCCTTGAACTTGTTCCACTTATATCAAAGCTCGAATTCTAATCATCTTAATGTTCTGACGGAAGCAATACCTCAACATTCATCTTAGTGTTCATAGCTAACACTTATTTTCATGTATGATGGAAAATTCACTGCCTCCACACTCATCTTAGTTTTCTGACGGCACCACTGTCTCAACACTCATCATAGTGTTCACAGCTAACGCTCATTCTCATGTCTGACTACATAATCACTTCCTCATCACTCATCTTAGTGTTCTGACGTCAGCAATGCCTCAACACTCATCTTAGTGTTCACAGCTAACACTCATCTTCGTGTCTGACGGTAGAATCACATCTTCCACACTCATCTTAGTGGTCTGACGGCAGCAATGCCTCAACACCCATCTTATTGTTCACGGCTATTACTCATCTACGTGTCTGATGGCAGAATAACTTCCTCCATACTCATCTTAATGTTCTGACGGCACCACTGCCTCAACACTCATCTTAGTGTTTATGGATAACACTCATCTACATGTTTAATTGAAGAATCACTACCCCCACACTCATTTTAGTGTTCTGAAGGCAGCAATGCCTCAACGCACATCTAAGTGTTCTGACGGCAATATTGTCTACACACTATCTACAACCAACTAATGCTTCAAATACTTAAGAGTACAATTACAGAAAGAGCAAAAATTGTTCGGCCATCTGACCCTCTTCTATTTATATTTAGCCATTAAACCATAAAAGATTTATTTTACTTCATCTGGCCGACCACCATCTAGTGCTTACCACACAACATTACTCGTTCCGCGCTAAGCAGATGACTTAATGTTGATGGTGGATTTTTGACAAAGGGTAAAACATTTAATTTGGGTAATTTTTCAGCCCAGTGGTAAAATAGTCATTTTATACATCAAGGGGAAAAATAGTCATTTTATAATTAGAGGTGAAAACCATATTCATCAAGATTTGGACTAGGGGTAAAATAGTTATTTTACCAAAAAGTCGAGCAAAAAGGGCACAATGGTCATTCTGAGATATTACATTATTCTCAAATAGATGTGCTACTAAATACATCATATCATCTAATTGCAGAATCACATCAAACATTATCTCAAGTTGCAAACTTCCACGGCTGAATCGCTTGAATATGTTCTATATGCACTACACAAAAGTTAAGCATAAATGCTAACAATTAAATCTCATAAAACTGAGAAACCATATGCCAAAGTTATGGCCACGACATTAGCAAAATATCAATAATAATAGCATATAGGCAATATCCCTGGCAACAATAAATGCAGGCTTTAGTAAGCCCTAGCCACGCTGCTAGCACAAATGTGTCAAAATAACAAAGGAGACAAAAATAATAAAATCAACCAAGGCCAAGAAGCTACCAAAGTCGCGAAGCTAAAGCTACGGAAAAGTGCTAGTCGCAACACTAGACGATGTGGGCCACAACAACGCTGGCCGAAACACACACGCTGTCAAGAGTGCTAGCGTTGCTTCCGCGCCCACGCTCTGCGCTGCTGCTGCACGCTCCGCTTTCCGATACACCCCAAGCGCCAATGCTGGCTCCCAAGCTCCATTGTGCACCCGAGCGCCAATGTTGCACCCCCAAGCGCCAAAGCTGGGCCCAAGCTTCGCTACGCACCCGAGCGCCAATAATGTGTCCTCAAGCGCCAAAGATGTGTCCCAAACTCCACTGTGCACCCGAGCGCCAATGTTGCACCCCTAAGCACCAATGTTGGTCCCCAAGCTCCGCTGCGTACCCAAGCGCCAATGTTGCACCCCCAAGCGCCAATGCTGGGTCCCAAGTTCTGTTGCGCACCCGAGTGGCAATGGTGCACCCCCAAGCGCCAATGCTGGGCCCCAAACTCCTTTTCCCATGTGCCATCGATGTTGATAGGGCCACTACTGGGTCCCACGCTCCATTTCTACCGCGCCACGCTCTTCTGTTGCCGCCTCATTCTTCTATTTATGCTAGCACCAATCGCCCTAGCTAGTAAGCCATTATTACGACAAAATTGGCACAAAATCCACTAGAAGCACTATTTTATAACAAGGCTCATGGATTTGAATCCATGACCCCACTGACTCTTACGAGATATCAACTCATATTTCAATGGGGGATAAAACATGGGGTTTTGGTCTGGCGGTTTACAGCAACATGGGTGTAGCACTAACCCCATGACAAGGAAGTTACAAAGTCAGTGGTAAGTTGGAGCGATTGAAGAGATATTAGAGTCATGGTCTAGAAGTTTCCAGAAACTTCCCAGAGACAAAGTGGACGGTTATTCCCACAACCTCCATTTCTCCATATCCCCACAACTACCACTACTTTACAAGGAAAGTGTGTGATACCAACCATTATAAATAGGCTGCTTAGCCGATTTCAAAACAGAACATCAAGAAATAAGCCACATATGGAGAAGAGATAGAAAATCATTCTCAAGCTCTGATATTTTTCCACCACAACACACAATTCCTTCAACTTTCTTTGCTTCCCTCCCCTAAGGTCAACGCATCTCCTCTCTTTGTAACCAAAGCAGAACAAATACAAATATCCTACTTATTTGGATTTGTTTTGTACGATTTTGATCCTCGAACCTAAAAAGTACTTCAACAGTACATTGTTTTTTCCTAATAGCAATATTTAGCTACAAACAGTAAGCAAGGACTCTCTAAGTCATAACTTTTTCTATCTTCTCTCCAAAACTTAGAAATTTGGCGGTTATGTGAGGTTTTGCTTATCCTTATAAACTATTTGTTATTTTCCGCAGAGCCAAAACTTGTCGACATTAAAGCTTTCAGACTCAAACCTTCAATATGCCCTCCAAAGATAAAATTTTATAGAGGATTTACTTGAACATCTTCATTTAAACAATAGTTAAGCATATATATAAAAATTGATTTGAAGGATATCGTAATTTAAACAACATGAAGTTGCAGATGATGATGCTTCTACTGGACCTACAATAGAGTTCGTGTTCGATCCTAACCTCAAACTTGAATCGAAGCTTTTGAACCAATTATTAGCAGGTTTAAGTTAAAACCCCCAATTCTTGAAAAAATATATCTTTAATCGAAACCCAATTTATTTCTCTCATAAATCATTATATTCACCTGGAAAAAAAATACTGGTATTTCAGAACCCCCAAATCTTGAATTGAACAAAGTAAGCTCATCTCGAATCAAGCATATTTCTTCTAATTACACCTATTTTGATTAAGGGTTTAGTGTTGCATGTTGGATCTAATTCAACGAACGGTTCTGAATCTTTATCATCATCCGTCGTCTGATCACACGACATCTTGAAAAAATCAATTTCTTATCGAAGATGATGGGATATTGTTTCTTATCAACAATTGCTAAAAAAGCTAAACAAAAACTTTACAGTCACATAACAAAACAATGAGTCGAATAAGAATATAACGAAACAATGAATCGAATATTAACAAATCAAAACAATGAATCTGACGACTCGGAATAGAGGACCGATGATAACAACTTACTGAAATCCCAACAGATAATTAATAAAGGAAATTGAAGAAGAACAATTACCGTGAAAGAGGAGGAGGTTGGAGATTGGGTTTGATTTTGATTATGTTTTCTCATGTATAAATTTGTTTGGGTATCTAGTGAAATTATAAATCGGTTGTTGAGTTGTTCATGTAAATCAGTTGAAGACTATGAATTTAAAGAAGGCATTGTTTATGTAAATTGTAGGTTAATTGATAAAAGAAGAAGACGACTCATAGGCAGTGACCTGTTTCGATAAAGGAAGGGCAAAACAGTATTTTGTTCGTACGTGCAAAACTACATGTGTGGAATCTTGACTACTTAACTAAAAAATTTAATTGTTGAAACATCTCTTAATTTTAGTCGTTATAGGACAGACCCCTAACTCTTTTAGTGAATTTGTGATATATTTCCAATTTTTCTCGTTGACTATGAGATCCAACAATATTGAGTGCTCCTTGTTCACATAATATTTTGAGATGTGGTCGGGCCATATATATTCGTTGCACTGTGATAATCTTGTTCGATTTTGGTTTCATGCCTTGATTTATTCTCCTGATTTATTAATCCCCAGGAAAGTAATACCTTAATTTATTCTCTTGATTTATTAATCCCAAAGAGTAATACCTTATTGATAAAACACAATACGCTTCAAAAAAATATACTCCCTCTGTTTCAGAAAAAAAGTTACTTTTCCTATTTGCACAATTATTAAGGTAAGATGAGAAAGAATAACTTTTAAAATTTATTTCCAGATTTACCCTAACAAAAAGTTTAATACTACATATATCTTTATAATGAGAATAATAACATTTCTTAAAATAATAAGGGTAATTTTAAAAGTTTGTTATATTGAAAATGGAAATAACTCTTTTGTTAGAACAAAAATTTAAAAAAAAAGTTACTATATTTGGCGATCGAATTAAAGAATACTGCGTCTGCGTGCCTTTGGTGAATCGTAAAGTAATTACAATCTACGACTAAAAGAGGTGGTGCATGTTTTAGTTAATTACATGGATGTGCATTAAATGATATTTACTAAAACTAAAGTAGAGTGAATAATAATAAATGTTTAATCCATTGATATTATGTTTTAAATCTGTGGTCCTGGAAATGAACGCTCCATTTGCTTTCAATAAATTGATTAGTCGTCGATTGAGTGGTCATCTTCAGAATTGAAGAGTGAACAGACTATATACGTAGATCAATCAGAACCGTTAGATCTAGATATTAGAAATGAGTATATTCTCGTCCACAATTTATCTTTTGCACATCGAGAAGATTGAAAACCGTCAATTGACACATAAAGTCCATTCAAAACCGTCGGATAAGGCAAAGAACATTTCCTTTTATATAATTTATCTTTTCCGATAACAAAATGGAAGAAAAAATATGGAGTTGTGGGAACGAAACCCGTACCTCTCAAACGTGAAATGAGTGATCTAGCATTTGAAAAATAAATTACCATTTTTATATTACAAATAAACCATAAAAAATTAATAAAATAAGATTACGGTTTGTTAGGACGACTAATAAGTGCCCTCGGTAAAAGGAGATGCAGGAATTTGGATTCATAACGAATCTATAAATTTTAGTGGGAATTGAATAAATACCTCTATTATCTATGGACCTTTACAAATATCCTTATAGAACTTTACAAATACCTCCGATGGCATAATTAAAATTTTTAATAAAATCATAAATCTTATAATTCCTCTTTCAACCTTCTATTATCGTCCCTTTTTCTTTAACTTACAGAACTCATAAAGTACTCCATTTCTCCTACCACCACCATCTTCATAACTTCCACCACCATCACCATCTCATCGCCTCCACTGCAACCAGCACCAGCACCTTTGTCACCTCCACCACTACTATCAGATATTAACTTAGAAAACTCATAAAAAATACTCCATTTCTCCTACCACCACCATCTTCATCACTTCCACCACCATCACCATCTCGATCGCCTCCACCACAACCAGCACCAGCACCTCTTTCACCTCCACCACTATATCAGATAATGATTATTCATATTTTGATTTTAAAATCGATTTCGGAACATATTTGTAAGGTTTCAAAAACCTAATTTCGTCGATTTCATATCGATTTTTCTAACTTGATTTATGATTAAAGCATAGGTCTGTAACTATCTCTTCTTAATCTCTTTATTCTAGTTAGTGATTGGTACAAATCACTATCTGATACCGAATGAGGTGGTGGAGAAGGATTATTTGGAACTATGTGGAAATATCGAATATAAGTTCAAACAAAAAGTAATTTAGGGTTCCTCAAATCTAACTTCAATTCCTAGGTATTATTTGAAGCTCAAGGAGTAATGATGATGACGTGGTGGTTGTGGCGATGGTGTAGGAGTTGATGGAGAGAGATATAGAAAATAAATCTATTATTTTATTTTTATTATTTATATTTTATTAATGTTATTTTTAGTAGAAAAATAACTAATTTTCGGATTTATTATTTAGGGTAATTTTAAAAGAGTCTAGAAGTTTATTTTAAGAGTTTAATAAGTTAAGAAAGTTGCCTAAAGGTAGTAGATACCTTGGGAAACAAGTTTATAGGTTTTTGATAAGTTTAGGGTTTGTTTAATATGAGTTATTTATATAAGGAGCTCCAAAAACGAAAATTAAGAGAGTTTTTGATTAATATAATTATTTTATTTTCATTAAACTTGTTGAGTTTATTGATTTTGATTTTTATTCATAGTTGGGTTTACCCCGAAGTCTAAATACTAATCTCATACCTATAGTCGTTATTCGTAGTGAATTAACGAAGTCTAGATAACCCCGTAGATTTTAGGATATCTCTTTGAAGATCAACTAATTTCTGTCGATTTTTACCCATTATACTGGTTACTTTTCAATAATTCTATTCCGCTGCGATTATTATCATCTTTACACGCTTCTGATCTGCATCAGTTGGTATCATAGCAAAGTTTGATTTTAGGGTTAATAATATGTTTAAAAAAGACGAGTATTCAGGGTTAATAAATTGTCACCAAGACGAGATCCGAGAAGATGTGAATATCTTATCAAATCAAAGAAGGAGATTCTGGAATTGATAGAATGTTATTTGAAGAAGTCACTAAAATCTCGACCTAAACCATGCTCGCTTATAGAACAAAATAATAATGCAGATAACGACGTTGAAGACTTGTTTTTCCGTCATGAAAATGATGCACAAAATCAAGTTATTGTTGATAGATATACAACTCCGATTTTCGATAAATATCCCGATGATGATGAGGATATGAAATTTTCTTCTTCAAAAGGCGAAGAACATCCTATTTCTGACAAAGAAAAACAGTCCCAAGAAGTTTCACATGATTTAATGGAGTTTCATAGTAAGTCATCTAATCCTGATAAACTTATTGATTTAGAAATTTCTGATATTGATGATTTTTCTTTACCCGGGAGTAAGCTAGTTGTTGATTATTGTGATACACAAATGGTCTCTCATATCTACCCTAACAAGAGAGAATTTGTTGAATCAACTTATGAAGATCCGTTTTGGGCTTCCATCATACCTCATGCTTCTATACGGTGCATAAATTATTTTTTTACAACATCAATTCATGTGTATGAAGATTGTCATAAACGAGTTACACATGCAGAACATGGTACCGGCAAGATTCGAGGACGAATCTTCTCCAACACCGTTAGAATGATGGAGGAAGATTTATGGAAAATAAATTTATTATTTTATTATTATTATTTATATTTTATTAATAATATTTTTAGTAGAAAAATAACTAATTTTCGGATTTATTATTTAGGATAATTTTAGAAGAGTCTAGAAGTTTATTATAAGAGTTTTAATAAGTTAAGAAAGTTGGCTAAAGGTAGTAGATACCTTAGAAACAAGTTTATAGGTTTTTGATAAGTTTAGGGTTTGTTTAGTAGGAATTATCTTATATAAGGAGCTCCAAAAACGAAAATTAGTGGAATTTTTGATTAATTAAAATTATTTTATTTTCATTAAATTTGTTGAATTTATTGATTTTTGATATTTATTCATAGATGGGTTTACCCCGAAATCTTAATACTAATCTTATATCTATAGTCGTTATTCTAGTGAATTAACAAAGTCTGGATAACCCCGTAGATTTTAGGATATCTCTTTGAAGATCAACTGATTTCTATCGATTTCTACCAATTCTAGCGGTTACTTTTCAATAATTCTATTCCACGGCGATTATTATCATCTTTACACGCTTTCGATCTGCATCAGGAGTTATGTATTTTGATCTATTTCTGTTTTTGTTTTCATATTTAGGGTTTTTGACTACTTTGAAAAACAATACATTGATCGAATTTAGTGTTTTACATGTGTATATGTTAGTATACATTGAACTGTTTACTTTTTGGATGTTGCAGTCGATGGTTGTTATATAGTGGAGGTGGTGGCGGTGGGGATGGTGGAATCAACAGTGGGGATTGGCTTAATTTGTAACTATTTTGGTTTCAGGGGCAGCTTTGCCTAAGAGGATTCTACTAAATACTGATGTTGTTACTGATGATATCTTTGCTCTCTTATATCTATTGATCATTGTACGACCCCAATTTAAACTTCTGTTGGTTACAGCGTCTCTGTTGAGCTCATGGATCTTGCTATGAAGGTAAACTACACATGATATATGATACTTTACTTTTAGAGTTTGAAACAGTTTGAATTTCTTTTAAGCATTTGTTTGCACAAATATGGTTATCCACCGTTTAATGAGTCAACAATGCTTATCACGATTGGGATTTTTTACTATTTTATAGGATGGAAGATTTAGATCAAACGTGATTCAAGAAAAGGAGTTGGTATGAGTTTCTTACTTTGCGGTGCAAATTCATTTTATATGTTTTCTTATGCTATTGTTTAAAGCTACAGTCAAAACTAAGAAGAAATAGTAGGAAATTGTACAGTACTACCATTCTAGTGTATAAATAGTTAAATTTGGTCATCTGCAACGGTTAAGCAAATAGCTCATTGGCAATTTTGTATTAAACTATACTTTTGAACAAATAAATGCATTTTCTTTTGTTAAAACCAACTCTTACAAGATGCATGATTATTTGCAGTTGCTGGGTCAGGTTGTGGGAAAAAAGGTAGAGGAAGGGGAAGGGGTGGCAGCGATGGTAGCAGAAAAGGTGTACGCGGTGTGGATTTTGTTCTTGGTATTGGATACACTGATACAATACAGAACCGGAAAACCCACCATCTCAATTTTTTCTAAGTAGATTAGCAGCTAAATAATGTGGAGAGAAGTGGAATGATGACATAATATGCAGCTAACTTTTGAGATTCTATGATGATACAACAATTGCATTATTTTAATATTTTTACTTTCTAGTGGCATGATTTGAGTAAGTTTAATTTAAACTTGTTTCTTGTGTTAGATGACTGGTAAGTTTGAGTTTACTTTCCAAGTCTCCACTACCTACCCCACGAAGCACCACTGAAGTAACCTTTTGTGTGTTCACTTGTACTGCGGAGTCACGATGCGAGGTAAACTTTTGTGTTTTGTTTATGTAATGGTAGCACTACTGTAGATATAGATTTGTTTATTTACACTTGAACTGTGGAAACATTGAACTAGCTATTTTAAACGAACTTTTTTTATACTTTTCGCTTATGGTTCTCTATTTTTAATTTCAGTCCTCTGTTCATCCACAAGATGACGTAGTGCAAAGGTTTTCTACTTAATAACTTATCTTATATTTTCTATATTGTTCTTGTTGTTTTATAGGCATCTTATTTTCATAATATACTGTTATTTAAAATCATGTTTGACTAGCTCTTTTTTTTTGTATGTCCACGATGATACATGCATTATAACACATGCGAAGACGAACTTGTGGCGTAATAGTATTACAACTGACTCTATTCAGAAGATACGTGTTCGATTCACGTCAGGTTCACTCATTCGAGTATATCAATTTGGTGTCAACTTGGGTTGTTGACACCATATTATAATGTCAACTTTGGTTGGTGACACCATAATCTGGACATCTTATTTCTGAATTTTTAATTTTGGTGTCAACTTTGGTTGTTGACACCATATTTAAGTATCTACTTTGGTTGTTGACACCAAATTTCAGTATCAACTATGTGGTTGTTGACATCATAATCTGGACCTAACTTATTTCTGAATTTTCTATTTTGGTATCAACTTGGGTTATTGACACCAAATTATAATATCCGCTTTTGGTTGTTGACACCAGATTTGGTATTAATTTGAGTTGTTGACACCAGAATATGATGTCAACTTCGGTTGTTGACACTAGATTTTGTTGTCAACTTCGGTTGTTGACACTAGATTTTGGTGTCAACTTCGGTTGTTGAATCTGGTGTCAACTTCGGTTGTTAACACCAGATTTTGGTGTCAACTTCGGTTGTTGACATCATAATCTGGACCTAACTTATTTCTGAATAATTTTGGCATCAACTTGGGTTGTTGACACTGAAATTTGGTGTCAACTCCGGTTATTGACATCATAATCTGGAACTAATTTATTTCTAAATTTTCAAATTTGTATCAACTTGGGTGGTGGTGATAGTGGTGGCGGTGGCGACGGTGGAGTTAGAGGCGGTGGTGGTGGTGTAGTGACGGTGGTGGTGGAATGGTGGAGAAAGAAAATTGTTGTTTTTTAAAATGAAGAAAAATATAAAAGAAAGGGTATTAAAGTAATCTATCTTTATCTGATAAAGTTTCTAAAAGGTGAGGGACATATTTAAAATGTGATAAGGGTTTTTGTGAAGGAGTCAAAATCTAGAGATATATAAGTAATATATCCTAAATTTTACTCCCTCGATAAGTTATATAAACATATATAGTTTTAGTTCTTGGTTGTCTATCTATATAGGTATAGTTCTAATTCTTATATAGTTTTCTCTATACATATAATTTGTCATTATTTATAATAGTAGTATTATATTAAAACTAATTTATATATAATATATCATTATTTATAATAGTGATATTACATTAAAATTAATTTAATATTTCTAGTTTTTATCTAAAAAGAACGACGATATAAAAAAATAACAGATTTTCATAAAATCCCTAATTTAAATTTAAGATATTTTTTTAAATTTGTGGGTAATTAATGACTTCTGCCAAAGATACTACCAAAGAATGACGTAATGGAATATGCTGTAGAGTAGAACCATTACATTCTTTATAAATTGGTCTTTGGAGAGTCAGATCAAAGTAATAACCAGAGATCGAGTAGAAAAAAGGTTGTTTTTATAGTCATTTATCAGTTGAAGATGAAAACGAAAAGCCTAAAATTGATTGTTGCAATATTCTTGTTGTCGGTGGAAACCTCCATAGGGAAGAGTAGTCAACCAAATTCCTTCAGAAAATGTTATAATGCTCGTATGACAGAGTGTTGTTTAGGTGCACCTCGCATATGCATAGTCACATGTACACCTATGTGTGTGAGAGATTGTCTTTTTGGGATAGTCAGCCATCTCCTTCAAATATCAATAATACACAACTACTCCATAACTATTGCAAACTTGGATGTGCTTCTTACAACTGCTTCAATATCAGTACTCCAAAGGACCCCGTATGTGCAATTATACTCTCTCTATCTATTTTTTAATCATATTATATGTTGCTAAATTCCTATTCTTGTAAGTTTTACTTTTAATTTTACTATCGACTTGTGTTATAAATGGGAACTCTCTTGCAGGTGGAGGGGAAGTAGAAGGATGTCTTGATTCCTGCTCTTACAAGTGCGACATGACATACTAGCAAGCAAGCCAAGATTAAGCTAAAATATCATGACGGTGGTAGATGACTGATTACTTGTTAGCTACAAGATTTCAAAGGATGTTTTATAAAATGTTGGATGTTGTTGCTTTTTGTGATTTCTACACTTTCTAACAAAATTTTGGTCAACGATGAAAAACCCTACTTTGACAATTTCTATTTCTGGTTATACTTGAAATATGTGATCCGTGATCCATACATAAATTGGACAATGAAATAAAATTCACGGATTTTCAATTTTCATCAATGAAATGTTGTTGGCACTTTTACCAATAGAACTTGCAAACAAAATAATTATACCAACTATAATATTATTATTTTTTGAGGAATGAAATTTATTAAACTAAATAACGATTATATATAGGTATATGGTACATATGGAGTCATTTAAAACAATCTAAGTAAGAAAGGTTAGGATTGCGTGGCCTCGGATCTTTGTTGATAAATTATTCATCTGACTGCCATCAGTGGCATGGTTGACAAGTCCATAAGCTGCTTGATTTCCTTTCCTATAATTATGTCGAACAGTGTAATGAGGTATTTGTTGTAGTCTTAGTTTTATCTCCTCGATCATATCTGAGATATACCATGGTGGTTCCATAGAGAAGGTTATGAATCTCAGGAGGTTTTCTGAGTCCGTCTCGAAGATGACCTTTGGCCATTTCCTTTCTGTCGTAGTTCTGGAGGCCAGTAGCATGGCCCAAGTTTCAGGTGATAAGGCAGTTGTGATTCCAAGTGGTTGCATAAGTGCCATAACTATTGTTGTCTCCGAGTTCCTTTATATGAATCCCGCTTCTGCCATTCTAGGGTGTCTTATGGCAGCTCCATCAGTGTTGATCATAATCCAATCCAAGTTGAGGCCGGTCCATCCAACTAAAATTATAATTGTTCTTCTTACAATGCTTATTGGGGTTAGAAATCGGTACATCACCAGGTATTACAGGAGGCAGGGAGTCTTTTGCCTAAGAATACTCTTGTTTCTTTTTGAGCGCTCTAGATACAATCCCCTCTGAACTGGTTTGGTTATGAAGAAATATGCTCTCATTTCTTGCTAGCTAGAGAAACCATAGGAGAAAACAGTAAGAGGTTATGGTTGGGGTTGGCTCTGATTGTTGTAATAAAATAGGGATAGTTGTATGGGGGGTAATGGAATTGGGAGGTTATTGTTGGGGGGTTGGTTGTTCGAGAGGCGAGTGAATATGATGTTGCAAGATGAGTTTGTTGTTGGGCAATGGATGAGTAAATGATTTTCCGATTCTGGTGCATTGTTACATTGGGGGCAAAGATTGGAGTTGGTGATTTTGATTTCTTTCCACAAGAAAAGCTTTATTTTTGGTGGACAAGGTAAGGTCCCTTGGAATTTGGAGATTGGGAGGGAATTCTGTGTAGGGTGTATAATTTCTTGAATTAGGCATTTGTATTCTGAAGCAGTAATATACTTTCCAGTTTTCGAGTGTGGCCAGATAATCCTATCCTGGGGAGCGTCAAAGGGAAGGTGGATATTTATGATTTTATGGGTTGCGATGGGTGGTAGGTTGTTTAATTTATCATGTATCCAATTGTGAGTAACTGATCAACGATGTATGCTACTGTTTGAAGAAGGTAGCACTGGGATGGGTCTAGGTTTGGAAAATACGGAATCCAGGTAGCTTGGATAGGGGTTGTTAAGTCATTTCCAATTCGATGGAAAATAAGATTTTATAAGGTGGGCATAAGGGATGTTAATTGTTTCCACTGTACACTGGAAGAATAGAGGTTGGTGGTGGGGCTATGGAAAATTGGTTGTTTCTTAAGGTATTTTTGGTGTCATAGGCTGGCCCAAATGGAGTCAGGATGATCATGCATATTCTATACTCTTTTCATAAGCAGGCTTTATTATGTATACTGATTCTTCTTATTCCTAGTCCTCCCTCAGAAATTGGTTTTGATAGTTTATCCCAACCTAGGGGATGAATCTTCTTTATTGAGGAATCATACCCCCAAAAAAAATTTCTGGTGATACGATCTATCTGGTTATACACATGGGAGGGGAGAATTTGTGTTTGCATAAGATGGTTAGAGGTGGGGGTTAGGGAATTTTTAATGAGGAATAACCTTTCTGCCAGCGTCAGCCATTTTGTCATCCATCCTTTCACTATTTTGGCTAGTCTTTGGAGTAGAAGCTCGAATATGCGCCGAGAAGATCTTTCTTGCTTAAATTGGACCCCTAGATAGGTAGGGGGTTTGAAGTGGTTGGCATGCCGAAAAGTTGATGTATATTTTCCACCATATGTGGGTCCAGTCTCGGATGATTGATAATTATGGATTTGGAAGTATTAATTACCTGAACTGTTGAAGAGCCGTATGACCGGAGCAAATTCTTGAGATGATTACTGCTTTCTACGAAAGCTTTGAGGGTGATGAGGAGGTCGTTTGCATACATAAAATATAGAATTGGGGGCGCTTTTTGGAAAATATGCAGACCTTCTATAAGCTTTTTGTTTTTCAAGTTTCCCAAGTTTGTGGATAAAATTTCCGAACAAATTATAAAGATATAAGAGCAGAGTGGGTCTTCTTGCCTTATTCCTCTTGTTGGTGTGATATATCCGTGTGGGGTATCGTTAATGTTAACTAAATATGTGACTATTGTGACAGAGCATTATATAGTCTACGAAGATTGTTGGGAATCCTAGTTTTGTGAAGGTTGTTCTAATGAATCCCCAGTCTAAACTATCGTAAGCCTTCTGGATATCTAGTTTTAGAGCTATTTTCGGATCTTTGGTAAGGTTTGAGGATTTGATCTAGTGGAATAGCTCTCCAACGATGGTTATATTATAAATAAATTGATCTTTGTGGTACAAAGACACTATGATAGGGTCTTATCAGAAATGGGAGACGTGGCCGAATTCGCTTGAATAGGATTTTAGCAATGATTTTATAAGTGACGTTGCAAAGTCATATAGGTCGGAATTATGATGGTTTTGATGGATGATCAATTTTGGGGATTAGGATAAGGTTTGTGTGGTTCATGAGCGGATGAATATTAAATGAGTTATGAAAACTGCGAACCACAGCTATTAACTAAGTATGAGTGGTTTCCAAGAAGATTCTGAAAAACTTAGTGGTGTAGACATCCGGGTCGGGCGCCCGGTCAGAATATATAGAGAATATCGCATGTTTGATTTCCGCAGGAATTACCTCCTTTGTAAGAAGTGCACATTTTCTGGGAGATAATCTAGGAGTGATTATTGAGAAAATATCTTCATGAATTTGTTGTGTATTGTTCAGTGAAATGGTCCAGAATGAGGTGTATAATCTGATCCTTTTTGGTTACCCAATTATTTTGAGGGTCCTGCAATTGGTGAACATTATTGTAACCTCAGTGAATAGTAGATTTAGTGTGGAAGAAAGTTGTGTTATTGTCATCTGACTGGAGCCATTGACTTCTTGATCCTTGCTGCCAATAGGTTGCATGGCATTGGAGCAAAGTCGTGTGGTGACTTCTAAGCTGTTTTTTTCGTAGTAACCAGAAATTCAGCTTATTTCCTTGTCTAGTAGCACAATATTGTTGCGCTATATTAATCTGAGAGGTTGAGTTTTTGATCATTGTCGGGAGGTGACCAAACATTTCCTTATTCCACTTGGTAAGAGTTTGACTTGTCGTGATAAGTTTTAATTGCGGGTCTAAATATGGTTCCGTGTCATTTTGCTTAGTCCATACTGCATCCACCACCTGCCTTAATTTTGTATTAGTGAGCCATAAATGTTCAAATTTATAATTTTTTTCCCCTCAAGTCGATTTCTTTTGTTTGCAGCAAGATTGGGGCATGATCAAAAGCTATCCTTGGGAAACGCGTGACGGCTGCATGTGGGTTAGCCGTTCTCCAGTGTTGGGTAGCTAGAACTCTGTCTAGGCACTCTATTATATTATCTTTCCAAAGTTGGTTTGTTTGTCCATGTGAATGGGTCTCCCCGGAATTTCATATCAATAAATCCAATTTAGTTGATCATTGGGAGGAAGTGCTGAGACTACGTGTACGTTATTGGTCTTTCTTTCTTTTTTTTCTTTTTTTTCCATATTGATTTGTTATGTCATTGAAATCTTCCAGGATTACCCATGTGGTAGGGATAATGTTGTTGAAAATCCTTGAAATTCTTTCAAGAGATCATTCCTCGCAGCAAGATGTAGTTGGCCATAAATGCCCGTGCACATCAAGGGTTTTCCAGGTGGGGGTGGGTAATCATATCATGGATGTAGCTTTGGGAGTATATTAAGATTTGTACATTTAGATTGTTGTTCCATAGTAAGCATAATCCTCGGCGTCTTCGAATCTTGGGAACTATTAAATGATGATGGAAATGTAGAGATTGTTCGATAAAATTCATATGGTTTTCATTGTCTAAGGTTTCTAAGAGAAATAAAATAGATGACTTGTGTAATGAAACCAACCCTTGTAGATGTTGTATGGTAGTTGGTTGGTTGATTCATTGACAATTCCACGCCAATATGTTCATTGTTGAGGATCTTGTTGGATGTTCAGTAGAATAATAAAAAACAGTTGTGGATATGATTTGGCCAACAAAATGTGCTTGGAATTGAAGAAGTAAGGTAGCAGATGAACCCGTCTTCTCAGTGTGAAGAGAACTGTATTCTTCAAAAGTGTGTTCAAATGTTGTTGTGTTGAATAAGAAAATTGTTGTTCCTGCGCATCTTAGGTAATTTCAGTCGATGTGTTGAGTAAGAAAATTATTGTTTATGCGCGTCTCAAATGGCTTTTATGAATCACAATATAGAAAGTGCTACAAAATTTAAACTAAACTCAGTGAGAACACTATTGTTTTCTTCAAAAATATGTTTGAACGTTGTTGTGTGGAGGGTGAAAACTGTTGTTTCTGCTCATCTCAAGTGATTTTTAAGAATCACAGTAAAATAAGTACAACAAAACTTAAACTAAAACGCAAGATTTACTGCATAATAAGATTATAGAGTTACTATATGTTTTTAAGCTAATTACATAAAAAGTTTACAAGGAGACTGGATTAAAGATTGCAAAAATAAAATATTATTGAAACTTTATGACTTGAAGTACAGGGTAGAATAGAAACTATGAAAACAGCCTAAAAGGAGTAACAACTAAAATGATATAAATACGCTAAGAAATCAGAAGTAACTAAATTTGGATTATCCACCAGCCCATAAATGACTGTCAAACGGTTAAAGTCTATTAAAGCTAGTTTGTGGTACTTAACTTTAAGTGTTGCAGTTGAAGTTCATTCATGGATCATGATCATGCGCGGAACTCTGGTCAATTTATTGTGGTTTTTGTTGTTTTGTTGTCGAGCATGAAATCCCAAGGAGGATCAGATGGTGGTATGGTTGCTTAGGATGGAGGAGCAGAAATATAGCCAAGCAATCCTCTCTGACATGGTTTAGACGAAGGCAGTTGGCTGTGATATGGTTCATGGGGATTACTAAATAGATATCAGAATTGAATAGAGATATTGTTGTTTCATTGTCATGCTGAGATGAAATGGTGTTTCCTTGTCATGAAGATTAGGTTTATAGGTTGTGGGTTATGTCCAGAAACTGCTTCAAGAAAACAAAAAATCTAATGTGATCTGTCCTAAATAGCATACCATTTCCCTCTTAACCGGTTTAGTAAAGGCCAATACTCAACTCAAGAAACTAAGGAGTGCTCTTCAGTCATCATCTCTTCTTACCCCTTAACGTAGAACACGGAACAAATCGAAGTACAAATCCAGAAGCAAACATAAACCAATTTTATAACGAAGAAAACTCAATGAAACCTCTAAAGAAACATCAATGCACAAAAGAGCATAACAAAGGCAAAAGTTGAATTAATAAATAACTAATGAGGAAGCCATCAACAAGATAAAACCATCACAATACTTGAGATACAGGAAAAAGGTCTGGTGGTAAAGGAGAGGATCAAATAAATAGTCTTCCACTTACCAGATTTATGGAGTTTTCATGGGTTTGAGTTAGCTACACAACCTCACCAAGTTAGAATCACCAGGGTAAGGTTAAGAAAATGTTTTAGGAATTGAGGATTAAATTAAAAACCTTAAATTGTAAGTGATTCACAAACAATCCAAGGGGATGAAATTGAGAAGAGTTTATAACATAAATTTAAAATAAATAACTTTGATTGAAGACTGCATAAAGGTTATGGCAGCAAAATTGATGAAAAATCATGCTGGTTTGTTTTTTTTTTGTTCTAAAATTGGGTAAGAGGATAATAGTTGTTGCAAATAGGTCAGAATTATATTAAGGTTTGGATTGAGGTGGAAAAAGAATGGGAAGGGCGGATCGATGGTTAAGCAGGGCCATTGGAAAAACAAAGATAGAGAAGAAACAACCTAGAGGAAGTAACTGCATTACCTTGCAGTTTGATAAATTGATGAAAGTTTTGCGCCTCAAGGGTGGAACAATAGACAGACAATAGAAGAAATCAGCAGCAGCAGCAACATCAGGTATTCGGTGATGAATCAGATTAATTCATAGAGAAATTAGAGCAACAACAATGAAAAGATAATAGCAAATAGATAAAATAGATAAGGATCATGATCAATACCAAAACTAGCATCTAATAAGACACTAGTGACCTTTTTGCAACTTTTATTTTGGTCCATAGAATTTAAGCAACATAAATATCCGTTGCAAAAACGGTATTGCAAACCACAGCAACTTATATAAGTTGCTTAAATTAATTAAAATAACGAATATAAATGTTGCTTAAATTATTGTTATACGTTGCTTAGTTATAATTAAAGCAACTTATTTACAAAATTAAGCAACGTTTATTTAGCCGTTAAGTAAGATAGAAAAACGTCATGTTGGGTCCCATAATAAATGTTACCCTGTTTTTTATCGTTCAACAATACATACGTTTCTTATTTTAGAAAAACTTAGCAACATAATAATACCAACTTTTGCGTTGCAAATTTAATTTAGGTTTTAAAAAAGTAGAAATTTGATTGATATATTCCTGCAGAATTCTACACCTGCATATATAGATTTCTACACACATATCGTCACCTATGAAGTAGAAGACCCAATTTCCCATATGGAAACAAGAATTACAACAAACAAGACATCTGATTAATCATTTCTTATCAGCTAGGGTTTCAAATTTTAAAATTTAAGGTTTCCAATTTCAAAAGTTAATTAAAGGAATCACTAAATATGAGCATGTAATAGATGAATTAGCATAAATCCATACAAGTTACTGGTAAAATTTAAGTATATAACATCGAAGTATGGAAAACTCCTAAATTTCAGATTGCCAATTTATTAGAAAAAAAAACATAAACAAGAAATGATATGAATGTTTACCATTTCCTTGCTTGTTGTCACATTGGTGGTAGATTTTAGAGATGAACGTTTCTTTTTTGTTGTTTGCAGACTGCTTTCAACCTTAAAGTGCTTGGATGTTGGAAGGCTAGAGTGTAAGATATCTTCCCTGGAACAACATCTTTGTGGTTTTGGAAAAAAATGCAAGGTAATAAGCACATTTAGTACACAATCACCAAGAAATTCAATCATCTGATGTACAAGATGGAAAAGTAATCATCTCCTCAGTAGTGTAATGTCCACAGAAAAGTCTAAATAATAGGAGATCAAATGATATACCTATATGGTATGAGCTTATGAGTTTGAAGATGTCGCTATTTTTTGGCAAGGCCATAGTCAATAATGTACACCTGTAGTAGAGATCACATCAAGAAAATAAATAATAAAAATTTCTTTTTTTTACAAGACATGTAAAGAAGTGCAAATCTTAGCATCAGAAACTTTAAGAATCTAAGTATATGAAGTGCAAGTCTAGTATCATGTCTAAGATTTGAAAAGTAGGATTAACGGGATCATGCATACAAAATTTTTCCAATCATCTACATCATAAAACTTGTGTGATCTCAACTGCAGAGCTTAAAGTCTATAGCTGAGCTGCAACTGTCCCAAAACCTTATTTATGAAATGATAATCAGACATGAGAAACTTGATTTAGTTTTCAAGAAAGAGGTAGGGGAAAGAGAGCAAAAGATGTGTCAAAACATAAAGCTAAGGTTTACTTTGTTCTCGTATGAACCTACAACAATTCATCAAACTAGGAATTCAAAATACATTGTCTTATAAACCTGGAAAGAAGGGAGTAAAGGGACAATACATTATTAATCACAAAAGTGATATACCTGTCTTTCTTTTGCAGAGTGCTTGGCTTCTTCAACTCTGCGATTTGCATCCTGCTCTTGTTCCTGCGCAAAAACTGCATAATCATCAAAATATTAGATGTAAGATTACCGGTACTTCCTCGAGTACTATCATGCGTTAAATTCAAATTCTACTGGATTTCAATGTTGACGGCTGATTGGCATTTTCAAGACACCATTTCTACCCACTATAATTAGGGATAATTTTACAGAAACCTGAAGTAATAAACATTGTATTGCAGATCTCAGCATCCAAAATACTTGATAACAAAGTAACAATGACAGAAAGAGTGACCCTGATTACAACTCCAAAACACAGTCTCTCCAAAGGTCGATAACAACAATATGCATGAATATATCATTGTTCAAAAACCCCCAAATTAGACGCAAGAACAAACAGGGTGTGTCCTTTCCGCAACGACAGAGCATAATTGAAATGTCTACAAAGAGTTTCTTTTTAAGAAAAAAAAATTGAAAGATACAAAGAATTTCAGTCATATACCACTGTGTGGACAACAAAGTAGATCATTACTTTCACACAATCATTATCGGTTGCACTAAAATTGTGTGTGCATCTTTAGACAATGAAAAAAAATTAAACGCTTGTGACCAATTAGATCATATTCAGTTATTCAAACAACTATTGTACAACATCTTCAAAGCTTCCATAGGTAACATAAAATGTTGATGGTTGTTAAGTTATTGGTGGTCAACACTCGACCCCTATGCTCCCAACAGTACATTTAATTTATTCGTTTCAAATGAATGTCAATGGAGAGAAAGAAAGGGTTGTATTCAGCGTTTTAAGTAATTTCATATGTAAATCACAAAGGCAAGAAACCTTCAGGATTATCTAGTCTACAGAGTCATGGCAATTATGTCAACAGTCAACAACCAATATGTAGCTTGCAATCCTCTTAAGTTGAGGTCAAAAAGATAAAATGAACATCACGAATCAGAATATATCGATAATTTGAAAAGAAATAAGCTAGCAATACACACCGTGAAAGAAAGTTCTTGGTTTTCCATTTCCACATTTACTTGCTTGTCTCTTAAACGATCTTTTCTTACGAAGAAAGGGTTTTTGCAACATCTCATGTTTCCTTGGTGGAGCACACTGATAAGCAAGAATTACACAAGCTCAGTTTTCGTCAAATCTTTCTAAGCAAGTAGAAAAATTACCACTAAATACGTTCAAAATTTTGCATCTTTTAACTGTTGGCTCTGGAAAGACATTGATTCAACACTTCATGGATTTCCTTCTTTAAATATATCATGGTACACAAAATTCCAGAATTTCTGATAGTATGAAACACACAGAGAACTACCAATCCAAAACAAGAATGAACTAAAATAATAGGCTAATAGCAGAATACAGAGTCATTTCTATAAGCAAGGGATATGCAAAATCCAAATGGTGGATATGCCTAGAAAGTATAAATAATATAGCACAAAAAATAAATGGTTGACACTTTGACAAAAGGTTAAAGGTTTAAAGAAAAAGTTAAAAAGCATCTGATTACCTGCAACACTCTCAGTAAAGCACAATCTTTCCTCTTTCGTTTTTCCCTACATGAGTCGAACCAAAGACAATGAGTAAAAATAATCTCTACGAGGCAGAAAGGCAATGCATATATGTTTTATCCCTTTAGCTTACTAGGACTACACATAAAGTTTACCCTCGTACGCAGGAGTGTAGTGGACAATACCAGTGCCACTGTCATCAGTGATATAGTTGTGAATGCTTTATCAGTTTTATCAGAGAAGTCGTCGACGAAATAATCAAACAAATAAGTGTACCTGCATTGAACAAATTCTTCGTCATGTTAACAATCAAGGGTTTATAATTAACAGGGAAAAAAGGAAGAAATATGGTCAGAAATAAAGAGCGTTCTCAGTCACTTCAACCCAACCAGGGAAGCACCAGTAATTATCTCTAAACCAACCAACAAGATGAAGAGTATATTTTATATTGTTGGGGTAGGACAGGTGGCTATTAATCATCTATAAAATCAACTGAAGACAAAGAAGTACCCAAATATAAAGAGAGAATATAAATTACATTCTTTTGTTAATAGTTTTGTATAGCGAATAGCAAGAGCAACCTCTGTGGCTTTAATTGGTGTATCACGAACTGTCAAATCAATTTTCCTTACTTCCTCTCCCATCAAAAGCACTTTTTGATCAACATACATCTCCTCATCTAGAGCAGAGTTTAGTGCATCTCGTACTCTCATCTGTATCAAAAATAATTTATATCGAAAAATTATGGAAACTTAGCTATATCCGATAACCAAATTACTGCAAACAGAAGAGATAGGGACAACCAATTGAAAAAATGTTTACCCCAGGAAGGGAAAATTTTAAAAGAAACCTCATCGTCGTCAGACCGCAGAATCCTTGTAGCTATCAAATTGAAACCCAACAACTAAAATATCACATACTTAATACTTCCATTTCATAGAATTATAACAAGCATCATGGATAAGTAGACAGATAATACGGTTCAAGGCAGGTAACACAGTTTCATCATTATTTTGAATTTTATACTCTTTGTATCTTGTTTAAGCCAAAAATTCCTTTTGCTAAACAACCAATCAAACTCT